>JAAKFY010000024.1:2572910-2600410 GCA_011823955.1 Dissostichus mawsoni
AGATATAACAAGATATAACAAGATATAACAAGATATAACAAGATATAACAAGACATAACAAGACATAACAAGATATAACAAGATATAACAAGATATAACAAGACATAACAAGATATAACAAGATATAACAAGATATAACAAGATATAAGAAGATATAACAAGATATAACAAGATATAACAAGACATAACAAGATATAACAAGGAATATAACAAGATATAACAAGATATAACAAGACATAACAAGATATAACAGATATAACAAGATATAACAAGACATAACAAGACATAACAAGATATAACAAGATATAACAAGACATAACAAGATATAACAAGATATAACAAGATATAAGAAGATATAACAAGATATAACAAGATATAACAAGACATAACAAGACATAAGAAGATATAACAAGATATAACAAGATATAAGAAGATATAACAAGATAAACAAGATATAACAAGACATAACAAGACTAAGAAGATATAACAAGATATAACAAGATATAAGAAGATATAACAAGATATAAGAAGATATAACAAGATATAACAAGATATAACAAGACATAACAAGATAAAACAAGATATAACAAGACATAACAAGACATAACAAGATATAACAAGATATAACAAGATATAACAAGACATAACAAGACATAACAAGATATAACAAGATATAACAAGATATAACAAGATATAACAAGATATAACAAGACATAACAAGATATAACAAGATATAACAAGACATAACAAGACATAACAAGATATAACAAGATATAAACAAGATATAACAAGATATAACAAGATATAACAAGATATAACAAGATATAACAAGATATAACAAGACATAACAAGACATAAAAAGACATAACAAGATATAACAAGATATAACAAGACATAACAAGATAAAACAAGATATAACAAGACATAACAAGACATAAGAAGATATAACAAGATATAACAAGATATAAGAAGATATAACAAGATATAAGAAGATATAAGAAGATATAACAAGATATAACAAGACATAACAAGATAAAACAAGATATAACAAGACATAACAAGACATATACAAGATATAACAAGATATAACAAGATATAAGAAGATAAAACAAGATATAACAAGATATAACAAGATATAACAAGATATAACAAGATATAACAAGACATAACAAGATAAAACAAGATATAACAAGACATAACAAGATATAACAAGACATAACAAGATATAACAAGATATAAGAAGATATAACAAGATATAAGAAGATATAACAAGACATAAGAAGATATAACAAGATATAGAAGATATAACAAGATATAACAAGATATAACAAGACATAACAAGATATAACAAGACATAACAAGATATAACAAGATATAACAAGATATAACAAGAATAACAAGACATAAGAAGATATAACAAGATATAACAAGATATAAGAAGATATAACAAGATATAACAAGATATAACAAGACATAACAAGATATAACAAGATATAAGAAGATATAACAAGATATAAGAAGATATAACAAGATATAACAAGACATAACAAGACATAACAAGACATAACAAGACATAACAAGATATAAGAAGATATAACAAGATATAACAAGACATAACAAGACATAAGAAGATATAACAAGATATAACAAGATATAAGAAGATATAACAAGATATAACAAGATATAACAAGACATAACAAGATATAACAAGACATAACAAGACATAACAAGACATAACAAGACATAACAAGACATAACAAGATATAACAAGACATAACAAGATATAAGAAGATATAACAAGACATAACAAGACATAACAAGACATAACAAGATATAACAAGATATAACAAGATATAAGAAGATATAACAAGATATAACAAGATATAACAAGACATAACAAGATATAACAAGACATAACAAGACATAACAAGACATAACAAGACATAACAAGACATAACAAGACATAACAAGATATAACAAGATATAACAAGACATAACAAGATATAACAAGACATAACAAGATATAACAAGACATAACAAGACATAACAAGACATAACAAGACATAACAAGACATAACAAGACATAACAAGACATAACAAGATAAAAAGATATAACAAGATATAACAAGATATAACAAGACATAACAAGATATAACAAGACATAACAAGACATAACAGACATAACAAGACATAACAAGACATAACAAGACATAACAAGACATAACAAGATATAACAAGATATAACAAGACATAACAAGATATAACAAGACATAACAAGACATAACAAGATATAACAAGACATAACAAGATATAACAAGACATGACAAGACATAACAAGATATAACAAGACATAACAAGATATAACAAGATATAACAAGAATAACAGATATAACAAGACATAACAAGATATAACAAGACATAACAAGACATAACAAGATATAACAAGACATAACAAGATAAACAAGATATAACAAGACATAACAAGATATAACAAGATATAACAAGATATAACAAGATATAACAAGACATAAGAAGATATAACAAGACATAACAAGACATAACAAGACATAACAAGATATAACAAGATATAACAAGATATAACAAGATATAACAAGATATAACAAGACATAAGAAGATATAACAAGACATAACAAGACATAACAAGATATAACAAGATATAACAAGACATAAGAAGATATAACAAGACATAACAAGACATAACAAGATATAACAAGACATAACAAGACATATCAAGATAAAACAAGATATAACAAGACATAACAAGACATAAGAAGATATAACAAGACATAACAAGATAAAACAAGATAAAAACAAGACATAACAAGACATAGAAGATATAACAAGATATAACAAGATATAAGAAGATATAACAAGATATAACAAGATATAACAAGACATAACAAGACATAACAAGACATAACAAGACATAACAAGATATAACAAGACATAACAAGATATAACAAGATATAAGAAGATATAACAAGATATAACAAGACATAACAAGACATAACAAGATATAACAAGATATAAGAAGATATAACAAGATATAACAAGACATAACAAGACATAAGAAGATATAACAAGATATAACAAGATATAAGAAGACATAACAAGATATAACAAGATATAAGAAGATATAACAAGACATAACAAGATATAACAAGACATAACAAGATATAACAAGATATAGAAGATATAACAAGATATAACAAGACATAACAAGACATAACAAGATATAACAAGATATAAGAGATATAACAAGATATAACAAGACATAACAAGACATAAGAAGATATAACAAGATATAACAAGATATAAGAAGATATAAGAAGATATAACAAGATATAACAAGACATAACAAGACATAACAAGACATAACAAGACATAACAAGACATAACAAGATATAACAAGATATAAGAAGATATAACAAGATATAACAAGATATAACAAGATATAAGAAGATATAACAAGATATAACAAGACATAACAAGACATAAGAAGATATAACAAGATATAACAAGATATAAGAAGATATAACAAGATATAACAAGATATAACAAGACATAACAAGATATAACAAGACATAAGAAGATATAACAAGATATAACAAGATATAACAAGACATAACAAGACATAACAAGATATAACAAGACATAAGAAGATATAACAAGACATAACAAGATATAGAAGATATAACAAGATATAACAAGACATAACAAGACATAAGAAGATATAACAAGATATAACAAGATATAAGAAGATATAACAAGATATAACAAGATATAACAAGATATAACAAGACATAACAAGACATAACAAGACATAGAAGATATAACAAGATATAACAAGATATAACAAGACATAACAAGATATAACAAGATATAACAAGACATAACAAGATATAACAAGATATAACAAGACATAACAAGATATAACAAGACATAAAAGATATAAGAAGATATAACAAGACATAACAAGATATAAGAAGATATAACAAGACATAACAAGACATAACAAGATATAACAAGATATAACAAGATATAACAAGACTAACAAGATATAACAAGACATAACAAGATATAAGAAGATATAACAAGACATAACAAGACATAACAAGACATAACAAGACATAACAAGACATAACAAGATATAACAAGATATAAGAAGATATAAGAAGATATAACAAGATATAACAAGACATAACAAGATATAACAAGATATAAGAAGATATAACAAGACATAACAAGATATAACAAGACATAACAAGATATAAGAAGATATAACAAGATATAACAAGATATAAGAAGATATAACAAGATATAACAAGATAACAAGACATAACAAGATATAACAAGATATAGAAGATATAACAAGATATAACAAGATATAACAAGACATAACAAGATATAACAAGACATAACAAGATATAACAAGATATAAGAAGATATACAAGATATAACAAGACATAACAAGACATAACAAGATATAACAAGATATAAGAAGATATAACAAGATATAACAAGACATAACAAGACATAAGAGATATAACAAGACATAACAAGACATAACAAGACATAAGAAGATATAACAAGATATAACAAGATATAAGAAGATATAACAAGATATAACAAGATATAACAAGACATAACAAGATATAACAAGATATAAGAAGATATAACAAGATATAACAAGATATAACAAGACATAACAAGATATAACAAGACATAACAAGATATAACAAGATATAAGAAGATATAACAAGATATAACAAGACATAACAAGACATAACAAGATATACAAGATATAAGAAGATATAACAAGATATAACAAGACATAACAAGACATAAGAAGATATAACAAGATATAACAAGATATAAGAAGATATAAGAAGATATAACAAGATATAACAAGACATAACAAGACATAAGAAGATATAACAAGATATAACAAGATATAACAAGATATAAGAAGATATAACAAGATATAACAAGATATAACAAGATATAAGAAGATAAACAAGATATAACAAGATATAACAAGACATAAGAAGATATAACAAGATATAACAAGATATAAGAAGATATAAGAAGATATAACAAGATATAACAAGACATAACAAGACATAACAAGACATAACAAGACATAACAAGATATAACAAGATATAAGAAGATATAACAAGATATAACAAGATATAACAAGATATAAGAAGATATAACAAGATATAACAAGACATAACAAGACATAAGAAGATATAACAAGATATAACAAGATATAACAAGACATAACAAGATATAACAAGACATAAGAAGATATAACAAGATATAACAAGATATAACAAGACATAACAAGATATAACAAGATATAACAAGATATAACAAGACATAACAAGAATATAAGAAGATATAACAAGATATAACAAGACATAACAACATAAGAAGATATAACAAGATATAACAAGATATAAAGAATATAACAAGATATAACAAGATATAACAAGATATAACAAGACATAACAAGACATAACAAGACATAAGAAGATATAACAAGATATAACAAGATATAACAGACATAACAAGATATAACAAGATATAACAAGACATAACAAGATATAAACAAGATATAACAAGACATAACAAGATATAACAAGACATAACAAGATATAAAATATATAACAAGACATAACAAGATATAAGAAGATATAACAAGACATAACAAGACATAACAAGACATAACAAGATATAACAAGACATAACAAGACATAACAAGATATAACAAGATATAACAAGATATAACAAGACATAACAAGATATAACAAGACATAACAAGAATAAGAAGATATAACAAGACATAACAAGACATAACAAGACATAACAACATACAACATAACACATAAGACTAACAAGATATAACAAGATATAAGAAGATATAAGAAGATATAACAAGATAACAAGACATAACAAGATATAACAAGATAAGAAGATATAACAAGACATAACAAGATAAACAAGACATAACAAGATATAGAAGATATAACAAGATAACAAGACATAACAAGATATAACAAGACATAACAAGATATAACAAGACATAACAAGATATAACAAGATATAAGAAGATATAACAAGACATAACAAGATATAACAAGATATAAGAAGATATAACAAGATATAACAAGATATAACAAGATATAACAAGATATAACAAGACATAACAAGATATAACAAGACATAACAAGATATAACAAGACATAACAAGATATAAGAAGATATAACAAGACATAACAAGACATAACAAGACATAACAAGACATAACAAGACATAACAAGACATAACAAGATATAACAAGATATAAGAAGATATAACAAGATATAACAAGACATAACAAGATATAAGAAGATATAACAGACATAACAAGACATAACAAGACATAACAAGACATAACAAGACATAACAAGACATAACAAGATATAACAAGATATAAGAAGATATAACAAGATATAACAAGACATAACAAGACATAACAAGACATAACAAGACATAACAAGATATAACAAGACATAACAAGACATAACAAGATATAAGAAGATATAACAAGACATAACAAGACATAACAAGACATAACAAGACATAACAAGACATAACAAGACATAACAAGACATAACAAGATATAACAAGATATAAAGATATAAGAAGATATAACAAGACATAACAAGACATAACAAGATATAACAAGATATAAAGAAGATATAACAAGATATAACAAGATATAACAAGATACATAACAAGACATAACAAGACATAACAAGATATAACAAGACATAACAAGACACAAGACATACAAGACATAACAAGATATAACAAGAATAACAAGATATAACAAGATATAACAAGACATAACAAGACATAACAAGACATAACAAGATATAACAAGACATAACAAGACATAACAAGACATAACAAGACATAACAAGATAACAAGATATAACAAGACATAACAAGATATAACAAGATATAACAAGACATAACAAGACATACAAGACATAACAAGATATAACAAGACATAACAAGACATAACAAGACATAACAAGACATAACAAGACATAACAAGACATAACAAGACTAACAAGATATAACAAGATATAACAAGACATAACAAGATATAACAAGATAAACAAGATATAACAAGATATAACAAGATATAACAAGACATAACAAGACATAACAAGACATAACAAGACATAACAAGACATAACAAGACATAACAAGATATAACAAGACATAACAAGACATAACAAGATATAACAAGATATAACAAGACATAACAAGACATAACAAGACATAACAAGATATAACAAGATATAACAAGATAAAACAAGACATAACAAGAATAACAAGACATACAAGACATAACAAGATATAACAAGACATAACAAGATATAACAAGATATAACAAGCATAACAAGACATAACAAGATAACAAATATAAACAAGATATAACAAGATAACAAGACATAACAAGACATAACAAGACATAACAAGACATAACAAGATATAACAAGACATAACAAGATATAACAAGACATAACAAGACTAACAAGATATAACAAGACATAACAAGATATAACAAGATAAAACAAGACATAACAAGATATAACAAGATATAACAAGACATAACAAGATATAACAAGACATAACAAGACATAACAAGATATAACTAAATAGAAACACATACACACTGCTGATTGAAGACATTATTATATTGTTGTTCAACAGTTTAAGAGACAGAATAAGAGTACATGTTTCTGTCTTTAGAATAACAGAATCTCAGGTTTTAAACACTTCTTTTAGTTTACACAGCACTATACCTTTGGACCTTTTACAATCACATGTTATAAGATCCTATGCTCAATAAGACCCTATGCTCAATAAGACCCTATGCTCAATAAGACCCTATGCTCAATAAGACCCTATGCTCAATAACCGACTGCAGACAGAATGTGCACATTCATGGTACAAAGGTCTCTTTAAATAAACTTCAAGATGAAACTCAAGAGACAGACATTACTTTGTCGCTTTTCTCAGCAGAGAGGACGCTGGCGTAGACTGTTCGCCGCTTCTCCGGCTGTACTTAGTAGTGTTTTTTTTGTTGTTTTGTTTGTTTGTTTGTCGTTCTTTGCCGGCTCTATTGTCGGCCTCATACTCAGCCGTGTATCACATGTCTCACGTTCTATGTGAACACGTCTTTACACCCAATTCCTCTGGTCTTTTACCTGTATGCAGCAACTGCTACATCAGCTATTGTAGCTAGCTGTAGCAGCTAGCTGTAGCAGCTACAACGGCTCTAGGCTAGGCGGTCTCTGCTTTCCTGTCGATTCCCGACGGATTGCTCTGTCCTGCCTCCCCTGCGTGTCCCGACTCTGGATCACCATCGCCGACTCTACCCTGTGCCATCATCACTACGAGTGCTCGAGCAACCCACGGCTGCCCACCGGTGCGGTTAGCCCTCGCTGGCTAGCTCCGCTGCATCTCTTCGGCTGGGCCTCTGCTACCCTCCACAGAACATATCTGGATTATCCGTCTCCCCCCAGTGCTGTCCATGCTGAGAGTCTTGTTCCAGGCAACATTCTAACTATCCCGGAGTGGTCAGCCTCTTGGTTGGGACCATCTTCTCCCAGCTGGCAATCAGCTAACGTAGCATCGTGCTAGCATACCACCGGCTTTACGATGCTGAAAATTCCACCGCACAACTTTGTTAATCTCAATAGTTGTATCATGCAACCTCTATGCTTAGCAGTCATCAAAAACTTGGGCTGTTACGTAGCAGACCCCGTACATCCATAGAGGCTCCCGGCGTAGGTTTGTTTTCGCCGGGTCGGAGCCTCTCACCAGCTGGTCCTGCGCGCGCACCGTCCCAGGCTCGCTACGTCATCACAACAAACCACACACGTGCATTGGCAATCTGAAGGCCCTGGTCTGTGTTGACAGTGTCATTCTGCTCACACCGCCAGCATCCAGTAGCAACACTCCCACATTCATGCTGCTGAATACCCGTTCCCTCAACAATAAAGCACCACTCATTCATGACATCATCACTGACAGGAAAACGGACTTTGTATGCCTAACGGAGACTTGGCAAAATCAACAAGACTTTTTCACCCTCAACCAAGCCACACCCCCAGGCTATGTTTACCTGCAGAAGCCCCGCTCCATGGGTCGGGTGGTGGGCTGGCTGTTATCCACAGAGCGGAAATCCTGATAAAACAACTCCCTGTTGTAAATACAACCTCATTTGAGTGTATTGCCTTTTCATTGGCCGGCTCATCACAGCTACAGGTTGTCCTCATATACCGCCCCCCAAAGCCTCCGCCATCTTCATGTCTGAGTTCGCTGAGCTGCTCACCTCTGTCTGCTCCAGATCTCCATCCACATTACTGCTTGGTGACTTCAACATCCATGTCGACTCCAGTACATGCACCTTTGCCTCTGAATTTCTTTCACTACTCGACTGCTTTCAACATCACACAGCACGTCCAAGGTCCCACCCACACCAAAGGTCACACGCTGGACCTAGTGTGCTCTATTGGCACCCCTCCCTCCCATCTCCAGTGCCTGGACCTAGCTGTTGCGGACCACCATGCCATACTATTTTCTGTTCCTGTCCTCCTGCCCATGCAGCGTGCAAACGCACCATCACATTCAGGAACACCAAAACACTGAGTGCACCAGCCCTGACCAGCACGATAGCATCCCACCTAGCCTCCATTCCCCTTACCACCACAGTGGATGGCCTGGTTGCTCGCTACAACACAGCTCTATCCCTCAGCCTTGACTCTCTAGCCCCCTCAAAACCCGGACTGTCTCCTTTACCCGTTCGGCCCCTTGGTTCACCACTGAACTCCACCCTGAAGGCTTCTGGTCGTCGGCTAGAGAGACTCAAAAAAAGAACTGGCCTCACCGTCCACCGTGAAGCCTATCAGGACCATGTAAAGTCCTACAAAAAGCCCTCTCCCGGGCTAGGTCTTCGTACTACTCCACCCTCATTGGCAACCAACATGCCAACCGAGAATGCTGTTCTCCACCATAAACCGGCTTCTCCGCCCCCTCGACCCCCCCATCCTCCAGGTGCTCTCGACCTCTGCTCGAAGTTCCTGGACTTCTTCCAGGCCAAAGTGATTCCATCCACCAGCAGCTTCTGGTGCCTGCCCCCCCCCCTTCCAACCTCACCCACCAGCTGCAAGGTACTATTCGCCCATCTAGGTGCAGCCTCTCCACCTTCTCCCCAGTGGATGCCCTCCTAATAACCAAGCTTCTCACAAAGGCCAAGACCCCTGCTGCCCACAGCCTTGGTCAAGGCAGCCCTACCCACCATCTGCCCCATCATAGTTGACATAGTGAACTTGTCCCTGTCTTCTGGCACAGTCCCACCCTGCCTCAAAACTGCCTCAGTCTCTCCTATCCTGAAGAAGCCTGGCTTGGACCGGAGGACCTGAACAACCACCGGCCGATCTCAAACCTTCCATTCCTCAGCAAAATCTTGGAAAGAGCAGTTGCCGCACAACTGCAACACCACATGTCATACCATGAGCTCTATGAACCCTTCAGTCTGGCTTCAGACCCCACCACAGCACAGAGACTGCCCTCATTAAAATCACAAACGACCTCCTCATCGCTCTGATTCTGGCCTCATCAGCATTCTCATCCTCCTGGACCTCTCTGCAGCCTTCGATACCATATCCCATACCATCCTCCTCAGCCGCCTGTCTGACTACCTTGGCCTCAGTCACACAGCTCTTGCCTGGTTCGAGTCCTACTCTCTAACAGGAAACACTTTGTCACCATCAGTGACTGCAGCTCCCCTCCGGCCCCAGTCAACCAAGGTGTACCTCAAGGCTCTGTGCTTGGACCCCTCCTATTCACCATTACATGCTCCCACTTGGTCAAATCATCCGCCAACATGGTCTCAGCTTTCACTCTTATGCTGATGACACACAGCTCTATCTCTGCACCAAACCGTCCACTCAGCTCCCCCCAATCCCTTTTCAACTGCCTACAGGACATAACAAACTGGATGTCATCAAACCTGCTCAAAATCAACAGCAATAAAACAGAGCTCATGATTGTGGCTCCCAAGGCGCAGCTCCAGAAGGTTGGAGACCTGCTTCTCTCCATTGACGGCTGCTCCATCTCCCCGTCCACTGAAGTCCGCAACCTGGCAGTCATCCTGGACACCACCCTCTCTTTCCAGGCGCACATCAAATCTGTTACCAAATCCGCCTTCTACCATCTCAAAAACATTGCCAGACTCCGGCCTTCACTCTCTGACTCTGTGGCAGAAACACTTATACACTCCTTCATCACATCCCGTCTGGACTACTGCAATGGAGTCCTGTCCGGGGTTCCCAGCAAAACCCTGGACAGGCTCCAGAACTCTACCGCCAGGCTTCTCACCCGCACCAAGCCATGGCAACATATCACCCCCACCCTCATCCACCTACACTGGCTGCCGGTCAAGTCCCGGATTCAGTACAAAACACTCCTCCTCACGTACAAGTCCCTCCATACCCTCGCCCCCCAGTACTTATCGGACCTCCTCAATCCCTACACCCCTTCTCGGTCTGCGGTCCTCAGACACGGGTCTACTCTCCATCCCCCGCTCTCGCCTACGAACGGTTGGTGACAGGGCGTTCAGTGTTGCGGCCCCCACCCTCTGGAATGCACTTCCTGCCGAGATCCGTAATGCTGCCTCCCTGGACATCTTCAAATCATCATTAAAAACACACCTGTTCACCCTGGCCTTCGGGCCCTAGCCCTTTCTTGGTCCCCGGGCTTCCTTTATTTTTGTTTGCCCTTTGATTGTGTTTGTTTTGTTTGTCCACCATGTACAGCGGCCTTGGGTCCCTTGAAAGGCGCTATATAAATATCATTTATTATTATTATTACAACACATGATCATATAGTATAGATTAGTTCAACAGTCCCAGGTTTGATAAACCATCCGTCCTGCAGTTGGACTTGAGATCAGCATGTTCCTGGTGAAACTCAGGGTTTCAGGAACAGTTTCTCAGTGTCGGGCTATTTAAAAGTCTCCGTGGGGTTTCTCGTGTTCAGCGGTGCATTCATCCACATGTCCCGATCAATAGTCCTCAGGAGGAGACAGCGTGGACACCTGGACAGACGGAGGGGGAGAGAAGTTAGTTTGAGAGAGAGTTGGACTACTTTGGTTATTCTGATGTGTTGTTATTGTTATTGTGAGGATATTATGTGGAGTCACCATTTATAGAAATGTGTGAACTAAAGGAGACGATCAGATGTTTGGGTTCAGACAACTGAGCATCCTAAGACAACAGTTTTCTTTTCCAAACAAGGTGTGTGTGTGTGTGTGCGTGCATGCGTGTGAAGAAGTTCTCCGGCCTGGCAGCAAAACAATTAGCTACAAAGCCGAGACAAATGAAGGAGAGAGGAAATAGAAACTTGATGACCCTGAAATACTGACCTCTGGAGACACACACACACACACACACACCACACACACACACACACACACACACACCGGTCTGGGATCATCATTGTTGATGGATTAAAAGTCCAGTTCGAATGAGCTTGGCCAAGAGAGTAATAAAAGGTCCACTGGCCCCACTGTCACTTGTCTGTGTGTGTGTGTGTGTGTGTGTGTGTGTGTGCTCTGCTGGCTGCAGTGCACTCAGCAAGATGTTAAAGATAATCAGAGGCAATGGCCCAGCAGAAACCCGCTAACTGGCACACTCCTGCAATATGCTGCTTAGTGAGGTGAGGTGAGCTGCACACACACACACACACACACACACACACACACACACACACACACACACCACACAACACACACACACACACACACACACACACACACACACATATACACATATATCAGTGGCCAGAGGTCTTGGTGATGGTGTGTTCAGGGAGGCAGTGGTTTTGGATGGAGCTCTGTACAGTAAAACTGAGGTTAGCAACGATTCCAACTGTCTTCAAAACCTAAAACCAGCACTAGTCCTTCCTCTTCATGCTGTTAAAGTGAGTGTGTTCAGGCCCAGGGTTATGTCACATAATAACTGGCTGCATTATGGTCTGGATCCACCATGGGCCCGTTAATAAGCAGCTATAAACACTCTGATCATAATGTGTGTGTTGGGGGGGTTGGGGCGGTCCTTATTGGAAATGAACGAGTGTGTGATGTGGGATTCTGAGGATAATTCATCCCTTTAGTGGAGGGGGGGGGCATCATTTATGCTAACAGGGCCTGTGGAGACCCAGCCAAAAACAGGGAAACATCATTAGCATAATGCTCCATCTACATGCTGTGTGTGTGTGTGTGTGTGTGTGTGTGTGTGTGTGTGTGTGTGTGTGTGTGTGTGTGTGTGTGTGTGTGTGTTGTGTGTGTGTCGGGATCTTTGTTTGATACTCACATCTCTGTGGTTCCTTTTAATGAGCTCTAATGGCACACACACACACACACACACACACACACACACACACACACACACACACACACACACACACACACACACACACACACACAGTGTCCCTCTCCCTGCTGTGTGGGCTGCCCTGCCCCCCATATTGAACCGTGGCATGTGACAGGGGCTGAAGGCCATGAGGGGTAAAATGGATGATTTAATTGCACCAAAGATGTCTGTTATTATGGGATGGCAGAAGCTTTAAGTGTTCAGGCAGCAAAGGTCGAGCTGCAGACCCCGATGAAGAAGATAATGAAACATCCCTCCTCTTCCTCATTAAGCTGAGAGGAACCACAGGCTGACGGTTCCTCCAGAAGAAGAACAGGGACTCTCTTTACTGAGGATATGAAGGGGCTGCTGACCACAGGTTGCTTTTAGAAAAGGATTCTGGATCATTCCAGTCTATGGGTCTGGAGTCAGTCAGACCGACAGACCGACAGACCTACCCCCTCCTCTCCTCTCTGGATACACCTCTACTGTGTTGGATAAAGCTCTGCTTCCTGTTACATTTACCATTTAATATAAAGCAGATTCTAGCAGATTCAGTAGAAACCCTGTCCAACTGTTGGAGTGGTGTGTGTGTGTGTGTGTGTGTGTGTGTGTGTGTGTGTGTGTGTGTGTGTGTGTGTGTGTGTGTGTGTGTGTGTGTGTGTGTGTGTGTGTGTGTGTGTGTGTGTGTGTTAGGGCTTTCACAACTACCAATATTTACTAGTCGACAAGTTTTTCAAAATAGTAGTCGACTAGTCGACTAGTTGTTACGTCGTCATAAAGACACACAAAGAGAGGTGTAAAACTGTATTTTGTATTGCAATGCATACAGTTACGTTAAACACTGTAACAAAGCAGCATTTTAATTTGGGTTACATGGCTGATTAAATAAAAACCAGTAACTGGACTCACCAAATCTACTGCAAAAACTCTGTTAAGAACATAAATGCAACGTAAATCCAGTGCGCATTGCGCAACACTTTACTCGCTGTCACTGTCCTCCTCGATAAGGATGTCCACCCTTCCAGGTTTTTTGGTTTGCGTTAAGAAGACCAAAGCATCAACATGTGAGGGAAGGAGGCTTGACCGCTGTCGGGTGACAGTGGTGCCTGCCAGGGAAAACATCCGTTCACTTGGGGTGCTGGTGTAGCCAGGTAGCTCCTGGAAAGCTTGGCTAAACGGGGGAAGCGGTTCGCGTTTTGTGCCCACCACTTCAGAGGGTTATCCATTGTGGGGATATGGGGTGTCTGCTGGCAGTAATCCCGTAGCTCATCCGCGCCACTGTTGACCCGTGTTTTCTTGTTGCTCTCGAAATGAGGTCCAAACAGCTGTTCAAAGAGGGGTGCTAGTGGAGCACGCTCGTGAACTTTTAGCGCCGGAGCTAAAACTGAAACTGTAGAGCGCATAGGTGCGGTGCATTTGCGCATAAGATGAGGACCCCTGAATGTCGGGCGTGTTTTGCTGGAGCATTTTGCAGCACCTCAGCGCCAATGTCGGAATCCTCATCTCCCACGTTTGCCTCCATTTTGTTCACGACTAGATGACTAGGGCCTACAGTAAGTGGTAGAGGTAGTCGACTAGTCGAGTAGTTGGTGAAACCCCTAGTGTGTGTGTGTGTGTGTGGTGTGTGTGTGTGTGTGTTGTGTGTGTGTGTGTGTGTGTGTGTGTGTGTGTGTGTGGTGTGTGTGTGTGTGTGTGTGTGTGTGTGTGTGGCTCCATGATGAATGGGTCTATCAGAGCAGCAGGAACCAGAGTGGGGGGGGACAGCAGTCTGAACAGCAGACAGATTAGAAGAGTTATTTCCTGGAGATGCTGACACACACCAGGACGTTCCTGTTCTGTTCAGTCTGAGACCCTGATCTGAGACCCTGATCTGAGACCCTGAGAACCTGATCTGAGACCCTGATCATAGTTTCCGCTCTTTGTGGTCTGTTATGGTCTGGTATGGTCTGGTATGGTCTGTTATGGTAGTTCTGATGGTTGTGATGCTTCTATAGTTCCCAGGTGAGTCAGGGTATCGCTGCAGGCAGGAGTCAGCCTGAGATGGAAACACCTCCCTGATTGGGCGCCATGGAGCCAGAGAAGCATGAAGTGACAGATGCTCCTCTTTCGTTGAATGTGTATATCATGTTCTCGATGTCTATAAACACCTAGTCCCTGAAGATGTTATTATAAATTAATGTTTGAGTGTCTATAAACTAAAATAATTGTCCTAATCCCTGAAGAAGTAATTATATATTAATGTTTGTGTGACTGTCAGCCTTCACGTCTCATGAGTCCTCTAATACAGGATAAGAATAGATGTCATTATATATTATTATATCTCCTTCACTCTCACATTTCATGTTAATAATAAAGCAGCCATTAAAACACAGTACAGACGTAAGAGAGCCTCACAGCCGGCTCTGTATCGCCTTCCAGGGAATTAGCCTCAGGCGAACGGCTTAACCAGATTATCTGCCAACCAAGTTAACAAAGGAGCGCTAATTGTTTAATGAAGATATTGAATATTTAGCCATATTGTGCTCCATGAGCTAAGACTTAATAACTGTCTGCCATCCTTTACAAACCTCCCAGGGTCACATGATGCTCCTTTAATGAGGACACACACACACTGCCGGTCAGAGACTAGTACTGGGTCAGATCAGGAACTACCATCCATAGATCCATGTTTTATTAAAGATACACAGTTGATGCTCTCATGGTAGCTCCAGCAGTGATTGGCAAGAGATGTGTTCGAGACACTTTTTAACTTTGTCAGACTTGAGAGACATTATGAAAAACCTCTTTATTGTGTATCACAGTTATCACAAAGTGCAGACTGGTTGAAGACCTGGAGATATTGTTATTTATATCCTTAAGCATTCATTAAGGAACATGGTTCAGAGAGGTTTATAAAGTGAAACACATGAAACTGTTCTCAGTTCTCTCCGGAGACGACCTTGACTCTCAAACCCTCGGCTGAGACAAACCCAGAAAACAGGAGCACTTTGTGGTTTTCTGGAAACATGATGAAACTTCCTGGAATCTGCTGCAATGTTGATCTGTCAATCATCCTGCCAGTGTGCACCGGAGGGCACTGAGGTGTGCACGTGTTGTCCGGGTCTCCATTGAAACACACTGAGAAACTCAATGCTGAGACATGTAAAGAAATACTATAACATCCCTGTCAGTAATCTACGTCAGCATTGGACAATTCTCACAAACTCAGAGTTCTGCACGGAGAAATATAACCTGTTAAAAGCAACCATTGAATAAACTAATAAGAAGAAATACATCGTCAACACAGTAGTAAAGGAAACACTTCTAAGCCCTAACTGTAATTAAACGGAGATATGATAATCCTGCTGATACTCTGCTCTTTAGGAGCCAATGTACTCTGCTCTTTATACACATGTCCACACTTACCTAATGTTTTCAGATATACAGAAGGAAAGCATTTTTACACAAGTCGCCATGTTGGATGGTCGTAATCTGAAATCAAACGGCCCACGACTCAAAGCATTCGTCCATTAGGCGTTGGTACCAAGTTTCCCGCCCATCCGGTGACCGGTGTCCCGCCCATCAGGGACCGGTGTCTCGCCCATCAGGTGACCGGTGTCTCGCCCATCAGGTGACCGGTGTCCCGCCCATGGTGACCGGTGTCTCGCCCATCAGTGACAGGTGTCCCGCCCATCAGGTGACCGGTGTCCCGCCATCAGGTGACCGGTGTCTCGCCCATCAGGTAACTTAAAGCTCATAAAACACTCTGGTTTCTGGACCCTCAGAGAAGCACCTGAATGCAGCATTAAAACTAAACTCCACTGCATTAGTGTGGCAGTACTCAGAAAACTAGAGAAACGTATCTCATCATAACGTCAGAGGACAATCCTTCTACCTTTCGTGAGGACATGCCATCCTCACTTATATAATATATATCTGAGCACGAGGACACACAGTCGCACAGAAAGAGATGTGTGTGAGGAAACCAATCAGAAAGTCACAGGGACACTTTAATGAGAGGCAGTCTGTAGGACGTTCAGCTGCTAAATCCCGCCTCTCAAACTCAAGGGTTTCTAATTGCAGGTCAGTGTGAGTCAGCTTCCATAAGCCTTAATTAAGTCTGCGCTGAAAAGAAGCCCGAAACACCGTCTGCTGTCTTCAACCTGAGAGGGGGGCGCACTGGAGAGGTGAAGAAGAAGAAGAAGAAAGAAGAAGAAGAAGAGAAGAAAAGAGAGAAGAAGAAAGAAGAAGAAGAAGAAGAAGGTGAAGAAGAAGAAGAAGAAGAAGAAGAAGAGTGTTTGGGCTCAGTTACGGGACTTAACGTTAAGTTTTGCTGGGTTACGGTACGTTAAAAATGATGTGGCGGTACTTCATGTGAAATTATGTTACGGTACACTACGCCACGTTACTTTATGTTATGGTGCCTTACGTTATGCTGTATTACGCTACAATAATATACGTTACTCAACAATATACTTTTAGTTACTGCACGTTATGTTAGGTACGTAACGGAATATCACGTTACAGTGTGTTACTTTATGCTACAGTAAATTACGTTATGTTACGGTACCATACGCCAGTTATGTTACGGTACCTTACGTTATGCTATATTACGCTACAATAATTCACGTTATGTTAGGCAGTGTTGGGCAAGTTACTTCCAAAATGTAATACAGTACATATTACTAAAATGTAGTTTAGTGCAGCTCATTATACATCCAGTGAAGGGCTATGTGGTATAGCATAACAACTGTGTAGGCCATTAAGGCTACTAACAACTGTTATTACACGGCTTAGTTGAATACTCAATTCTGATTGTAAATGCTTAACATGTGACACGTTGTTAATACAGTAGTACACAGGGCCCTCCCTCCCTACATGCAGATCACGCAGACCTATGCGCTTATGCAGCGCAATTAGTGTGGTGCGGCACCCCCGTCAACGCTCGCGAAACAGAGGGCCTCATCATCTAACTTTGCGTGGGGCCTCAAGTTGGCCAGGGACGGCCCTGTTAGTACAGACCACTGTCAAGGACTATAATGAAGGTTGCTAAGGAGATCAAGAAAGAGAAAGGAAAAGAGGTTAAAGACGCTGAACGTCAGATAAATCACCAGAAGAAGGCAGAGAGGAATTAACAATAACAGGAACACGGAATGGGCTCTGTAGTTTGTTTAGTATATGGCCGTGTAATAAGCGGGATAATGTGCAGCGAGGCGGTCATTATGGGGAAAAGAACACCGGACAGGCTGATCAGGGAACCCGACGCGAAGCGGAGGGATCTTGATGAGCCTGAAGGGTAAACACCAGGCTTACTAATCTACCCGCACAATTTTTCTCTGGTGTCGGAATGTCTCGCGATCTTGGTGAATTCTTAAAAAACAAAACACCATTTAATTTCGGCTTAAAATGAGTTGTACCTGCGCTACTGAGAATTGTAACGGGTAGTATATTACCCACATTTCATTAGTAATGTGTTACATTACTTCGTTACAGCAAAAAGTAATACATTACTGTAACTCTGTTACTTTTGTAACGCGTTACACCCAACACTGATGTTAGGGTACCTTACGTTATGTTACGGTACGTTGCGGAATATCACGTTACAGTACGTTACTTTATGCTACGGTTCATTACGTTATGTTACTGTACGTTGCGGAATATCACGTTACAGTACGTTAATTTAGGCTACGGTTCAGTACATTATGTTATAGTACTTTACGGAATATCACGTTACAGTACGTTACTTTATGCTACGGTTCATTACGTTATGTTACGGTACGTTACGGAATATCACGTTACAGTACGTTACTTTATGCTACGGTTCATTATGTTATGTTACGGTACGTTACGTAATATCACGTTACAGTACGTTACTTTATGCTACGGTTCATTACGTTATGTTACGGTACGTTACGGAATATCACGTTACAGTACGTTACTTTATGCTACAGTTCATTATGTTATGTTACGGTACGTTACGTAATATCACGTTACAGTACGTTACTTTATGCTACGGTTCATTACGTTATGTTACGGTACGTTACGGAATATCACGTTACAGTACGTTACTTTATGCTACGGTTCATTATGTTATGTTACGGTACGTTACGTAATATCACGTTACAGTACGTTACTTTATGCTACGGTCATTACGTTATGTTACGGTACGTTACGGAATATCACGTTACAGTACGTTACTTTATGCTACAGTTCATTACGTTATTTTACGTTATGTCACAGTACGTTACTTTATGTAACTTCATGCTGATTGGCTGCAGGGTGTCCTTCACTTCCTAATAATGCCTAGTTCACTGTTTGCACTAGCTGTGTCTTAAATAAGTAACCATGGCAACAGGAATGCAGTCAAAGCACATGACTGAAGACAACACACACACACCTAACTTCGGGTGTGTCTTTTAGTCTCCATGAGAAACACCTTTTAGAAAGCAGCTCCACATGAAGCCAACAATCGGACTGTGTGAGCGACACACACACACACACACACACACACACACACACACACACACACTGTGAGGGGGGCTGTGATCCAGCATCAGCACATCTCATCCCCCCCCTCACTCTGCCCACTCATCACACCAGCTCTGATTCACAAACCAGTTCAGCTGAATGAGCAAGTCACAAGTACTTACCGTCAGAACACACACACACACACACACACACACACACACCACACACACACACACACACACACACACACACAGACACACACACTGAGAAGGCGGGCCTTTGGTGATGTCAGTACTTACAGACTGAGAGTAATCAGCAAAGCTGGAGGGAAAGTCCTCCTCATGATGTAGACTCTCACACACACACACACACACACCCACACACACTCACACACACACACACACACACACACACACACACACACACACACAGACACACACACTGAGAAGGCGGGCCTTTGGTGATGTCAGTACTTACAGACTGAGAGTAATCAGCAAAGCTGGAGGGAAAGTCCTCCTCATGATGTAGACTCTCACACACACACACACACACACACACACACACACACACACACACACACAAACACATTAAAATATCTCAAACAGGACAGCAGGCGTAATGCAGCAAAGTTCTGTTTTATTGTTGGACATATAAAGGGATAACTCTAAGCATGATGAGACTTTATTCAGAGTTCACTGGTGGAGATGCACATGTTCTAGAGAACAGCTGTAAAATACTTGAGAACATCAGAACCATTTAAACCTCAGAGCCATTTAACCATGTTCTCACGTAATACGGAAACAGACGATAAAGAGGTCGGTGTTGATGCAGTCTTCAGTGTTTTCTGGATTCTGTTTCACGTGGAGTTTCAGGACCCTTCTGGGAAATAAGAAAAAACGTAACACAATAAACATAACGCAGCTTATCTTGAAGATTTTAAGATCCTAAAAAACTGAGAGTCCATTCCCTTTAAATCCAGTATCATTTAAACGTGTTAGTTTTAAATATTTTAAATTCAATATATTAAATGTGCATACAGTGTATTAGAGGATTTATTGCCAGCTCCTCCAGTGAGAGAAGTCCAGCCGATTATTAATAAAAAGCTAAATATTAATAAATATTTCCCGTCATTACGGATGTTTGTTACTAATCTGCTAAAGTGTAATTAACCAAACAACAGCTGCAGAGCACACACACACACACACACACACACACACACACACACACACCACACACACACACACACCATTGGCGAACCGTCAGGGCCTTCAAGGTATTCAGAGAATACCCTGGAACACTCAGATAAAACAAACAAAAAATCGATTTAATTATATAAATAAAATGTAATAAAATGAATAAATGAGAATGGTATCTGTGTTGTTGATCTGTAATGTTAGTGTTACGTTGATTTGTTTGTCCTTCTCGGACCATGCACTACGCATTTCAGTGGTTTTGTGTTAGAAAAGAAAGCGACCAATCAGATCTTGTTCTGGGTCTCTGGGTAGAATATCCTTCAACCAAGGTATTCTATATCCTTGATAGAAGGCCCTGCCCTTACACTGAAGGAGAGCGTACGTTTGGACTGACAGTTTGATCAACCAATCATATATTGATCTGTAGCCAATGGGCGTATTCTTTCAGAGTTTCCCTCGGTTCCAGGGTACTCTCGAAGGCCCGGTAGTTAACTGGCTCGAGACAGAGGATCTAGATGAATGCGACGAAGCAATTCATGCCGTTTTATTGTTTTTAACGTTGAAATGGCAAGTGCAGCAGGTGAAGAGGAAGTTGTTGCGGAATTGTTGTGAGTACCCTTTCAGACGACAATTCAGTGAAAAGACGGACATTATAACGGCGGGGGGCGCGGCGGCGGGGGGTGTGTGTGTCTACAGAAGGTTCAGTTGTGATAGACACGGTTCGCCCCTGACACACACACTGCAACATTACACATATATATAATAACAGAGCTAAGGATTTAAATTCAACGTTTTCATTCTTCACTGTAATTTAACACCAAATGTAAATTAGCTGACTCGTCGTAAATTAGGTCTTGAAGGAGGAAGTGTGTGTGTGTGTGTGTGTGTGTGTGTGTGTGTGTGTGTGTGTGTGTGTGTGTTTGTGTGTGTGTGTGTGTGTGTGTGTGTGTGTGTGTGGTGTGTGTGTGTGTTGACAGCGTGTCTAACAGGATTACAGCAGATAAACACACTGAGCTGTTCTGCTGAATTAAAGCTGATTGTAATACACAGAGCTGTCGGGGGGGGCAGGAAGTGAAGGGGGGGACAGGAAGTGATGGGGTGGGGGACAGGAAGTGAAGACAGTGGGGGGGGGGGACAGGAAGTGAAGACACATCTGAAACCTGCGGAGTCACCACGGCTCTTTTATTATAGTGTGAAATAAAGTATAAAACACTGCAGTATCACTAGAGTTGGTATGAGAAGTACTGCTCGTGGAGAAGTACTGCTCGTGGAGAAGTACTGTTCGTGGAGAAGTACTGCTCGTGGAGAAGTACTGTTCGTGGAGAAGTATTGCTCGTGGAGAAGTACTGCTCGTGGAGAAGTACTGTTCGTGGAGAAGTACCTTAAATAGTACTTGAGTACATTAGTACTTTACATTTGAACTCCTGATCAAATGACTGGACTAGTAGATATTTTAATAAATAATACTGTATTATAATAAGACTCATGGTCTGATTTATAATAATTAATTATTATCTTGTATAAATTCACCCACAGATCTGGTCCCTGAAACTGTTCAAATATTCTCCATGATTATTTTAAAGTGATTTTTATTTGTCCTTCCATGATCTGAACACGTTTTAATAATGAAACCGAAAACATTCTAAATCTTTCACATCATTTTATTTTATTAACATATTCAAGCTTAAACGGATCACGGATAACACAACTTAATACAGCTAATGGATCAACCGACTAGAATAACCAAAACCTCCAAGACTATGATAGATTTAGTATTTACTAAGCTGACAGAATAGTTAAAACATACAACTTCCTGACTGGTCTTTCTGACCATAATCTTGTTCTTTTTGCCAGGAAACTCACAAAAAAAAGGCTCATGGCCACACCTAAAACCCCTGGCTTGGGTTCTCGCTTCATCCCGAAAAACCTGCAACAACGTTTTATGGAGGCAGTGAAAATGATTGATTGGGGGGACACTCTGTCCTCTGAAGATATTGGTGAAAACAGTGATCTGTTTATATCAAAGATTAATGATACAATGTCTTCCTTCTCAAGGAGAGGGCGCCTTACGGACAGGAAGGAACGTCATCTTCCCTGGCTCAATCTACACTGCAGGAATCTAATGAAATCTAGAGACCAACTATTAAAGCAGAGCTTGAAATCCGGACTATCCACTGACAGACAGAAATTCACTCATGCTCGTAACAAGGTAACTCAAACAATAAGACAGGCCAAAGCTAACTTCTTCATCAACATAATTGAAGGTGCGAATGGTAACGGTAAAAAAGTTTGGCAAATCTTAAATAAACTATTAGGTGAACAAACCAAACAGGAAAATAATGCTCTAGAATTAAAAATCAATGATGCCCTGATAAAAGACCCTGCAGTGTTGGCCAGCTCTCTCAATGAGTATTTCATAAATAGTGCCTGGACATCACAAAGCTCTTCCCGCCATCTGAGGTCTCACCTAGCCCGACTGTGGATACACACCCCGTTTTTGACCTGGAGGAAATCACAGAGGCTGAGGTAAAACATATAATCTTAGGATTAAGAGGTTCTAAGGCTAGGGATGCAGATGATTTAGACACCAACTTTATAAAGACAAATATTGACGGTCTAATAAAACCAATTAGTATGTTAGTGAATCAATCAGTGGTTGCGTTAGACTTTTTCGTTGTCCGTCATTTTGACGGACAGGATCGTAAAATATCCGTCATAATCCATTATTACCCGTCATTTTATTTTTCATGTTTTAATGATGAGACATATTTAATATTTATGTTTGGGTACTAAGCAGCACATGTTCATTCATTCCTTTTTTTAATGATTCATACAGAACTTTTAAGGACATGGAGAAAAAAAAAAGATGAACAGAGACACCGACCGTGCGGTCACTTTTCATGTCAACACGAATATGAATGATTGCCATTTTTTGAAATGAGACAATTACAATTAAAATATGAACAAAACATTTACAAGAACAACTCAATTGACCTGCTGTAGCCTAGCCTGAACTCAGACCTTCCTCCTGGGCCGCATGGATTTAAACTGGGACTGGTGCCCGCTTGTGCGTAGTCAAACGCATCAAGGGAGATTGCAAAAAACATTTTGCCATCTTCCCTCCTCAGCCACTTAAACTCTTGCTCCCACTGAACCCGGTACTCCCGCTTCAACTCCTTGCCACTCGCTTGTCCCTCTGCTGCAGGCTGAACGTTGTCAGTTTTATTCTTACTGGCTTGTCCTTCATCCTCCACTGCATCAATCCCTCTTTTTTCACCTCGTTTATCCACACCATCACAATTACTGGGCTTATTAAAAAAGCTTCGGACACTCAGCTGCCGTGACATTTTGCGATTGCTAAAGCCGGTTAAACAACGAGGTAATCAACGAGGTCAAATTCAAGAATAGACAATAGCTACTTAATATGCACACACTCGCCACCAACTGGACCGGGGTGTGAATTACTAAATAATAGTTAGAGTACAGTAGATCGCCCTCAGTCTACCTGGCCACTAAGGATGTAATATAATGTGGGCCGCTGGTGGACATTTTGGCGCTGTTCCGAGTTGTGTTCTAATCTGTCAAAATGACGGACTGCTTTCAGATTTTTCCGTCATTCTTGGAAAAATTCCGTCATTGACGGAAAATATTCGGTTAACGCGACCTCTGGAATCAATCTATCAGCACGAGGGAAGTTCCATCATCCTGGAAGGTGGCCACGGTGACACCGATCTTTAAATCGGGGATAAGGCAATAATGTCCAATTACAGACCAATCAGCATCCTCCCCTGTGTCTCTAACCCCTAGATTCCACCGGGAGCGTCTGCGCTGCGGCGTTTTTAGCGATCGCGGCCACTCTAGTCAATGGGTGCTATTCCACCAGACCCGCTGCGCCGCGGCTCGAAGCGTCCCAGAAGTGCCTCGGCGCAAGGAATTTCTAAAATATAGGATGAATCCTATTTTTTAGCTTTCTTGTAGAAGTACAAATGTCCAGGAAATATGCCCAAATCAACAACAACTGCGAGCCTGCACACACGACGCTCCGCTTCCGCAACGTTTTGAAACGCGCCCGGTGGGTTATGACGCAGGAGGAGGTCGCAGCGTGGCGTGGCGTAGCCGTAACGCAGCGCAGACGCTCCCGGTGGAATCTAGGGGTAAGATAGCTGAGAAATGGGTGTCAAAACTAATCACCAAACATTTAGACAAAGGTTTCGCTCCACTCCACCCCATGCAGTTTGGTTTTCGTGCTCACCACTCCACTGAGACAGCTAACTGTGTCTTTGTGGAAAAGGTTAAATGTATGTTGGACACGAGCCCATATGTAGGTGCTGTCTTCCTTGATCTCAGGAAGGCTTTTGACACTGTTGACCACCAAGCGCTCCTTTCAAAGCTGACGTATTTCAATTTTTCGGCAGATTCTATACAGTGGGTTAAGTCCTACTTATCGAACAGAAAACAGTGTGTTTTGGTCCACGGTGCCAAATCCCCCTATCCTCCATTCTTGGACCATTACTGTTCTCACTGAACATTAATGACTTGCCTAATGTATGTCCTGAGTTGAATGTGCAAATGTATGCCGATGATGCGGTCATGTTGTACACGGGAAAAACACTGAAATGATCTCATCCTGTCTCTCAAATGCTTTGGACGAGGTTCATCACTGGCTGAACAACATTTGCTTACAGTTAAACGCAAAAAAAACAGTATGCACGATGTTCAGTAAACGACCGGTCAAAATCGAAGGATCCAACGTGTTTTAAGCGGAGCAGAAATAGAACTAGTCTCCCGCTTCAAGTATCTTGGAGTCATACTGGACTCGAACTTGACTTTTAAGAAACATATCAAGAAAGTATCCAATACCGTTAAATTCAACTTGCAACATTTTAAACAAATCAGACCTTTCTTAACTGTCAGTGCTGCACAGTCATACCTCCACTGCATGATTCTATCCCACATTGAATACTGTTTGACAAACTGACCGTTTGCTTGTGCCACAAACCTGAAACCCATAGAACAGCTGTACAGAGAGCTATCAAGGTGTTTGACAGAAAGCCTCATTCATACCACACTGCACCATCCTGGAGAAACACCATTTCTTGAGTTCTGACCATTTTAAGTCTTTTAAAAGTATGTGTTTTTTTAATAAATGTTTACATGGACTGCCCCCCCCCCCCCCCCTTAGGGGAATTCATCCACAAAAAACACTGGACGCTGCACTAGGTCAGAAACCAGAGGAGACTGTGAGGTCCACCGCAGACGGACCACTTTTGGACAAAATGTCCTCTCCATTAAAGGCAGCTCTTTGTGGAATAGCCTCCAGCTGAGACACGGGATTGTCCCACTCTCAATAGCTTCAAAGGTCAACTCAAAGAATGGTTGAAAAACAAACAGACGTGCGATCACCACTAAATGCACTTTAACACAGGGGTCTCTCCTCTTGCACTTTAGGTAGCTCTTGTATCCTCTCCTGCACTTTATATGTCGTTGCTGCTACATTGTACTGCCATGTGGTAAATACTTACAGCGACTTACATACTCAATACTGTGGGCAATCCCCACAGGAGCACTTTGGGGTGAAGTGTCTCAGGGACACAACGACATGCTGACTGCAGTGGGGTTTGAACCTGTGACCCCCAACACCAACGCACAACCCACTGCGCCACACGCCTCCCTACTGTGTGCATGCTGCTCTTGCTCTCTTGCACTTTTTGCATATCATGTATTTTGTTTTTGCCATGTTTGTAAAATGTAATTTTCTTAAATGTTTTATGTGAGGGACTGCGGATGGAAATGAGCTCAAAGCTAAATCTGGCACTGTTACGCTTGATACATATGAATGTTTTAAGTGCTCATTACCGTGCATTGTCCCTGCCAAATAAACGATTCAATGAAATGAAAAACGATATTTAAATCTGTCACGACGGCCTGTCAGAGTCATGACTCAGCATAACGTCTGATGTAAGAGAGAGTGTGTGTGTGTGTGTGTGTGTGTGTGTGTGTGTGTGTGTGTGTGTGTGTGTGTTTGTGTGTGTGTGTGTGTGTGTGTGTGTGTGTGTGTGTGTGTTGTGTGTGTGTGTGTGTGTTGTGTGTGTAACACACAGATCCTCCGAGGCCTCACCTCACATTAAAGCTTCACTTCACAATTTAAGTAAGATATATATTTATTTAGATTTACAGCCACACTATACATTACACATTAGATATCATATATTATATAAGGCACATTTACAGGGAAATTACAGAGCTGTTAGTACAGAGCAGCACACACACACACACACACGCACGCGCCAGCAGCTCATCATATAATATACTTTATAATATTCACATGAGATTATATCAACATTATATCATTAT
>JAAKFY010000024.1:2610410-2642910 GCA_011823955.1 Dissostichus mawsoni
ATTCAGTGAGTACAGGTGATCCTATATTCAGTGAGTACAGGTGATCTATACTCAGTGAGTACAGGTGATCCTATATTCAGTGAGTACAGGTGATCCTATATTCAGTGAGTACAGGTGATCCTATATTCAGTGAGTACAGGTGATCCTATACTCAGTGAGTAATGGTGATCCTATATTCAGTGAGTACAGGTGATCCTATATTCAGTGAGTACAGGTGATCCTATACTCAGTGAGTACAGGTGATCCTATACTCAGTGAGTACAGGTGATCCTATACTCAGTGAGTACAGGTGATCCTATACTCAGTGAGTACAGGTGATCCTATACTCAGTGAGTACAGGTGATCCTATACTCAGTGAGTACAGGTGATCCTATATTCAGTGAGTACAGGTGATCCTATACTCAGTGAGTACAGGTGATCCTATACTCAGTGAGTACAGGTGATCCTATACTCAGTGAGTACAGGTGATCCTATGCAGGTACTCTCTGTACAGCAGGGGACAGAGAGTACCTGCATAGGATCACCTGTATCTGCAGCTCCACTCACACTAACAGTAGTTTGTGGGGGGGGGGGGGGAGGAAGTGATCCTTTAGTTCTATAAGTTAAGTTTGGTGCAAGAGTTCCTGCTTTCAAGAAAAGCTGTTAACACTTTTTCCTTTTGGTGTATTTAATAATTGTGATAATATGTTAATGAGACCCAAAAGAGCTCATCCTATCACTGAAGTGTGTGTGTGTGTGTGTGTGTGTGTGTGTGTGTGTGTGTGTGTGTGTGTGTGTGTGTGTGTGTGTGTGTGGTGTGTGTGTGTGTGTGTGTGTGGTGTGTGTGTGTGGTGTGTGTGTGTGTGTGTGTGTGGGTGTGGTGTGTGTGTGTGTTGTGTGTGGTGTGTGTGTGTGTGTGTGTGTGTGGGTGTGTTGTGTGTGTGGTGTGGGTGTGTGTTGTGTGTGTGTGGTGTGTGTGTGTGTGTGTGTGTGTGGTGTTTATTATCAGTTGTAGAAACTGTTCCACATGTAAATTAAATATAACCGTACACTTTTTTAATGTGGGGGAGGAGTTGGAGTGTCACATGATCAGAGTCTAACGGGGGTCTCTTCTCAGAACACCTCCCTCACAGACGGAGGTCCCAGCTCTCCCAGCTCCATGATGAACCAGTACAGAGAGGAGGAAGAGGAGGAGCTCTTCATCACCGTGGACCAACCAGAGAGTCATGTGACCGCCATCGAGACCTTCATCACTACAGGGTGATGACCAAGGTGAGGGGGGCTGTGAGGAGGGGGTCTGTAGACCTTCATCACCTACAGTGTAGGTGATGAAGGTCTACAGACCACCCCTCTCACCTTGGTGAGCGGGGGGGGAGTGAAGGACTGAGGGAGTGAAGGAGTGAGTGAAGGAGTAAGGGAGTAAAGGAGTGAGTGAAGGAGTAAAGGAGGTAAAGAAGTGTCCTCTGTCTCTCAGACGTCCCGCAGTGACTTTGACTGCAGTGAGTTTGAAGTGAGGAGGAGATATCAGGACTTCCTGTGGCTGAGGAGCACTTTGGAGGAGAACCATCCTACACTCATAGTGCATGTAGGTAACACACACACACACACACAGAGAGAGAGATACACACACACACACACTCACAGATTTCCTCGTATGTTTCCCGTCAGAGGATTGTTGGTGCAACTTTAATGTGATATTTCTGAATTTGTGTGTGTGTGTGTGTGTGTGTGTGTGTGTGTGTGTGTGTGGTGTGTGTGTGGTGTGTGTGTGTGTGTGTGTGTGTGTGTGTTGTGTGTGTGTGTGTGTGTGTGGTGTGTGTGTGTTGTGTGTGTGTGTTGTTGTGTGTGTGTGTGTGTGTGTGTGTGTGTGTGGTGTGTGTGTGTGTGTGTGTGTGTGTGTGTGTGTGGTGTGTGTGTGTGTGGTGTGTGTGTGTGTGTGTGTGTGTGTGTGTGTGTGTGTGTGGGTGTGTGTGTGTGTGTTGTGTGTGTGTGTGTGGTGTGTGTGTGTGTGTGTGGTGTGTGTGTGTGTAGCCTCTCCCAGAGAAGTTTGTGATGAAGGGAATGGTGGAGCGCTTCAACGATGATTTCATCGAGACTCGGAGGAGAGCTCTGCAGCGATTCCTCGATAAGATCAGAGACCACCCCCTGCTGAGAGGAAGCCCCTCCCTCAAGGTGTTCCTCACCGCTCAGGTGAGCTGCTGACACACACTCCAGGTGTACACACACTACAGGAGTACACACACACACTCCAGGGGCCTGTACGACGAAGCCGGAGTTTCTCTTAGCGGGCTAACTTCAGGGAAAACTCTGGGTTTCCGGTCCTACGACGCTGGTTCTCTTCTTACCGGGCTAGATCTCCATGGTAACTTATGCTGAGCGGCTAGCCTGATCCGGAGCAGGTTAGGTTCCAGGCTAAGAGATCAACTCAGTGAAAGCACCGCCTGCTGACCAATCAGAGCTCAGTGTGCGGAGTTTAAAGCGATCAAGTCATATTACAGGAGAAAGGAAATACAGAGAAACTGCCGTTGCAGGAAAGACGGCCGGCAAAAATCACCGACTGTGTGAACGTGAACATGAATAGAATATCACCTCCCATCTTCAGAGCAATCTGACTATTATAACATTAGCGTTAAGAAAGCTTACTGAAATATCTGCCACAACACAAGTAACCGGATCAAAGTAACATCACGTACAGTCCACTGTGAGTGCAGACGTGGATGTGTCCCATTATCATTCATATCATATCACATCATAATGTATCATATATCTCCTTATCTGAGTCAGCTGAGCCGGATCTGGCCGTGCAACACTCACGTGTCACATACTGTATGCAGAAGGATTATTTTAAGCAACACATTAAGTTGACGAAACACTCGAGTCAAATGTAATTAAAGTCAGATCGTGTCTTAGACGGGGCAGTGATATCATAAACCTGTTAATGGACGCATTCAAACACTTGTTCTGTTACCAGCTGTATTCACCTGCAGGTGCAGCTATGTGGCTTTGATCCTGGATCAAGTGTTTAAGTCATGGATGTTTAAAGTTTAACGTCTTCATATTTGTCTAATATTATAGTTCACTTTTCATTCAGGAAGTATGACGCTGCGCTGTCAGTGCGCTCTCCATGTTTGTATTGGTCGAATGCTCCAAATACCGCCCCTTTCATGTGAACGCGCTCCTAACTAGATAGGGTAAAGCTGGCTTGAGTTACCGAGTTGATAACCAGCGTCGTAGGACCGCTTAGCGAAAGCGCGTTTGTTTTGGATTAGGCCAACCGGCTAACTCAAACATATCCAGGTTATGTTGAACCGGCTTCGTAGTACAGGCCTCTGGTGTACACACGCAAACTCCAGGAGTACACGCACACTCCAGGTGTACACACACTCCAGGTGTACACACACCCAGGTGTACACACACACACTCCAGGAGTACACACACACTCCAGGTGTACACACACACAGGCTGTTTCTCAATGTCGAGGAAGGCTGCTCCAGAGCCACTATTTCAAGCATACTACGTCATCGAGTGCCGCCGAAAGACTGTTCCAATGTCCACATACTTGGCATTCTACCGAGGCCGGCGTACTTCGTAGCGAGAAATTTCGAGGCTGCACATGTGTAGACTCCGCGGTCTTAAAATCCCCACAATGCTTTGCGCACGGACCAATTTCCAAATCTTTGGCGGAAATCGCACTCCATTTAAGGCGGGGCCTCTCATATGACGCACACCTGCACACTGTTAGCCTGTTAGCCTGTTAGCCTGTTAGCCTGTTCCACCATTCTTCGTTTTCCGAGGCTAGGAAGGATTCTTGCCTCGCTTCTGAAGCAAGTGACTCGGAAGACATGCTACCAAGCAAGCGTCCTCGACATTGAGAAACACCCACACTCCAGGTGTACACACAACCACCACTCCAGGAGTACACACACACACACTCCAGGAGTACACACACACACACTCCAGGAGTACACACACACACACTCCAGGAGTACACACACACACACACTCCAGGTGTACACACACACACACTCCAGGAGTACCACACACACTCCAGGAGTACACACACACACACTCCAGGAGTACACACACACACTCCAGGTGTACACACACACACACTCCAGGAGTACACACACACACACTCCAGGTTTACACACACACACTCCAGGTGTATACAACACACACTCCAGGAGTACACACTCCAGGAGTACACACCCACACTCCAGGTGTACACACACACACTCCAGGAGTACACACACACACTTCCAGGTACACACACACTCCAGGTGTACACACACACACTCCAGGAGTACACACACTACAGGTGTACACACACACACTCCAGGTGTACACACACCCCAGGAGTACACAACACTACAGGTGTACACACACACACTCCAGGTGTACACACAACACTCCAGGAGTACACACACTACAGGTGTACACACACACACTCCAGGTGTACACACACACTCCAGGTGTACACACACAGACTCCAGAGTACACACGCACTCCAGGTGTACACACACACTCCAGGAGCACACACACTCCAGGTGTACACACACACACTCCAGGTGTACACACACACACTCCAAGTGTACACACACACACACTCCAGGTGTACACACACATAATATCACCACATGTTATTTAAACACACACACTGAAACCAGTTTGCAGAACATTTTAAAATGTTTCATCCTTTATTCTCTCTCTCTCTCTCTGCTGTTGTTACGGCTGCAGGATGGAAACACCTGGTGAGTTGCAGGTGTTTATCTTCAGCTGGACAGAGGCTAGCAGTTTCCCTCTGCTTCCAGTCTTTATGCTAAGCTAGGCTAACTCTGTGCTGAATAAGTTCCTCTCTCTCAGCAGGAAGTGTATTCTCACTGCTACTTTGATGAAGACACTCTGAGTAGAAGTGATGAAGCTGAGCTCCACCAGGAGTCCCAGCTGCTGCCTGAAGCACGTCTTAATGTCTTAAAGGTCCCCTATGATGCAAAATGCACTTTCTGATGTCTTTTCTACATCAACATTTGTCCCGGTGTGTCCCCGGCGTGTCCCCGGTGTGTCCCCGGTGTGTCAGGAGACTCTCAAAGTGTCAGGAAATGAACCCCTCTCTCTTTTCCTCCGTACCCACATCTCTAAAAACGGGGGAACAACGGAGCTGATCCAGATTTGCTGCGTCATGACCACATTACTAAAATGTGGGCGGGCTTTACACCCACGGGCCAATCAGAAACGTTGCTGTCAGAAACAATGAGACGTGTTCTGGAAGTAATATGGTCTGTGTTTACATTAGCATGCTAACACTCAGAGCTAACCTGTACTGGAGAGAGTATGTGTGAAGAAGCAGGAAATCAAAAGGAACTCACCTTGTGGTAAACCTGAGAGAGAGAGAGAGTTTGAGCTCCATGCTGTTTCAGAGAGAATCCTTGATGTGGTTTGGAACAGATATGGAGTTTAATCACGGCAGCATTTAGCTGAGTTTCTGCTGGGAGAGTTCTCCTGATGAGATCTACTCTCTCTCTAAAGCTACTGACCCAGAGTCAGCTCTTTAGTAACAGCTGGAAGAGAGGGGGGGTGGGGCTAGATGATCTGTTTGGGGTTTGGAGCAGGACACTTCAGAGACATGTTTTTTATATATCTGAGACCTGTAATATATGCCTAAAAATAGTATAATAGGAGACCTTTAATGTCTGTGGCCCCCCAGGACCTGGCGCCCCACAGGAAGCAGACCCCCTCCCTCCTCTCCCGCTGGGGGGGCACAGTGAAGATGCTCTCTCAGTCTCTGAGGGGGGTCAGGAGCCGACCGGAGGAGTTCTCTCTGATGCAGGACTACGTGGAGCAGCTCAGCAGCAAGATCTGCTCCGTGGACAAAGTGAGCCAGAGGATCGTCCGGGAGCAGAGAGGTAGTCCTGGGGGTGGGGGTGGAGACACCTGGGGGGGGGGGGGGAGGGGGCACCTCGGGGGGTTAAACACTTCATACTGGGGGGACAAAGTGAGCCAGAGGATCGTCCGGGAGCAGAGAGGTAGTCCTGGGGGGGGGGGGGAGACACCTGGGGGGGGGCACCTCGGGGGGTTAAACACTTCATACTGGGGGGACAAAGTGAGCCAGAGGATCGTCAGGGAGCAGAGAGGTACTCAGAATAATAATAATAATAATAGTATATTATACACCTGGGGGGGTAATACTGGGGGATACTTCATAGTGTGTGTACTTCAGAGTGTGTATGGTATACTTCAGAGTGTGTGTAGTATGTACTTCAGAGTGTGTATTGTGTACTTCAGAGTGTGTGTAGTGTGTACTTCAGAGTGTGTATTGTCCCCTCAGAGTACGTGGAGGAGCTGCAGCAGTACAGCGCCCCCTACAGTCAGTGGGGGGGGGTGGAGGAGGCGTTGCAGCGCCCCCTGCTGGACGTCTCTCTCTGTGTACAGATCTGCAGCTCAGAGACTCAGAGCTGCACTCAGCACCTGTCCTCTGTCCTGATACCTGTCCTCCACGACTACCTGCTGTGTGCTGACACCTTAAAGGTGAGACGCACCTGATGATGTCACTTCCTGCTGAGTGATGATGTCACTTCCTGCTCCTCTAACTCTGATGTCCTGTCAGGCGGTGATGAAGCGCAGAGACAACATCCAGGCCGAGTACGAAGCCAAGAGAGAAGCCATGGAGAGGAGAGGAGACCAAGAGGTTGTGGGGGGGGGGGGGTGTGTGTGTGTGTGTGTGTGTGTGTGTGTGTGTGTGTGGTGTGTGTGTGTGTGTGTGGTGTGTGTGTGTGTGTGTGTGTGTGTGTGTGTGTGTGTTGTGTGTGTGTGTGTTTGTGTGTGTGTTGTGTGGTGTGTGTGTGTGTGTGTGTGTGTGGTGTGTGTGTGTTTGTGTGTGTGTGTGTGTGGTGTGTGTGTGGTGTGTGTGTGTGTGTGTGTGTGTGTGTGTGTTGTGTGTGTGTGTGTTTAAAGCATATCAGGGAATATCCATGCGTCAATATCCTGTCTCACTTTAAGCCGGCAGTGTAATGAAAACTCCTCAAATGGTGTGTGTGCAGCAGGAGGAGGAGGTGCAGGCTCCCAGGAGAAGGTGGAGGTGTGTAACTCCTCTCTGCAGGAGGACTGGTTTCGATGGAGGAGCAGCATGAGGACAGACCTGAAGACAGCTCTCCTGTCAACAGCTGAGAACAACATGCAGCACTATGAGAAGGTGAGGAGACTCGCTCTCTGTCTCTCTGTCTCAGTCTCTCTCTCTCTCTCTCTGTCTCGCTCTCTGTCTCAGTCTCTCTCTCTCTCTGTCTCGCTCTCTGTCTCTCTGTCTCAGTCTCTCTCTCTCTCTCACACTCTGTCTCAGTCTCTCGCTCTCTGTCTCTGTCTCTGTCTCTCTCTCTCCTCTCTATCTCCTCTCTGTCTCTCTCTCGCTCTCTGTATCTCTCTCTCTCTGTCTCTCTCTCCTCTCTGTCTCAGTCTCGCTCTCTGTCTCTCTCTCTGTCTCAGTCTCTCTCTCGCTCTCTGTCTCTCTCTCTCTCTGTCTCTCTCTCTGTCTCTCTCGCTCGCTCGCTCGCTCTCTCTCTCTCTCTCCCTGTTTTCCATGGTTTCCTCATAGAAACAGCCCTGATATAAATATGTCAGGATTACTTCCAGAGTCTCAGAACAGCTGTTTGCAGCCTGTCTTTCAGAGAGAAAGAATACTGTTGGACAGAAGATACTGTGTGTTTAGAATCAAACTGTTAGTGTGGTGGTGATGATGATGATGATGATGATGATGGTGTTGATGATGATGAGGATGATGATGATGATGATGATGAAGATGAAGGTGTGTTGTGTTTCAGTGCCTGGCAGTGTGGGAGACGTTCCTTCTGTCTCAGAGGGAGGAAGGCAGCGAGCAGAAGGAGGAAGATGCTCCTTAAAGAGAAACTGTCTCCAACACCGAACACAGACTCTGAAGCTGACCTGATGTACGAAACAAGCGCCTCTCCCACCCTGATCCAAAGACGCTGCGGTGTCCTCTAGCTGTGCAGCGCCACATGCTAACAAACGCTACCACATGCTAACACACGCTATCACACGCTAACACACGCTATCACAGGCTATCACAGGCTATCACACGCTAACACACGCTATCACACGCTAACACACGCTATCACACGCTAACACACGCTAACACACGCTTCACAGGCTATCACAGGCTATCACACGCTATCACAGGCTATCACACGCTATCACACGCTATCACACGCTATCACACACTATCACACGCTATCACAGGCTATCACAGGCTATCACACGCTAACACACGCTAACACACGCTATCACAGGCTATCACAGGCTATCACACGCTAACACACACTATCACAGGCTATCACACGCTATCACACGCTAACACATGTTCTTCCAGCTCCGCTCTTCTTTGTGTGCGTTATTGTTGGTAGATCCAGTCACTGTTGTTGCTCTTTTGCCAACTGAATGCTACCTAAATGCTAAGCTAACCTCAAAGAAACCAAAGCTAATGGCCTTATCATTAAGACTGGGAGAGTTTCATGAGACAGGAGAGTATGTCTAAAGTCACGTGAAACAGACACTACACATGACTTAGCAACGTTAGCAACGTTTAGATCACCTGCTTCTCTTTATCTCCATCATCCATCACCCTCTCTTTCTCTCCAGCACCCTCTCTTTCTCTCCAGCACCCTCTCTTTCTCTCCATCACCCTCTCTTTCTCTCCATCACCCTCTCTTTCTCTCCATCACCCTCTCTTTCTCTCCATCACCCTCTCTTTCTCTCCATCACCCTCTCTTTCTCTCCAGCACCCTCTCTTTCTCTCCAGCACCCTCTCTTTCTCTCCATCACCCTCTCTTTCTCTCCAGCACCCTCTCTTTCTCTCCAGCACCCTCTCTTTCTCTCCATCACCCTCTCTTTCTCTCCATCACCCTCTCTTTCTCTCCATCACACCCTCTTTCTCTCCAGCACCCTCTCTTCTCTCCATCACCTCTCTTTTCTCCAGCACCCTCTCTTTCTCTCCAGCACCCTCTCTTTCTCTCCAGCACAGCGTCACTCTCACACTGATCAATAACACATCATAATAATAATAATAATGTACCTGTCGGTTCAGATCCTCTGTTCCAGGTTACTGAGAGGAATCATCCTGTGTACTCTGATTACATTTCATCATGAAAAGCAGAATGTGTGTGTGAGAGAGAGTGTGTGTTGTGTGAGATAATTCAGGTTTACACGTCTCGACTGTCTGAAACGCTTTAATAATCTTTTTATACTGATGTTTTCTTTTTCTCTGTTTTGCTTTGTCTTTATTGAACGTGTAAATGATTGAAAGTGATTTCCAGATAATAATAAAGATGAGATGTCACACGATAACAGGGTTAGCTTCAGTCTGTGAACTCCTCTTCCTCTTCTCCTCTTCCTCTTCTCCTCCCTGAACGTAGCATAAGATTATCCGTCGGTTTAAACTAATATAGTCAAATAAAATGTGTAAATACACTTCGCAGAATACAGCTCAAGAAATGAATAAAAGTATTACATGCTATAATATCTGGTGGCTGTTCAGTCACAGTGATTGTGTTCAGGAGGAGCTGCGCATTAGCATCAGTATGTAGTGTCTCTACTTTAAAGAGTCCTCTCCTGCTGATGTTCAGGTGTATATCAGTATGTAGTGTCTCTACTTTAAAGAGTCCTCTCCTGCTGATGTTCAGGTGTATATCAGTATGTAGTGTCTCTACTTTAAAGAGTCCTCTCCTGCTGATGTTCAGGTGTATATCAGTATGTAGTGTCTCTACTTTAAAGAGTCCTCTCCTGATGATGTTCAGGTGTATATCAGTAGTGTCTCTACTTTAAAGAGTCCTCTCCTGCTGATGTCCAGGTGTATATCAGTATGTAGTGTCTCTACTTTAAAGAGTCCTCTCCTGATGATGTTCAGGTGTATATCAGTAGTGTCTCTACTTTTAAAGAGTCCTCTCCTGCTGATGTTCAGGTGTATATCAGTATTAGTAGTGTCTCTACTTTAAAGAGTCCTCTCCTGATGATGTCCAGGTGTATATCAGTATGTAGTGTCTCTACTTTAAAGAGTCCTCTCCTGCTGATGTTCAGGTGTATATCAGTATGTAGTGTCTCTACTTTAAAGAGTCCTCTCCTGCTGATGTTCAGGTGTATATCGTATGTAGTGTCTCTACTTTAAAGAGTCCTCTCCTGTTGATGTTCAGTGTGTACATCAGTATGTAGTGTCTCTACTTTAAAGAGTCCTCTCCTGCTGATGTTCAGGTGTATATCAGTATGTGGTCTCTACTTTAAAGAGTCCTCTCCTGCTGATGTTCAGGTGTACATCAGTATGTAGTGTCTCTACTTTAAAGAGTCCTCTCCTGCTGATGTTCAGGTGTATATCAGTATGTAGTGTCTCTACTTTAAAGAGTCCTCTCCTGCTGATGTTCAGGTGTATATCAGTATCTAGTGTCTCTACTTTAAAGAGTCCTCTCCTGCTGATGTTCAGGTAGTATTTAGTGTCTCTACTAGATCATAACGTCCAAACTAGATTACATGATGTTAAAGAGCCACGCTCTAATATGGCTGAATGATTTTTCATGAAACGGTTTATTTGAACCGGGACAATGCACATTAATGAACACTTAAAGGGGACCTATCATGCTATATTTAAATAATATATAAGGTATATATATATCTATAAGGTATATTAATACGTTTTAATTTTCAAAATACGAAACAGATCATGCATTTTAGCCATGCCTCATTTTGCCTCACTCCAGCTCTGTCTTTGCAAGGTCTGATTCAGCTGACCACGCCCCCATGCGGAAGAGGGGGTTAGACCCTTAAACCACAGATGTGACTGGGGAAATGTAGCCTGCCGACAGCCTATATGCGAATTACAGGTTGGGCAATGGCCGTGGCCGTGGCCCAACCTCTCATTCCCTGATTGGTGGAGAGTTGACCAATCAGGCGGAGTGCACCTACATTACGTCAAAAGGTGCAAATAAAAAATCCACCTGTATCAAATCCGTTGCAGCCCCGTTTTTAGAGATTTGGGTATGGAGAAAAAGAGAGAGGGTTGTGTTTTCTGACACTTTGTGAGTTCCCTGGAACACCGGGACACATATGTATGTATAAAAGACATCACAAAGTGCATTTTGCATGATAGGTCCCCTTTAAGACAAATAATGCTTCAAGTGTAAATATGCCGGATTTTAGCTTTGAGCTCATTTCCATCCGCAGTCCCTCACATACAACATATAGGAACATGACATTTATAAAGATAACAAAAAATAAATACATGATATGCAAAAAGAGCCAGAGCAGCACACACAAGTGTTTACCACATGGCAGTACAATGTAGCAGCACCGACATATAAAGTGATCCTTTCAATGTTTTCTTTATGCTATGATTTACAGTAAGAGCTAATGAGATTAATAACATGATATTAACTCAGTGAGATGACCTTAATGTAAGCGTGCAGCCGCTCCTGCCTGAGCGAGTTCTTCCCCATGAATCATTGCACCCCCCCCGTGTGACATAATGCGCCATAATGACCGCAGCATCACAAAGAGGACCTCTTCCATTGTGTTGTGTTCACTGTCGATGTGAAGAGAAGAATCTAACATTTATATATTATACGGTATATGGTAAGAGACTAGTGGCCACACACAGTACTGCAGCATCAGGTGCCCCCCCTTTCAGTCATAGAAGATCCCACCTGTATTTGTATTTGTATGCACATCACAGTATTTATTTATTATTCCATGATTGAATATTCACATTTATACTTTATACACAAAGAGACACCTGACCAGTGGTGGGTCTTATAGCTGTGCTAGCAGTAGCAGTAGCATTAGCATTACAGGTGAAGCTGAATGCAAAGATGGACACTGAATAAAAGGAGACTGTTTAAGTGAGAATGCGCTCGACAGGTGAAGCTGGACCAGAGTAATAATCATCACATGGATACCTGAGGATAATCATCAGATGGATACCTGAGGATAATCATCAGATGGATACCTGAGGATAATCATCACATGGATACCTGAGGATAATCATCACATGGATACCTGAGGATAATCATCACATGGATACCTGAGGATAATCATCACATGGATACCTGAGGATAATCATCACCTGGATACCTGAGGATAATCATCACATGGATACCTGAGGATAATCATCACATGGATACCTGAGGATAATCATCACATGGATACCTGAGGATAATCATCACATGGATACCTGAGGATAATCATCACATGGATACCTGACGATAATCATCACATGGATACCTGAGGATAATCATCACATGGATACCTGAGGATAATCATCAGATGGATACCTGAGGATAATCATCACCTGGATACCTGAGGATAATCATCACATGGATACCTGAGGATAATCATCACATGGATACCTGAGGATAATCATCACATGGATACCTGACGATAATCATCACATGGATACCTGAGGATAATCATCACATGGATACCTGAGGATAATCATCACATGGATACCTGAGGATAATCATCACATGGATACCTGAGGATAATCATCACCATGGATACCTGAGGATAATCATCACATGGATACCTGAGGATAATCATCACATGGATACCTGAGGATAATCATCACACTGGATACCTGAGGATAATCATCACATGGATACCTGAGGATAATCATCAGATGGATATATTACATTACATTGCATTTAGCTGACGCTTTTATCCAAAGCGACTTACAATAAGTGCATTCAACCAAGAAGATACAAACTTGAAGAAAACAGAATCATCTAAGTACATCAGGTTTCATAGAGCTAAAACATTTCAAGTGCTACTCAACTGGCTTTAGATAAGCCAGTCCTTTATTAGTATATAAGCAGGGACGTGCACAGGTACGGGCTAATGTTGCCCGGGCAACGGCCCTTTGAACCTTTTGGCTGACCTGCCCCTCTGGAGAGAGCCAAAGTTTTTCTGTTGTGGCCGAATAAACATAAGCCCACAATTAGTATTGTAGAGTCTCGCTGCGATAAAACACACCTTGTCAGCGCTGTCCTCTGCCTCCAGTCACGTGACTTTGTTTACAATCTGACAGCTGAAAAGCAAAGGAAAGCCCTCCGGCCTCATATGGCTATGGTGATCATGTGCCTGCATGGATTTGGTGGCCAATCCTCGGGTCAATCTGTCCCCGGAAATGTCCCCGTTTTTAAATATGCTTAAATTGATTTGAGTTTTCTCATGGCAGTTAGAGTTAGGGGACAAACCAGGAGACTTATCCTCCTCTGGACACCGTCGGTTATTAACAAAACACGTAAATACTTGTTATTGTGCTTCTGTCTTTCTGTGTCTTTTCATCTGCTCCGTAAACTCCCTCACCGCTCTCTCTCTTTTCTTGATCGCCCTCTCTCACATACGGAGGACACTTCACTCTGCCGCTTCATTGTAGGATTTCTGCCATCTCTCTACTTTAATTTGACCATCTCTGTTATTAAGTTATGGAATACTAAATAAATAAGTAATTAGATCACTCATAAAGAATGATAAGAATAAGAATAATGCGTATTGAACTGGTTTAATCAATTAGTGAGTTTATTTAAGGCACAGCAGTTACAATGGTCAAACTACATTAAAACAGAATTGTCCGCATGTTGTCTTTAATAGTTACTAACATTAGATATGTTAATGAGATATGGACCTTTTTCTAGTTTAGAGCAATAGCCCCTCCAAATGTCTGTGCACGTCCCTGTATCTAAGTGCTTTGTTAGTATATAAGTGCTTAGTTAGTATATAAGTGCTTAGTTAGTATATAAGTGCTTAGTTAGTAATTCTATCGCTCGAAGTGGAGTCGAAAGAGATGAGTTTTCAGTCTGCGCTGGAAGATGTGTAAGCTATCTGCTGTCCTGATGTCAATGGGGAGCTCAATCCACCATTTTGGAGCCAGGATAGCAAACCCACGTGTTTCTGCTGATGGGAACTCAGGTCCCCCTCGCAGTGCGGGCGCAGCGAGCCGATTGGCCGATGCAGAGCGGAGTGCACGTGCTGGGGTGTACGGTTTAACCATGTCCTGGTTTAACCATGTCCTGGGTTAACCATGTCCTGGGTTAACCATGTCCTGGGTTAACCATGTCCTGGTTTAACCATGTCCTGGGTTAACCATGTCCTGGTTTAACCATGTCCTGGGTTAACCATGTCCTGGGTTAACCATGTCAGGTATCCAGGTGATGATTATTGTCAGGTATCCAGGTGATGATTATTGTCAGGTATCCAGGTGATGATTATTGTCAGGTATCCAGGTGATGATTATTGTCAGGTATCTATCCAGGTGATGATTATTGTCAGGTATCTATCCAGGTGATGATTATTGTCAGGTATCCAGGTGATGATTATTGTCAGGTATCTATCCAGGTGATGGACAGACCTCCACTGCATGATTCTATCCCACATTGAATACTGTTTGACAAACTGGTCGTTTGCTTGAGCCACAAACCTGAAACCCATAGAGCAGCTGAACAGAGAGCTATCAAGGTGTTTGACAGAAAGCCTCATTCATACCACCTCTGCACCATCCTGGAGAAACACCATTTCTTGAGTTTTGACAATTTTAAGTCTTTTAAAAGTATGTGCTTTATTTATAAATGTTTACATGGACTGTGTGCATTGTCCCTCTTCTTTGGACGGACACTATAATTTACATTTTTTTTACTATGTTTCAATCTGAATTTACTTTAAAATAAAAAATGCTATATGAGACTGACTCTTCTACATCCAACTCACAGGTTTATCCTTGCTTTGAGAAAAGATGATTAATTTACCCCGAGCCTGAGACCTGAAAAACCGGCTTGGGGCTCAACTGGTTAAATGTTATATCCGTCGTCTTGCGGACACACTCACCAAAGCATTCATTCATTGTGTTTACTAACCGGTATCAATATCTGCAAAAAATATATTGTTGTTGTCTACATGGAGATAAGCCCCGCCTCCTCGCCAGCGGGTCCAGTTGAGTGACAGGATGATGCTGCAGACATACTTGACTGTTGTTGCATATTTTCAACACACTGCTATGTTGTTTTATTCTTCGACATACTTTACTATGTCTGAATAAAGGACACAGTAATGTTAGTGTAGTGTGTGTCACGTGTTGTGTGTCTCCTGATCCCCTCCCTCAGGTGATCCCCTCCCTCAGGTGAAGCCCCTCCCTCTCCCTCAGGTGATCCCCTCCCTCTCCCTCAGGTGATCCCCTCCCTCAGGTGATCCAATCCCTCAGGTGAAGCCCCTCCCTCTCCTCAGGTGATCCCCTCCCTCAGGTGAAGCCCCTCCCTCTCCCTCAGGTGATCCCCTCCCTCTCCTCAGGTGATCCCCTCCCTCTCCCTCAGGTGCAGCCCCTCCCTCTCCCTCAGGTGAAGCCCCTCCCCTCCCTCAGGTGAAGCCCCTCCCTCTCCCTCAGGTGATCCCCTCCCTCAGGTGATCCCCCCCTCAGGTGAAGCCCCTCCCTCAGGTGAAGCCCCTCCCCCTCTCTCAGGTGATCTCGATCACTAATCAGCAGCTGATAGCGTCCTGAGGTCTGCAGCCCCTCCCCTTCCTGAGCTCCATGTGTACTTTCTGCAGCGTGTGGAGTTTCTCTCCCTTTGTTTGAGTTCATCAACATCTCGTGGTTTCCAAACCCGTCCCCTTCTCTTTGTTCTGATGGGTTCAGTCTGTGGTGCCTTCCCTTTACCCAGACTGCAGGGAACGTCACAGTGTAGTACGCAGGAAAAGATCATGACTTTAAACAGAAGAAGAGACGCTGCGGAGATGTTTGACCCGTTTCATATTTTTTATTCAAAAGCTTTAAATATCTTATATTTGTAAAAGGGCACAATCTGAACTCAGGCTGAAAACAACTGAAGATAAGAAAGAAAGAAGAATATAAAAACAAAGAAGAGCAACAACAACCAAGAGGACAGAAACCACGTGACGGAGGAAGATATAAAGTTTGTAAAAGTGTGTGACGAACACCGCGCAGATTATCATTTATAAAATATCAACAGAACCAACAAGAAGACCACAGTCCACAGAACAGAGTAAAAAACATGAATATAACTCATTAAAGACATGAAGAAGCTCTCTGAGGAACCAGCGGGACACAGTGCACAGTCATAGGAAAATAGCAGAACATTAAATAAGGATATACATATATATTTCCTCTAAATACTCTCGGGAGTGGAGCTGCAGATTTCATCTTTTAGTCCTGAATAACTCAGTGTTTTCAGCAGCTGATTCATATAAAAATATACCTTTCACTGCCCCCCCCCCCCCTCCTGATGGGACATGTTATTGCTACAAACACCAGAAACTATGCAAATATACAATATCCATCCGTCACCAGCTTAATGATATCACCATAGGTTACCCCTAACCCTAACCCTCACCCTCACCATCACACAATAAACCAGTTAAAGCTGCATTAATTCAATGTTGGCCACCAGGGGGCAGAAAAAGAACATTAGTTTAAATAAGAATAAAACATCCTCTTCTAGCTCTGCTTTGGTCTAAACTGACGCAGTCATACTAACCCCCAGTGATGTCTGTAGACCCAGAGATATATGATATATGTTTTATACATATATATATATATATATGTATAAAACATTTAAAGTTCGGATTGAAAACAGTCTTTTCAGATGACGACATGTACCAAAGGTGTGAATGTTAAAGCTTTGATTGATCTGAACGCTGAGGTGATGAGAGGAGCAGCTGAGGGTCCGTTCTGTGATCACAGGAGAAAAGACACTAACTAATGAGAGAAAACACCGAACCCTGGACACCACACTAAACACACAAAGTCGAGAATAAAAGAGTGTATATCCTGTGGACACACACACACACACACAGACAGTATAAAGTGTAAATCTGTGATGTGAAAGAGATGTGATGGTGAGAGCCTCGCGTCGTCTAGAGACGTCCAGGAGATTCATGTCAGTAGATCCTGAAACTCAACATTTAAACCATGAACCCTGACCCTCACACAGAAGACCCCCACCTCTAATCTGTTCCCTGGGGTAGATGTATTATTTTATTATTAATGTGTGTGTGAGGGTGACTTCTGTTAGAGCTAATAGCCGCGTTCACACCAAGTACTTTGCCGTACTTAGTTCCCAGCACTTAGTTCCCCTATGGAACTAAGAGCCGATCGCGTTCACACCGGAATAAGTCACTGAGGGAAGATTACGCAAATGAGCCGCTGACGTCACTTCGTCTTCTTCTGCTTTGGGTTTACTGGCAGGCCGCAAACAACTTCACGGCGTATACTGCCACCCGAAGTCCCCGGCCGGAAGTCCCCGGAGTTGGGGAAGGCTTCAGTAGAAGCTGCTGGGACTCCCAGCAGCTTCTACTGAAGCCTTCCGAGTAAATCGCCAGAACGCCGACATCTCCTCATCTCCACCGCTCCCATGTTTTCTTTTGTGTTGCCATAAGTTAGTCTCTCTGCGTTTGTGGGCTGGGCTAATGCTAATGCTAATAATGCTAATGCGAGGATAATAAAATGGCGGCTCTACAAAACATTTCAGAGTTTTACGGGGCGTGGTTTGCAATTCGCCCAGCCAATCAGAACTGGGGCACTTCCCCCCCCCAGGAGAGTACCACCTCTCAGCAGGCACTGAAAATGGGGGTAAAAGTTCCCGGCACTGAGTACTCTTTTTGGTGTGAACGCGACATAAGGGGTACTAACGGAACTAAACGGGAAAAGTACGGGGAAAAGTACTCCGGTGAGGGACACACACATCTGAGAGGGAACAAGGACACAACGGAGTGTATCTGAATAATAACACACACCATGAATCTCAGTGAGGCCTGTGAGGCCGCCGACCTGTGTCAGCTTCACATCACACACACACACACACACACACACACCACACACACACACACACACACACACACACACACCACACACACACACACACACACACACACACACACACACACACACAGAAGAGAGAGCCAGGCGGTGATTGTCTGATGCAGAATAAAGAGTGTCACGTTGGCTGGAATATTGAATAATATCTTGCAGCTGATTCAATAATGTACAAATGGATTAAATGTCAGCCATGTTGACATGTTGACATGTTACTGTCACAACATAAACAGGAAGTACAGGAAGTCGTTTTAAATGTAAACATCTGTACCATTGAATTATAACAGAATAAGAATCAGTGCATAGATGGAGCTGGTTATTAACTACTCTTTTTCAATGTTTTCACATTGAACACAAGAAGCTGCAAATGACAGCGGGGCCTGATGAAGACAACACACACGCGCACACACACACACACACACACACACACGCACACACACGCACACACACACACAACACTGGTTCAGTGCTGCTCTGGCGTCAGTGGTTCTGGACGGTGAACAGCGGGACGTCCAGTGGGTCTGCCACACGGCCGACTCCACGTCATGTGACCTCAGCGAAGGAGATGTGATTCTGCAGGAAACAGGAAATGAGAGTCAGGACGGAGGAAACCAATCAGGACACGTTTAGATAAATCCCCCAGGAGTCAAGACGACATGTCTCCAGGAGTCAAGACAAAGACAACATGTCTCCTGATGTCTCCTGGAGTCAAGACAAAGACAACATGTCTCCAGGAGTCAACTCAAAGACAACATGTCTCCTGATGTCTCCAGGAGTCAAGACAAAGACAACATGTCTCCTGCTGTCTCCAGGAGTAAGACAAAGACAACATGTCTCCTGCTGTCTCCAGGAGTCAACTCAAAGACAACATGTCTCCTGATGTCTCCTGGAGTCAACTCAAAGACAACATGTCTCCTGCTGTCTCCAGGAGTCAACTCAAAGACAACATGTCTCCTGATGTCTCCGGAGTCAACTCAAAGAAAACATGTCTCCAGGAGTCAACTCAAAGACAACATGTCTCCTGCTGTCTCCAGGAGTCAACTCAAAGACAACATGTCTCCTGATGTCTCCAGGAGTCAAGACAAAGACAACATGTCTCCTGCTGTCTCCAGGAGTCAGACAAAGACAACATGTCTCCAGGAGTCAACTCAAAGACAACATGTCTCCTGATGTCTCCAGGAGTCAAGACAAAGACAACATGTCTCCTGCTGTCTCCAGGAGTCAAGACAAAGACAACATGTCTCCTGCTGTCTCCAGGAGTCAACTCAAAGACAACATGTCTCCTGATGTTTCCTGGAGTCAACTCAAAGACAACATGTCTCCAGGAGTCAACTCAAAGACAACATGTCTCCTGCTGTCTCCAGGAGTCAACTCAAAGACAACATGTCTCCTGATATCTCCTGGAGTCAACTCAAAGACAACATGTCTCCTGCTGTCTCCAGGAGTCAACTCAAAGACAACATGTCTCCTGATGTCTCCTGGAGTCAACTCAAAGACAACATGTCTCCAGGAGTCAACTCAAAGACAACATGTCTCCAGGACTCACAGAGGAAAGAGGCTTTGAGTTTGGAGAGTTTAAAGAGTAAATCTGTCTCTCGCTGACACAGATTGGAGGAAGTGACTCTCAGCTGTTAGCCTCAGTTAGCTCGTAGCATCACTCTGGACCCTTTAACACACACTCCATCACACTGCAGCGCTCTCAGGAGGGCCAATGAAATGAGAGCATGTGAAACAGAAATAGGCCGAGGCGTGATCAGCAGCATCAAAGCAAGCAGAGAAGGGGGGGGGGGGGACTCCAGTGTTTGGCTGAGCAGCGAAAGGATAAGGGGGGGGGGGGGGGGCTTTTCTTCTTTCAGTATCTCCTGCTGATCCGAGGAAGACGCTCTCTACAGAACATCCTGCAGAGATGCGTCTCTACAGAACATCCTGCAGAGATGCGTCTCTCTGAACCATCAGACAGTCTCTCCCACCAGGTCAGTCTTCAGGGACTAACCACTGCCCCCCCCCTGTTATAAAACACTGATGCTGTTTGAGTCATGGAGCTAAAATAGACCCGTCCAGCAGCATAAAGACGTATATATGTTAATATTTGAAGTTGCTCCTGCAGTGTTTCTATTAAAGCAAGCCTGAGCCGAGGCTCCACTGAAGGAGAAACAGAATAAAGGGGTTCATTCGGTCGCTGTCAGACCCCCCCCCCCCCCCCCCGCCTCATCTCCTCTCTGCAGCGTCTTTGGCTTTATGCTCGTTATGCCGAGTTATTTTTAGAGCAGTGTAACAGCAGCTTCTGGGAGGAGGTGATTCTGTGTGAGACTGACTCACAGAGCTTCAGCTGTTACTGTGCATCCTGTTCGAGGCAGTGAGGAGAAACACAGCAGGCTGGAGTAAACACAAACACTCTTACATTACCATCTGATGTGAAACACATTCAGTAAGATGCAGAGAAACACTTCACACACTCTCACAAATACTCTGGACGCTGTGGACCAGCAGAGAGGCAGAGGATACTCATGGACCGGTTCATAAAGCTAATTCCATGGTGGCTCGTATGATGGGAACCACTGAGTGTCTTATCTTCTGGATGTTGCTCTAACCCTAACCTCTTATCTCTAACCCCTTATCTTCTGCATGTTGCCCTAAGCCTAACCCCTTATCTTCTGCATGTTGCTCTAACCCTAACCCCTTATCTTCTGCATGTGCTCTAAACCCTTACTTCTGCATGCTGCTCTAACCCTAACCCCTTATCTTCTGCAGTTGCTCTAACCCTAACCCCTTATCTTCTGCATGTTGCTCTAACCTAACCCCTTATCTTCTGCATGTTGCTCTAACCCTAACCCTTATCTTGTGCATGTTGCTCTAACCCTAACCCTTATCTTCTGCATGTTGCTCTAACCCTAACCCCTTATCTTCTGCATGTTGCACTAACCTAACCCCTTATCTTCTGCATGTTGCTCTAACCCTAACCCCTTATCTTCTGCATGTTGCTCTAACCCTAACCCCTTATCTTCTGCATGTTGCACTAAGCCTAACCCCTTATCTTCTGCATGTTGCTCTAACCCTAACCCCCTTATCTTCTGCATGTTGCTCTAAGCCTAACCCCTTATCTTCTGCATGTTGCTCTAAGCCTAACCCCTTATCTCTACCCCTTATCTCTGCACGTTGCTCTAACCCTAACCCCTTATCTTCTGCATGTGCTCTAACCCCTAACCCCTTATCTTCTGCATGTTGCTCTAACCCTAACCCCTTATTCTTCTGCATGTTGCGCTAACCCTAACCCCTTATCTTCTGCATGTTGCTCTAGACCCTAACCCCTTATCTCTACCCTTAATCTTCTGCACGTTGCTCTAACCCTACCCCTTATCTTCTGCATGTTGCTCTCAGCCTAACCCCTTATCTTCTGCATGTTGCTCTAACCCTAACCCCTTATCTTCTGCATGTTGCTCTAATCTAACCCTTCTCTAACCCCTTTATCTTCTGCATGTTGCCCTAACCCTAACCCCTTATCTTCTGCATGTTGCTCTAACCCTAACCCCTTATCTCTAACCCCTTACTCTAACCCTTATCTTCTGCACATTGCTCTAACCCTAACCCCTTATCTTCTGCATGCTGCTCTGACCCTAACCTCTTATCTCTAACCCCTTATCTTCTGCACGTTGCTCTAAAGCCTAACCCCTTATCTCTAACCCCTTATCTTCTGCACGTTGCTCTAAGCCTAACCCCTTATCTCTAACCCCTTATCTTCTGCATGTTTGCTCTGACCCTAACCTCTTATCTCTAACCCCTTATCTTCTGCACGTTGCTCTAAGCCTAACCCCTTATCTCTAACCCCTTATCTTCTGCACGTTGCTCTAAGCCTAACCCCTTATCTCTACCCTTATCTTCTGCATGTTGCTCTAACCCTAACCCCTTATCTTCTGCATGTTGCTCTAACCCTAACCCCTTATCTTCTGCATGTTGCTCTAACCCTAACCCCTTATCTTCTGCATGTTGCTCTAACCCTAACCCTTATCTTCTGCACGTTGCTCTAACCCTAACCCCTTATCTTCTGCATGTTGCTCTAACCCTAACCCTTATCTTCTGCATGTTGCTCTAACCCTACCACCTTATCTTCTGCATGTTGCTCTAAACCCTAACCCCTTATCTTCTGCATGTTGCTCTAAGCCTAACCCTTATCTCTAACCCCTTATCTTCTGCATGTTGCCCTAACCCCTTATCTTCTGCATGTTGCTCTAACCCTAACCCCTTATCTCTAACCCCTTAGCTCTAACCCCTTATCTTCTGCACATTGCTCTAACCCTAACCCCTTATCTTCTGCATGCTGCTCTGACCCTAACCTCTTATCTCTAACCCCTTATCTTCTGCACGTTGCTCTAGAGCCTAACCCCTTATCTCTAACCCCTTATCTTCTGCATGTTGCTCTAAGCCTAACCCCTTATCTTCTGCACGTTGCTCTAACCCTAACCCCTTATCTTCTGCACGTTGCTCTAAGCCTACCCCTTATCTTCTGCATGTTGCTCTAAGCCTAACCCCTTATCTTCTGCATGTTGCTCTAAGCCTAACCCCTTATCTTCTGCATGTTGCTCTAAGCCTAACCCCTTATCTTCTGCACGTTGCTCTAAGCCTAACCCCTTATCTTCTGCATGTTGCTCTAAGCCTAACCCCTTATCTTCTGCACGTTGCTCTAAGCCTAACCCCTTATCTTCTGCATGTTGCTCTAAGCCTAACCCCTTATCTTCTGCATGTTGCTCTAAGCCTAACCCCTTATCTTCTGCATGTTGCTCTAACCCTAACCCCTTATCTTCAGCATGTTGCTCTAAGCCTAACCCCTTATCTCTAACCCCTTATCTTCTGCATGTTGCTCTAAGCCTAACCCCTTATCTCTAACCCTTATCTTCTGCATGTTGCTCTAAGCCTAACCCCTTATCTCTAACCCCTTATCTTCTGCATGTTGCTCTAACCCTACCCCTTATCTCTAACCCCTTATCTTCTGCATGTTGCTCTAAGCCTAACCCCTTATCTTCTGCATGTTGCTCTACCCTAACCCCTTATCTTCAGCATGTTGCTCTAAGCCTAACCCCTTATCTCTAACCCCTTATCTTCTGCATGTTGCTCTAAGCCTAACCCCTTATCTCTAACCCCTTATCTTCTGCATGTTGCTCTAAGCCTAACCCCTTCTCTCTAACCCCTTATCTTCTGCATGTTGCTCTAGAGCCTAACCCCTTATCTCTAACCCTTATCTTCTGCATGTTGCTCTAAGCCTAACCCCTTATCTTCTGCATGTTTGCTCTAACCCTAACCCCTTATCTTCAGCATGTTGCTCTAAGCCTAACCCCTTATCTCTAACCCCTTATCTTCTGCATGTTGCTCTAAGCCTAACCCTTATCTCTAACCCCTTATCTTCTGCATGTTGCTCTAAGCCTAACCCCTTATCTCTAACCCCTTATCTTCAGCATGTTGCTCTAACCTAACCCCTTATCTCTAACCCCTTATCTTCTGCATGTTGCTCTAAGCCTAACCCCTTATCTCTAACAACCCTTATCTTCTGCATGTTGCTCTAAGCCTAACCCCTTATCTCTAACCCCTTATCTTCAGCATGTTGCTCTTAGCCTAACCCCTTATCTCTAACCCCTTATCTTCTGCATGTTGCTCTAAGCCTAACCCCTTATCTCTAACCCCTTATCTTATCTCTGCATGTTGCTCTAACCCTAACCCCTTATCTCTAACCCTTATCTTCTGCATGTTGCTCTAACCCCTTATCTTCAGCATGTTGCTCTAAACCCAAACCCCTTATCTCTAACCCCTTATCTTCTGCATGTTGCTCTAACCCTAACCCCTTATCTCTACCCCTTATCTTCTGCATGTTGCTCTAAGCCTAACCCCTTATCTCTAACCCCTTATCTTCTGCATGTTGCTCTAACCCTAACCCCTTATCTTCAGCATGTTGCTCTAAGCCTAACCCTTATCTTCTGCATGTTGCTCTAACCCTAACCCCTTATCTTCAGCATGTTGCTCTAAGCCTAACCCCTTATCTCTAACCCCTTATCTTCTGCATGTTGCTCTAAGCCTAACCCCTTATCTCTAACCCTTATCTTCTGCATGTTGCTCTAAGCCTAACCCCTTATCTCTAACCCCTTATCTTCTGCATGTTGCTCTAAGCCTAAACCCCTTATCTCTAACCCCTTATCTTCAGCATGTTGCTCTAAGCCTAACCCCTTATCTCTAACCCCTTATCTTCTGCATGTTGCTCTAAGCCTAACCCTTATCTCTAACCCCTTATCTTCTGCATGTTGCTCTAAGCCTAACCCCTTATCTCTAACCCCTTATCTTCAGCATGTTGCTCTAACCTAACCCCTTATCTCTACCCCTTATCTTCTGCATGTTGCTCTAAGCCTAACCCCTTATCTCTAACCCCTTATCTTCTGCATGTTGCTCTAACCCTAACCCCTTATCTCTAACCCCTTATCTTCTGCATGTTGCTCTAACCCCTTATCTTCAGCATGTTTGTGCTCTAACCCTAACCCCTTATCTCTAACCCCTTATCTTCTGCATGTTGCTCTAACCCTAACCCCTTATCTCTAACCCCTTATCTTCTGCATGTTGCTCTAACCCTAACCCCTTATCTTCAGCATGTTGCTCTAAGCCTAACCCTTATCTCTGACCCCTTATCTTCTGCATGTTGCTCTAACCCTAACCCTTATCTCTAACCCCTTATCTTCTGCATGTTGCTCTAAGCCGAACCCAGGCTGCTCTAAGACCCTAACCCAGATCATCTGGAGTCTCTAATGTCTCCCTGCTCTGCTCTGGTACCCCAACCTACTTTAGATCCTCCTCCTCAAATAAAGAATAATGTCACTGTGATTTTCTCCTCTTCAAACACTCTATACTTAAAGTCCAAACATGGATAAAGCTGAAATATGCAGGATAAACGTCCGAGATTTGTCAGAGCTCAGACCACCTTCTGTTGCTGATCCTCTGGAACCAGTGCAGACCCTGCAGCCAGTTCAGGAAGACCAGCAGACGCTCCTTAATGTAGCACGACTCTTCATCTTCATCATCATCATCCGTCTCCTGCAGCAGTGTGTGCAGGGGGGCATTAACGGTTAGATACCTGGACCCCAATACTCACAGCGGACAGCTGCAGGAAGCTAGTCCGACCTCACAGAGACCGTTTAGATTTGTATTCAATGTCCATGGAGTTTCACCTGATCATTGGACACCTAACATTTACACCACCATATGTCCAACTGATCCAACATGTAACCTGAGCTATAGAAACTGTTGGGGAAATATTTTCCTTGGCCCACACCTTTGAGCCAGTTTTATTAGTCTGTTCTGCCCTCGCTGAGCACAGGCCTGCGACCTTGGCTGCTCTGTGTTTAGTCTCCCTGTTCCTCCCTGTCAGCTGATGAAGGTGTTATGGTGCTTTGCTTCATCATGTGAAGACCCTGCAGAACCTGTATCAGTCCTCTGCTGCAGGTACTGCTGTGGAGGAGCTATATTCTGTCTGACATATCTGCAGAACACAGAGCTCTGACTGTGATGGTTCAGTTTCTGGGGTGTCTGGGTACATTATGAGATGGAATCATACAGATGTCAAACTGATTTCAGATCAGAACCGCTCTGACCTGCGAGGCGATGTACTTCTCCAGAGGACTCTCCATCCGGCCCAGGGTCAGCAGAGCCGAGCCGGGCTGATGCTCCGGAGACTCTTCACCCAGCAACAGCTTCCCTTTGAAGTTATGGACCACAACACCACCTGCAACACACACACAACACACACACACACACACACACACACACACACACACACACACACACACAACACACACACACACCACACACCCACACACACACACACAACACACACACACACACACACACACAGCAGGGACAGAGTTGTGTGAGACTGTCAAGAGTAACTGTGTGTGTGTGTGTGTGTGTGTGTGTGTGTGTGTGTGTGTGTGTGTGTGGTGGTGTGGTGTGTGTTGTGGGTGTGTGTGTGTGTGTGTTGTGTGTGTGTGTGTGTGTGTGTGTGTGTGTGTGTGTGTGTGTGTGTGTGTGTGTCTCACCAGGAAGGTAGCGATGGCTCCTCCGATTATGAACCCGGCGATGACGTCCCCCCAGTGGTTCCGGTACTCTGCGACCCGGTTCAGCCCGGTGAGGAAGGCCAGACACACCAGACCCAGAGAGAGGACCGGCTTGGCCAGACGGGTTCCCTTCGCCTGGACCGTGAGTGTCACGTACATCTGCAGGAAGACCAGGAGCTGAGATCTCTCTAATAGAAGCTGAGATACTGTGATGTTACCAGGGTCCTGAGAGCACATGGGGTGTGTGAAGAGAGCTGTCCACTGGGGACTAATAGAAGCTGAGATACTGTGAGAGAAACTCTAAATGGATTCTCCGGGTTAGAGGAGAACCCTCAGAGGAACATTTATCTGGACCTTCAGGACCTGTAAATGTTTGCAGACTCTCCTCGTTTACAGAAGCAACTAAAGCTGAAACTGCAGGGGGAACATTTAGACCAACTTCAGGAGGAAGAAGAGAGAAACATGAGCACAGAAAACACAGTAGAGACAGAGGGTTATACGAAGAGGAGAGGAGGAGGAAGAGGATGATGAAGAAGAAGAGGAAGAGAATGAGGAAGCGGAGAAGAGAGGAGGAAGAGGAGAGGAAGAGGAGGAGGAGGAGGAAGAGGAGGAGGAGAGGAGAGAAGGAGGGTAACGAAGAGGAGGAGAGAATAGGAGGAGGAGGAAGAGGACAGCATTGAGCCTGCAGCGTCCTCTCGTCTCCTTCTGGTCTCAGCTGCAGTGAATAATGCAGAATCGTCTCGAGGCTCTTCATCTCTACAGTTACAGAACAGCATGAACTTCATTATTTATTATTGTCCTCAAATACAGCTACCTTCATCTCAAGTGATATCTGATGCATCCCATAATGCTGCTATACTGGAGCGTCTGCAACCTGTGTGTGTGTGTGTGTGTGTGTGTGTGTTTGTGTGTGTGTGTGTGTGTGTCCTTCACCGGGTCAAGGGATGTCTCCCTGTTAGCTTGTATGAGCTGTCACAAAATTATCCAATTGACCTGCGAGGAGGTTTTATTGTCCCTGTGTTGACCTCACCTGTCCTGCCTCTCCTCAGGTCGGTGTGTGATGTGTGTGTGGCTCATTTAATGCCTCACCCACACATCAGCAGTATGTCTCAGGCTGGCAGGAGAGAGGAGGACAGATATAAGGTGGCAGCTCTGAGTGTCTCTGACGTCTGTCCCTTTGATTCAGAGTGTTCCAGCTCTTATATATCCAGCTGACACGAGGACACGGATCCTCCAGGGGCCACAAATGACCCTCTCCCTGCATCAGAGGACCTTCTCCCTGCATCAGAGGACCCTTCCCTGCATCAGGGAAGCCTCTCCCTGCATCAGAGGACCCTCTCCCTGCATCAGGGGACCCTCTCCCTGCATCAGGGGGCCCTCTCCCTGCTTCAGAGGACCCTCTCCCTGCATCAGAAGACCCTCTCCCTGCATCAGGGGCCCTCTCCCTGCATCAGAGGACCTCTCCCTGCATCAGAGGACCTTCTCCCTGCATCAGAGGACCCTCTCCCTGCATCAGAGGACCCTCTCCCTGCATCAGGGGACCCTCTCCCTGCATCAGAGGACCTTCTCTTCTGAATATGATACTCACGGCCAGGTACAGTGCAGCGTAGAGGCTGAGGGCCGCCTCCTTGCAGGGGAAGGTCTTGCGGGCCCTCAGGATGTCCTCCTGGTTCCCGCTGCAGGCCTCCTGGTGGCTGATGTAGCGCAGCGCCTGCTGGCAGCCCAGCGCCGTGTAGTTGGGTTTACAAACCGTCAGGAAGTAGGGCGCCAGGTTCCCCGTCACCACCTGACCCGCGTTCACAAAGATGTCCACGGTGAAGAGCCCGAAGCTGTACACGCCTGCAAGAGAGGGGATAAGATGAGGGGTATCAGGAGGGGATAAAGACCTGATACAATACAATACAGCTTTATTTATAGAGCACTTTAAACCTCCAGACCAAAGTGCTGTACAGGCAAATAAACAAAACAAAACAGACAAAAAGTAACTCAGCACAGCTCAGACACCATAAAACAAGTACAAGTAAAAACAATAGACAATTTAAAAGCAATAAAGCAACGCTCTAAAAGATGTTAATACGCTAAGGAGAAGAGGTGGGTTTTAAGAAGCGATTTAAAAGCAGGCAGTGTGGAGGCCTGTCTGATGAGCAGGGGCAGATCGTTCCACAGTGTGGGAGCCTGTCTGATGTGCAGGGGCAGATCGTTCCACAGTGTGGGAGCCTGTCTGATGAGCAGGGGCAGATCGTTCCACAGTGTGGGAGCCTGTCTGATGTGCAGGGGCAGATCGTTCCACAGTGTGGGAGCCTGTCTGATGAGCAGGGGCAGATCGTTCCACAGTGTGGGGCCTGTCTGATGAGCAGGGGCAGATCGTTCCACAGTGTGGAGCCTGTCTGATGTGCAGGGGCAGATCGTTCCACAGTGTGGGAGCCTGTCTGATGAGCAGGGGCAGATCGTTCCACAGTGTGGGAGCCTGTCTGATGTGCAGGGGCAGATCGTTCCACAGTGTGGGAGCCTGTCTGATGAGCAGGGGCAGATCGTTCCACAGTGTGGAGCCTGTCTGATGTGCAGGGGCAGATCGTTCCACAGTGTGGGAGCCTGTCTGATGTGCAGGGGCAGATCGTTCCACAGTGTGGGGCCTGTCTGATGTGCAGGGGCAGATCGTTCCACAGTGTGGGGCCTGTCTGATGTGCAGGGGCAGATCGTTCCACAGTGTGGGAGCCTGTCTGATGTGCAGGGGCAGATCGTTCCACAGTGTGGAGGCCTGTCTGATGTGCAGGGGCAGATCGTTCCACAGTGTGGGAGCCTGTCTGATGTGCAGGGGCAGATCGTTCCACAGTGTGGGACCTGTCTGATGTGCAGGGGCAGATCGTTCCACAGTGTGGAGCCTGTCTGATGTGCAGGGGCAGATCGTTCCACAGTGTGGGAGCCTGTCTGATGAGCAGGGGCAGATCGTTCCACAGTGTGGGAGCCTGTCTGATGAGCAGGGGCAGATCGTTCCACAGTGTGGGAGCCTGTCTGATGAGCAGGGGCAGATCGTTCCACAGTGTGGGAGCTGCTACAGAGAAGCAACGGCCCCCTCTGAGCTTTGACTTGGTTCTGGGCACATTCAGGAGCAGTTGATCAGCTGACCTGAGAGGGCGGTTGGGCGTGTAAGGGTGTAGCAGCTCAGAAAGATATGGTGGGGTCATGCCATTTAGGGATTTAAAAGTAAACAAAAGGATTTTGAAATGAATCCTAAAATGTATTGGCAGCCAGTGGAGCGAAGCCAAAATGGGGGAAATGTGGTCATATTTCCGTGTGCCAGTTAAAAGCCTTGCTGCGGCATTTTGCACCCGCTGCAGACGAGCGAGGGAGGACCCACTGACCCCCATGTAGAGAGAGTTACAGTAATCCAGCCGAGTGGTGACAAAGGCGTGGATTACTGTCTCAAACTGCTGTCTGGAGAGAAAAGGTTTTACTTTGGCTAGCTGCCTCAGGTGATAAAAGCTTGTTTTTACCACAGATTTAATCTGACTCAAGTTTTAGTTCACGGTCCATTTTAATGCCAAGGTTCGTAATGGTGGGCTTGGTGTACTGAGCCAGGGAACCCAGGTCTACAGAAGTGGTGCCAGTGGTGCTACCAAAAACCATTACTTCTGTTTTTCCTTCATTCAGTTTTAGGAAGTTGCACGCAGGCCTTTATGTCCTCTAGGCACTTTAGCAGTGGGCTAATTGAGTAACCCTCCTTCTTTGTTAGTGGGACATAAATCTGGCTATCATCAGCATAGCAGTGGAATGCGATGCCGTGCTTTCTAAATATGGACCCAAGAGGGAGCAGATAGAGGGAGAATAGCAGGGGGCCTAATACTGAGCCCTGTGGGACCCCATACAGGAGTGGAGCAGAGGATGACTCGGAGTCACCAAGGCTGACAGAGAAAGTTCTGTCCTTCAGATATGACCTGAACCATTCCAGGGCTTTCCCCTCAATGCCCACCCACTGCTCCAAGCGAGAGATCAGGATGTCATGGTCGACTGTATCGAAAGCAGCAGTTAGATCAATAAGTAGAAGCACAACGCAGTCCCCAGAGTCAGTAGATAAAAGGATGTCATTAAAAACTCTTAAAAGCGCTGTTTCAGTGCTGTGCATAGTTTTAAAACCGGATTGGAAAACCTCCAGTATATTGTTCTCTTCCAGAAAAAACATAATTTGACTGTAGACAACCTTCTCCAGGATTTTGACATAAAAGGCATTTTGGAAATGGGCCTAAAATGAGCCAGAACTGTGGGATCCAGACTGGGTTTTTTAATACGAGGTTGCACTACTGCATGCTTCAGGTTTCAGGGACCTTCCCTGAGAGCAGACTGCTGTTTATAACTGCCAGCACAGATGGTCCAACAGTGGGGAAAACCTCTTTAAAGAGTCGAGGTGCGACAGGGTCATTTGGAGAACCAGAGGGCTTTAACTTGGAGACAATCTCCTGTACAAAAGACAGACTACAGGCTCAAACTGATTAAAGACAGCAGAGCACGTGCAGGAACTGAGGGCTCGTTTGCAGGAGCAGAGATTTGAGCTCTAGTGGAGTTTACCTTATTAATAAAAAAGTAAAGAAAGTCTTCACAGGCCGCAGTAGAGGTCTCCATAACGGTATTCTGGGGGGCATTAGGACCAAATCAATAGTCTGAAACAGAACACGTGGCTTGTGACGGTTTGACAGAAAGATGTCAGATAAATGTTTGCTTTTTGCCTCTTTCACAGTGATCTGATAGAGACGCCAACACTCCCTCAACATTTGAAATGAAACTTGCAGTTTGTCCTTTTTCCATTTACGCTCAGCTCTACGGCAATCCCTCAGACAGCCCGAGTCGTGTCATTTCACCAAGGCTCAGATTGAGTCCCTTCAGACAGCCCGAGTCGTGTCATTTCACCAAGGCTCAGATTGAGTCCCGTCGGACAGCCCGAGTCGTGTCATTTCACCAAGGCTCAGATTGAGTCCCTTCGACAGCCCGAGTCGTGTCATTTCACCAAGGCTCAGATTGAGTCCCGTAGGACAGCCCGAGTCGTGTCATTTCACCAAGGCTCAGATTGAGTCCCTCGGACAGCCCGAGTCGTGTCATTTCACCAAGGCTCAGATTGAGTTTTAGGTTGCCTGGTTTTTAAAGGGGCAACAGTGTCTATGGCAGCTTTGCAAGTGGAGTGAAACCATGAGCTCATCCGTTTCAGGTGACATAGGTTCCCGAAGCGACAGAGAACTGACCAGCAGTGGATGGGTTAATAATGCGAGCGCTCCGAGGAGCAGCGCGCGGTTTAACAGTTTCACAAGCAAGACTCACATCAAATAATACAGGCATATGATCAGAGAAAAAGGCGTCACAAATCTCCAGGTTAAGAACAGGCAAACCATAAGATAAAACAGATCAAGTGTGTGTCCGCGTTCCTGCGTGGGGCCAGACACAGACTGCACAAGATTAAAGGACTCAACAAGGTTTAACAAGTCCTTCGCCATAGGTTTGTCAGGACAACATACATGAGGATGAGGGGTATCAGGGGGAGATAGAGACCTGATCACTGAGGATGAGGGGTATCAGGGGGAGATAGAGACCTGATCACTGAGGATGAGGGGTATCAGGGGAGATAGAGACCTGATCACTGAGGATGAGGGGTATCAGGAGGAGATAGAGACCTGATCACTGAGGATGAGGGGTATCAGGGGGAGATATAGACCTGATCACTGAGGATGAGGGGTATCAGGGGGAGATAGAGACCTGATCACTGAGGATGAGGGTATCAGGAGGAGATATAGACCTGATCACTGAGGATGAGGGGTATCAGGGGGAGATAGAGACCTGATCACTGAGGATGAGGGGTATCAGGGGGAGATATAGACCTGATCACTGAGGATGAGGGGTATCAGGGGAGATAGAGACCTGATCACTGAGGATGAGGGGTATCAGGAGGAGATAGAGACCTGATCACTGAGGATGAGGGGTATCAGGAGGAGATATAGACCTGATCACTGAGGATGAGGGGTATCAGGGGGAGATAGAGACCTGATCACTGAGGATGAGGGGTATCAGGGGGAGATATAGACCTGATCACTGAGGATGAGGGTATCAGGGGAGATAGAGACCTGATCACTGAGGATGAGGGTATCAGGGGAGATAAAGACCTGATCACTGAGGATGAGGGGTATCAGGGGGAGATAAAGACCTGATCACTGAGGATGAGGGTATCAGGGGAGATATAGACCTGATCACTGAGGATGAGGGGTATCAGGGGGAGAAATAGACCTGATCACTGAGGATGAGGGGTATCAGGAGGAGATAGAGAATTGATCACTGAGGATGAGGGGTATCAGGGGGAGATAGAGACCTGATCACTGAGGATGAGGGGTATCAGGAGGAGATAGAGACCTGATCACTGAGGATGAGGGGTATCAGGAGGAGATAGAGACCTGATCACTGAGGATGAGGGGTATCAGGAGGAGATAGAGACCTGATCACTGAGGATGAGGGGTATCAGGGGGGGATAGAGACCTGATCACTGAGGGGTATCAGGGGGGATAGAGACCTGATCACTGAGGATGAGGGGTATCAG
>JAAKFY010000024.1:2647910-2912910 GCA_011823955.1 Dissostichus mawsoni
AGAATCATAAAGGTCATTCAGGTCTGACAGGCTTCCTCATGAGGAAATGATTTATGATCAGAGCTGCACAGCTGGTCTTTAACTCGTCACAACTGACTTCTTATGTTGAATATATTGTAGTCATTAGCAGGACAGATGCTACTAAATGTCTTCATAAGGCTACCTGTTGTAATTCGGATTTCATTTACAAAAATCTCAGTGAAATCAGAAAGAGTCTGAAAATCGGCTTTAGAAACCAAAGATGAGAACATGACAGTCAGAGGGGACGTTAAAGTGAAACTGTCAACAGGACGTTAGAGGAAGAAATCCCTGCTGCTGTCAGCTGAGATCACAGAAAGAGATCTGAGGCTGAAGGGAAGCCGTTTGTTCCAGAAAACTGATGAAGGACACATTCCTCTTCCTCCTGCATGCCACTGAAGAGGAAATACATAACCAACCATCTCCCAGCCCCCCCACAGCTGTGCAGTCCCCCCCAGCTGTGAACCCCCCCTGTGTTTGCTGTCCAGGTTGTCAGTGAGTTCAGATGTCCGGAGACTCACCGAGGAAGCGGAAGGTCCTGCGCACCAGAGGGTTGAGGTAACAGCAGTCTCCGGTGGCCACCGTCTTCTCTGAGCGGTCGAACTCTTTGGAGGTGTACTGGACCAGGAACAGCACCGTCTCTGTGACCGTGATCTGGAGGAGAGAGAGAGAAAGCCGTCAGTCACCCTGAATCAGAGCTGGGCTCAGTGGCATCTACACACAGTGGCATCTACACACAGTGGCATCTACACACAGTGGCATCTACACACAGTGGCTTCTACACACAGTGGCTTCTACACACAGTGGCATCTACACACAGTGGCATCTACACACAGTGGCATCTACACACAGTGGCATCTACACACAGCTGCGTCTACACACAGTGGCATCTACACACAGTGGCGTCTACACACAGTGGCATCTACACACAGTGGCGTCTACACACAGCTGCGTCTACACACAGTGGCATCTACACACAGTGGCATCTACACACAGTGGCATCTACACACAGCGGCTTCTACACACAGTGGCATCTACACACAGTGGCGTCTACACACAGCTGCGTCTACACACAGTGGCATCTACACACAGTGGCATCTACACACAGTGGCATCTACACACAGCGGCGTCTACACACATTGGCTTCTACACACAGCTGCGTCTACACAAAGTGGCATCTACACACAGTGGCGTCTACACACAGTGGCATCTACACACAGTGGCATCTACACACAGCTGCGTCTACACACAGCGGCATCTACACACAGTGGCATCTACACACAGTGGCATCTACACACAGTGGCATCTACACACAGTGGCGTCTACACACAGTGGCATCTACACACAGTGGCGTCTACACACAGTGGCGTCTACACACAGTGGCGTCTACACACAGTGGCGTCTACACACAGTGGCGTCTACACACAGTGGCATCTACACACAGTGGCATCTACACACAGCTGCGTCTACACACAGTGGCGTCTACACACAGCTGCGTCTACACAAAGTGGCATCTACACACAGTGGCGTCTACACACAGCTGCGTCTACACACAGCTGCGTCTACACACAGTGGCGTCTACCAGAGGTGGGACCAAGTCATTGTTTTGCAAGTCCGATTCAAGTCTCAAGTCAGGATGGGCAAGTTCAAGTCAAGTCCAAGTCCTAAACTTTGACAAAACCAGTCTTAAACAAGTCATTATGTGCTTTTCAACAAATGTAATGACATCGATCAACAGAATAATACTTAATAATCAAACTGCTCTTTATTAGTCACATTAATGATTTAATAATCCATTTTCTCTCTGCTGGTAAAGTAACGTGTTTTCTTCTATCTTAAGAGGGATCAGTAAGGCAAGGCTACCGTGACGGTTTGATTCAGAAGGAGTTTCATGTATAAGATCCCTGATGTTGAGGTAACCAGAATGTTTATTTCCACTGTGTACAACATGTTATAAGGGACCCACAATCTATCTTTATGCCAGGGATAATGTGCAGCGAGGCGGTCTCTATGGGGAAAGAACACCTGAATCTAGATCCCTCTGCAGGTGGTACTTTAAAGGGACCTATCATGCAAAATGCACTTTGTGATGTCTTTTATACATACATATGTGTCCCCGGTGTTCCAGGGAACTCACAAAGTGTCAGAAAGCACAACCCTCTCTCTTTTCCTCCATACCCAAATCTCTAAAAACGGGGCTGCAACGGATTTGATACGGGTGGATTTTTATTTGCACCTTTTTGACGTAATGTAGGTGCACTCCGCCTGATTGGTCAACTCTCCACCAATCAGGGGAATGAGAGGTTGGGCCATGTTGACTCTCCACTCGTAATCACAGCAAGCATGATAACATGACGCTCGTGCCGGGCTGTGTCACGCCCCCCTCTTCCGCATGGGGGCGTGGTCAGCTGAATCAGACCTTGCAAAGACAGAGCTGGAGTGAGGCAAAATGAGGCATGGCTAAAATGCATGATCTGTTTCGTATTTTGAAAATTAAAACGTATTAATATACCTTAGATATATATATATATATATATATATATATATACACACCTTATATATTATTTAAATATAGCATTATAGGTCCCCTTTAACTATATTTTGATGCTAATACTTTTCTACTTTTACTTGAGTAACATTTTGAATGCAGGACTTTTTATTGTAACCGAGTATTCCTACACTCTGGTACTTTTACTCAAGTACAAGATCTGAACTTCTCCCACCTCTGACAATAAGTCCTGAGTGGTTACCAAAAAAAACCCTGCTCTGAAGGTAATTTTCATTTTACAAATCCTGCACTCAGCTCTGCTTTCTCCAACATCATTGAAATGCAGCTTCTTTTTTCGGTTTTCCCAAATTCTTGCCTTTTCCGACGCGTTTTTCATTTAAATCCGGCTCCCCGTCTCCCCGTCGCTCTGTGTAGCTGGCCTGTACCACTACACTTGCTGTCTTTGGAGCGTCTGCCACCCTTCTTTCACTAATGGTATGATCCTAGTGTGTCCTCGCATATGATTGGCCGCATGGTGGCTCAGCAAAATAATCTCCCGCCCCTGCCTGCATGGATTCACAGCAAGAGTAGGAGCGGCTGAAGATTCTGCTCTCCCCGACTGGAGTCTGCTCTTCTAGCGGCATCTCGCGATCGGTGTGTTGGAGACCCCTGAATTAAAGTATCAAGTCACCTCAAGTCAGAAGGCTCAAGTCCAAGTCAAGTCCCGAGTCATGGGTGTTCAAGTCCAAGTCGAGTCGCAAGTGTTTTGTGATCTTGTAAGTCGAGTCCAAAGTCATCAAATTGGTGACTCGAGTCTGACTCGAGTCCAAGTCATGTGACTCGAGTCCACACCTCTGGCGTCTACACACAGTGGCTTCTACACACAGCTGCGTCTATAATATCCTGTGTGTGTGTGTGTGTGTGTGTGTGTGTGTGTGTGTGTGTGCATGCGTGACTGTGTGTGTGTGTGTGTGTGTGTGTGACTGTGTGTGTGTGTGTGTGTGTGTAGGTGTGTGTGTGTGCGTGGTGACTGTGTGTGTCTGTGTGTGTGTGTGTAGGTGTGTGTGTGTGTGTGTAGTTGTGTGTGTGTGTGTGTGTGTGTGTGTAGTTGTGTGTGTGTAGGTGTAGGTGTGTGTGTGTGGTGTGTGTGTGTGTGTGTGTGTGTGTGTGTGTGTGTGTGTGTGTGTGTGTGTGTGTGGTGCTGGGTACTGAGGCCTGGAGCTGCTACAGTGATTTATTCAGGCCGACAGGTGAGGGGGCAGACCAGGTAAACTGAACCCAACAATCTTGGACTGAACATAACAAAAAGTAAAAAATTCTCTTTTTTGTGCAAATATCCAAGTTAAGTCAATTTCATATCAACAAAATGCTTAGATTTAGGAGTATCCTTAAGGACCAGTACTGTCTCCTGCTGGTGTTTATGGAGCAAACTAACTCTGTGGGACCTTAGCTATTACTTACATTTGAGGCTCTGCACCTTATAAAGGTATAAATCACATAATGATTAAAGCTGCAATACATCGTAACTCTTTATTGGTCTCACACACTGGCTCTGCTCAAGAAAGGCAGAGGAGGCTGATCTCCAAAAGCCGGAGCTGTGACAGCCTCAGGGCATTTGTCCCACTTCCTGTTGGCTCTAACTGGAGCTGACAGGGCCACAGTGACAATCCCCCCCCCCCCCCCCCCATCACTGTAGAGCCCCTCCCCGGTGGCTACAGAAGACCCTACAATGATTCACTACTCCATCCCTCTTCCTCTGGTCAACCCTCTTCTTCTCTGGTCAGACCCTCCTCTTCCTCTGGTCGGACCCTCCATCCCTTTCCTCTGGTCAGACCTCCTCTTCCTCTGGTCGGACCTCCATCCCTCTTCCTCTGGTCAGACCCTCCTCTTCCTCTGGTCGGACCCTCCATCCTCTTCCTCTGGTCAGATCCTCCTCTTCCTCTCCATCAGCAGTTTAATACCGGCGGCAGCCATCAGGATGCTGACAGATTTTAGTCAGAAGTGTTCAGATGTGTCCAGATGTGTTCAGTGTGTCCAGATGTGTTCAAATGTGTCCAGATGTGTTCAGATGTGTTCAGATGTGTTCAGAAGTGTTCTGATGTGTTTCTCCAGAAGTGTTCAGATGTGTTCAAAAGTGTTCAGATGTGTTCAGAAGTGTGTTCAAATGTGTCCAGAAGTGTTCAGATGTGTTCAGAAGTGTGTTCAGATGTGTTCAGATGTGTTCAGAAGTGTTCAGGTGTGTTCAGAAGTGTTCAGGTGTGTTCAGAAGTGTTCAGATGTGTTCAGGTGTGTTCAGATGTGTTCAGGTGCGTTCAGGTGTGTTCAGGTGTGTTCAGGTGTGTCAGAAGTGTGTTCAAATGTGTCAGAAGTGTTCAGATGTGTTCAGAAGTGTGTTCAAATGTGTCCAGAAGTGTTCAGATGTGTTCAGATGTGTTCAGATGTGTTCAGAAGTGTTCAGGTGTGTTCAGAAGTGTTCAGATGTGTTCAGGTGTGTTCAGGTGCGTTCAGGTGTGTTCAGAAGTGTTCAGATGTGTTCAGGTGTGTTCAGATGTGTTCAGGTGTGTTCAGGTGTGTTCAGATGTGTTCAGGTGTGTTCAGGTGTGTTCAGATGTGTTCAGGTGCGTTCAGATGTGTTCAGATGTGTTCAGATGTGTTCAGAAGTGTTCAGGTGTGTTCAGATGTGTTCAGGTGTGTTCAGAAGTGTTCAGATGTGTTCAGAAGTGTTCAGGTGTGTTCAGATGTGTTCAGAAGTGTTCAGATGTGTTCAGAAGTGTTCAGGTGTGTTCAGATATGTTCAGAAGTGTTCAGATGTGTTCAGAAGTGTTCAGAAGTGTTCAGAAGTGTTCAGATGTGTTCAGATGTGTTCAGAAGTGTTCAGATGTGTTCAGGTGTGTTCAGATGTGTTCAGAAGTGTTCAGATGTGTTCAGGTGTGTTCAGATGTGTTCAGATGTGTTAAGAAGTGTTCAGATGTGTTCAGATGTGTTCAGATGTGTTCAGAAGTGTTCAGGTGTGTTCAGATATGTTCAGATATGTTCAGATGTGTTCAGAAGTGTTCAGAAGTGTACAGATATGTTCAGATGTGTTCAGATGTGTTCAGATGTGTTCAGATGTGTTCAGAAGTGTTCAGGTGTGTTCAGATATGTTCAGATATGTTCAGATGTGTTCAGAAGTGTTCAGAAGTGTACAGATATGTTCAGATGTGTTCAGATGTGTTCAGATATGTTCAAATGTGTCCAGATGTGTTCAGATGTGTTCAGAAGTGTTCAGGTGTGTTCAGGTGTGTTCAGATGTGTTCAGATGTGTTCAGATGTGTTCAGATGTGTTCAGGTGTGTTCAGATGTGTTAAGAAGTGTACAGATATGTTCAGATGTGTTCAGATGTGTTCAGGTGTGTTCAGAAGTGTTCAGATGTGTTCAGGTGTGTTCAGATGTGTTAAGAAGTGTTCAGGTGTGTTCAGATATGTTCAGATGTGTTCAGAAGTGTTCAGAAGTGTACAGATAGTTCAGATGTGTTCAGATGTGTTCAGATGTGTACAGATATGTTCAGGTGTGTTCAGGTGTGTTCAGATGTGTTCAGATGTGTTAAGAAGTGTTCAGATGTGTTCAGATGTGTTCAGATGTGTTCAGAAGTGTTCAGGTGTGTTCAGATATGTTCAGATATGTTCAGATGTGTTCAGAAGTGTTCAGAAGTGTACAGATATGTTCAGATATGTTCAGATGTGTTCAGATGTGTTCAGATGTGTTAAGACGTGTACAGATGTGTTCAGATGTGTTCAGATGTGTTCAGAAGTGTACAGATATGTTCAGATGTGTTCAAGTGTTCAGAAGTGTTCAGATGTGTTCAGGTGTGTTCAGGTGTGTTCAGATGTGTTCAGATGTGTTCAGAAGTGTACAGATATGTTCAGATGTGTTCAGAAGTGTTCAGAAGTGTTCAGAAGTGTTCAGATGTGTTCAGGTGTGTTCAGATGTGTTCAGATGTGTTAAGAAGTGTACAGATATGTTCAGATGTGTTCAGAAGTGTTCAGATGTGTTTAGAAGTGTTCAGAAGTGTTCAGATGTGTTCAGGTGTGTTCAGATGTGTTCAGATGTGTTCAGATGTGTTCAGAAGTGTTCAGAAGTGTACAGATATGTTCAGATGTGTTCAGATGTGTTCAGAAGTGTTCAGAAGTGTTCAGATGTGTTCAGATGTGTTCAGAAGTGTTCAGAAGTGTTCAGAAGTGTTCAGATGTGTTCAGATGTGTTCAGAAGTGTTCAGAAGTGTACAGATATGTTCAGATGTGTTCAGATGTGTTCAGAAGTGTTCAGATGTGTTCAGATGTGTTCAGATGTGTTCAGAAGTGTTCAGAAGTGTTCAGATGTGTTCAGGTGTGTTCAGATGTGTTAAGAAGTGTTCAGGGTGTTCAGAAGTGTTCAGGTGTGTTCAGATGTGTTCAGAAGTGTTCAGGTGTGTTCAGATGTGTTCAGAAGTGTTCAGATGTTTCAGAAGTGTTCAGATATGTTCAGAAGTGTTCAGATGTGTTCAGATGTGCTTAGGAGCACATGATGACTCTTGCTGTGAGATTATGATACAATGTTTCATTTATATAACTTCCCTCACAAAGCCCAGTGTTTCTGAACCCTGCAGAGATTTTTCAGACCTCTCTGAAATCATGTGACTGATATATCAGTGCTTCATGACCTGCTGAAAGAGGAGCCTGTTGATCAAGGGAAACACATATCTGTTCAGCTAAGTGATTACGGAGAGCTCTGTTCAGATGTAATCATGTGTGTTTCTGTGTTTGCAGTGTAGAGTGTGTATGCTGAGAGCTCACAGACTCTAATGGTCAGTACAGCGTTCTCTTCACTCAACACTCCTCTGGAACATGTTCTGAACACACCTTTATAATACAGTCTATGATACACACTCAGCATGTTGGAGCTGATTTTCTTTCATTTCATCATGTTCCTGTTTCCAGATCTCAGCGATTACATTAAACAGAAATATTAATATAACCTAAATTATTAATATAAATACATAATTGAGGCAGATTAACAGAACATGGTGAATGGTGTGTGTGTGTGTGTGTGTGTGTGTGTGTGTGTGTGTGTGTGTGTGTGTGTGTGTGTGTGTGTGTGTGTGTGTGTGTGTGTGTGTGTGGTGTGTGCGTCTGCACCAACTTCAGGAGCCTGGTGATTTACTCTTGTAATAATTCATGTTTTCACATTCAAACACATATCCTTCTTATGCAGACGAGGAGAAACAGGAAAACTCAGCCACAAAACCCATGCACATGATTAATGAATGAGTGAATAACTCATCAGAACAACATCTCTAAGAGCAGCACATTGTATACACACACACACACACACACACACACACACACACTGCGGTGTTAACCGGAGTCTCTGCTCACACACTGCAAAAACATCAGCAGCCACACTGATAACACTGACTGCTGTGCTAATGTTCACTGCCAGTGTTATAAATCAATATCATATATATGTATATTCATACAGTAACACAGTGTGTGTCACTCATTCAATCACATGTGGATTCTCCAAATAAGCTGCAGGTGTATTCACTCCCTCACCATCAGGTGACAGTGTGTATGATGAATGGATTAAGGAATGAATGAATGAATGAATAGATTATTAAGTGACTCACCAGCAGTGGGTCCACCAGGGAGGATTTAAATAATGTGACAGTGTGTATGATGACTGGATCAATGAATGAATGGATGACTGGATGAATGACAGGATGAATGTATGACTCAATAACTCAATTAATGGATGAATGGATTATTAAATGAGTCACCAGCAGGGGGGGCAGCCCATCCACTAGGGAGGATTTAAATAATGTGACAGTGTGTATGATGACTGAATGACTGAATGGCTGGATGACTCGATGACTGAATGGCTGGATGACTGAATGACTGGATGACTGAATGACTGGATGACTGAATGACTGGATGACTGAATGACTGGATGACTGAATGACTGAATGATTGAATAAGTGACTCACCAGCAGGGTGGGCAGCCCGTACAGCAGGGAGGATTTAAATAATGTGACAGTGTGTATGATGACTGGATGAATGAATGACTGGATGAATGAATGAATAGATTAATGGATAAATAGATTATTAAGTGACTCACCAGCAGGGTGGGCAGCCCGGCCACCAGGGCGTACAGCAGGGGCGGGGGCACGGCGCTGCGGTCCTCGGGGCCCAGGTAAGGCTTGGTGTAGGAGGTGTCGTAGCAGAAGAAGCCCTGCACGTGCACGCTGAAGGTGTCCGTGCACTCAAAGTAATACGCCAGCATGACGGTGCCCGCCATGATCACCAGCTGGAAGTACAGCATGATGCCGAGAGAGGGCGAGAGACATCAATCACAACACTGCATCTCCTCTCTCTCCAGCCTCCTCCCCGAGCTGCAGACCCCCGCTGACCGCCTCATATCGCCCCCAAACCAAGAAACAATCCACGTCCTGCTCCGCTGCTGCTGCTGCGAGTGTGTGTGTGTGTGTGTATGTGTGTGTGTGTGTGTGTGTGTGTGTGTGTGTGTGTGTGTGTGTGTGAGGAGAGAGAGAGAGAGAGAGGCAGAGCGAGAGGTGGGAGGGAGAGAGCCAGTGAGAGAGGAGGAGGCGGGGTTAACCCACGTGTGTGTTAATGTTGCTGTGTTTTCTGAGCATGAGGGAGGGGTGGAGGGACTTTGTGTGTGTGTGTGTGTGTGTGTGTGTGTGTGTGTGTGTGTGTGTGTGTGTGTGTGTGTGTGTGTGTGTATCAGAGGAAGAGTGGATCCATGAGGTTAGTGTGACGTGTGCATCAGGTTGTAGCAGTGAGAGCAGAGACATGTGACATGCATGTTACCCTAACCATGCCGGTGAATGACTTCATTACGCCTGTCTCACTGCTTCATGTCTCACTGTGTCCTGTCTCACTGCACACAGACAGACAGACAGACAGACAGACAGACAGACGACAGACAGACAGACAGACAGACAGACAGACAGACAGACAGACAGACAGACAGACAGACAGACAGACAGACAGACAGACAGATCTGTGTCTTGCAGCTCTCTGCAGGGACGGGAACGATTCATAAAGTATGCATGCTGTAATTTCTCAGTGTGATGACCTACAAAGCTTCATGGTGTTCAGGAGCGTTCACACATTTAGGATCTGATTCTGATTCTGATTCTGATTCTGATTCAGATTCAGATTCTGACGGAGCATCACTGATTACTGTCGGGGGGTAGATGGTCTGATAATCAACAGAAATAGTTTTAATTCATACACAGACCAACTGGAAACCTGCAGGAATCTAAGATGTGTTCATTTTTCAATGAAAATGTTAATACATCTATTTGTCCCCCCCAGCAGAGGCAACACATTTGCAGTGTTTCTGACATTTTACAGGTCACGTGACACGTGACACTTCAGCAGCCTGCCTGGAATACTCAGGATGCATATCAACACACAGTGTGCATCATATAAATATGTAAATAATGTATTTATATATTACTGCTGATTTAACGACGTCCTGTTTTTACAAAAAAAGGTGAAAGCAGCCTACTTTCATCTTTCTGCAAGCAGCCAATCAGAGAGCAGCTCATGCAAGCAGGGGTGAACACAGAGGAGTCCTCTGAAGACCTTTAGGTCCATCTGTCACACACACACACACACACACACACACACACACACACACACACACAGTGTGTCGGTCAGACGGAGGATGCAGCAGCGTGCAGAGCTGCAGATATGAAATGCTTACACGCTGCTTTATTACTCCATAATGCCAAAGGCAGCAGAGCGACCCAGATACAGTCCTACAGAGATATGTTGCTAACAGCACACACACACACACACACACACACACACACACACACACACACACACACACACAGACACACACACACACACACACACACACACAGACACACACACATCATCAGTGTCTGATATCTGCCCGCGAGCACACAGATCTGATTTCATCACGTGTGTGTGAACGCTCTTAATAAGAAGCGAAGCAGCAAACTTCAAGGCACTTCATAACGTATTCATATTCATGCAGACATCCATCCTGCAGTAGCAGATCCATGAGAGCGAACACACTGCATCAGCTGAGAGGCTCCGCAGTGTGTTCAGATTACTGACACACACTGCAAAACAACAACACACACACACACTGCAACACAACAACACACACTGATCATCCTCTGACTCCATCACAGAGAAGTTCAGTGTGTGTGTGTGTGTGTGTGTGTGTGCAGGCTGAGCCCTGGACAACAGGTACTGCATCACTGTTTAATCAGAAATGATGACATCACACTGTCGATGCTCTGCCCCCCCTCCTCACAGCTGGAGATGAAGACTCTGATTTAACTCCCCATGAAGTCATCTCTCATTCGTGCCCCTGGTAATCTCCCACAGCTGTATGTGTTAACCTCCTTGGAAATCAACCTGATTCTGATGCATCATCTGCAGTAACAGTGAAACAAAGTGATGCTTGCCTCTGCTGGAGGAACACCTGTATATCTACCACTTTAAATCTGTGATTGGCTGCTCAGTTTCCCTGGCTTTAATCTCAGCCTTTGATTGGCTGCTCAGTTTCCCTGGCTTTAATCTCAGCATTTGATTGGCTGCTCAGTTTTCCTGGCTTTAATCTCAGCCTGTTGTAACTCAAATAATGCACCATGAGAGTGAGTGGGTCTCTTTCCCCTGCAATGGGCAGCAGCTCCAGCAGAGGGCAGTGGTGGGGCTGCAGAGGGGAAGAGAGTCTGAATAAGTAGAAGAAGAGTGTAGAGAGAGTGAGGAGGTAATGAGGCTGAAGTCGAATAGTCCATTTAGCTCAGGAACCTTCCTAACGGAGTGACATGACCCGGAAGTCCCTCAGTGGCAGCCATGATAAGAGCCGTTTCAATTCTCTAGATCAGGGGTGCCTAGTGGACTACACAGCGGATAAACTGTGGTGCGTTTACACTAATTGCGCCGCATAAGCGGATAATAGTGCGGCGCATTTGCGCTTCAGATGAGGAGGTGAGGCCCCCTCATAACTGCATGAACCCGTGTGGCACAATACAACTCAGACTGGCTTACCTGTACTTCAATCAAGTGGCAAATGCCATAGTAAGGATGGATGATAGGCTAACTTTTTTTTTTAAATGCCATGCGATCTACCAACACTACCCTTGCGATCGACCGGTCGATCGCGATCGACGTATTGGGCACCCCTGCTCTAGATATAGGAAAGGAGGTTTCAAACTTCCTTTATAACCTCCTTTAGCTTAGGAACCACTGGACCTCCCTTTACGAAAGGAAAGGAGAAAGTGCTGTCCCACAATGCCTTGCGGCCGCAGCATTTGCCGTCACACAACATTCGGCCGTTCACGGAAACAACCGATTATGACCGAGAAATGATATCATGAAAGTTACGGTGCTTATTAAGCTTTTTAAAACGGTAACTTGTTTTGAACGTTCATCAGTATTATAATCAAAAAGAGAAATATGAACGTTAGTTTTTACTGAAATGATCAAATAAAGTCAACATCTCTCAGTCTTTACTGAGCTGTGGGGTTTGTTCACCTTTTAAAAGATGTCTGAATGGTGATACACACAGTGATAGATGTTAAGGACTAACGGTTATAATCAATACATTTGTATTGATTTTAAGATCTTTTCATCCAATCATACGTATTGGGATCATTTGTATTCATGTGGACCGGAGGGAGAGGGTGACGAGCATAAGGTTCACTTTCCTTTTTTATTTCAATTCCATCTTTGGTCCTGAAGAATCTGTTTCTCTGCTGTCCACGTTCATGAAGCCTAAAGCAACAGAGCACGGAGCAGAGTCTCTAGATGAGTTTACAGGAGTCCCTCGTTCTTATTCTGCATCCATGTTGTAGTCCGCTGTATAGAGAACTGTAGTTTCCATAGTTCCCCACAGCAGCAGACGCACATTCATGACGTCCACTGGCGCATCATAAACACGTCGGATAGTGAAAGTGCAGTCGGATTCTCTAAAGTACTGCAGTCTCTTCTCCTAAGTCCTTTTGAATTCTCCTATCCACTATCCCTTAACCCCGTGACCTTTCACTCAGAGGTCAAGGTATAGACGATAGGGATAGACGATAGGAGCTGATTTTGGATTATCCGACTGCAACCTGAGAGTCAGGTGAGGCTTTCAGCAGTTCATGGCTGATGTTCCAGAGAAGATACCAACCAAGAACCAGTGGAGAAACACTGGTACTGGAAGGCAAGGCACGTTTATTTATATAGCACCTTTTAACACAAGGCAATTCAAAGTGCTTTACAAAAATGAAAGACATTAAAGGAGAGGTGTCATGGCCATTTCCACTGATCATAATTCCATTGTTGAGGTATACTAAAATAGATTTATACTGTGCATTTTTCCAAACTCACATTGGTTTCGCATACAGCATCTCTGTAAAGTGTGTGTATTCAGCAGTATTCACTCTCTCCACTAAACGGCTCGTTGCAGCTCTTGCCCCCCCCTCCCTGTGAGCCCAGTGTGCTCCGATTGGTCAGCTCGGGCACTCTGTTCTGATTAGTCAACCACCAGAACAGTGCTTTTTTCGGCTCGCTCTGAGCGGAACTTCAGTCTTACAATGGCGTCGGTACAGCCGTATATGTTATACGCTAACTAACCGAACTGTACCTACAACTGTTGTTATAGAAGAGTAAGCTATTTTTACCTGTAATAAACTACTACTGTTTGATGAAAAATCAAATCATGGTTTGCTATATATGAATGATATGTTATAGGAGCAAATAATTCAGGGAAGAAAGGCTACTAAGTATTTCCATCAAACTTTATTTTTAGAAATGTACAAAATGAACATGTGTAAATATACATATATACACTGTATATCATCCATTCCTCCCCTTATAGGCGTTTTCGGCATCTTGCCTATCGCAGCTTTGTAAGCTGCTGCCGGGGCTTTTTGGACGAGGCATCAGAGTGGTCATCCCGTGTGTTGTCCGCCAGATACGCCAGGAGTTTCCTGATCTGGCTGGACGAAATCAAATGCAAATCACAAAATATTAGAGAAACTTAGTGTTTTAGATTCGTTAGTAGTAGTTGTGGTAGGAGTGTGTATCTATCTAATCTATCTATCTAATCAACACAGTTAGCTTGCCAGCTAATATGCTAACCTACGTTTGCTAGTTGTTCAGTGTAATATGCCAATCTACTATGAACAACAGCTAGTCTAGGCTAGCAAGAACATGTTTACAATTGCAATCTTATACGGGTAGTCTGCTACGTTCGGTCATTCATTGTAGCTGGCATAAAAACAGTGTTTTCCCTATCAAACTCATGTCTAGCTGTTAGTAGCCTTCTTGTTTACCTCGGTAGCATACACGCTAGGAACGCCAGCTATAATGTAATTACGTTTCGCGACTGACCGTACGGTAAATCACCCGGAGTATACTGTCTATGAGTATTTCGTGTGTGAATGCAGACATTCTCCTGCTATGAGATACATGTAAGGCATCTGCTGACATTGGAGTTGATATATGGAAACGCTAGCAACTTAGTTAGCCCTGTTAGCACTGTGTCAATGGCTTAGCAGCCAGAAAAACGTTTACCCATTTACACAGTCGTGGTAGATATACCTTGTTTGTTTTAAACATCATAAATACACAAACAACAATGAATACTTACAGGTTGTGTACCCGAATCTCCCGCTGGTCCAAACAAAGTAGGAACAGCATCGTCCTTCAGTGTCCTACGCTGTGCATATCCGGAATGAATCGCTCCAAGGTTTGTGAAGCTATGGTCCGTGAAATGCGCGCACACAGTACAATACCGGCTGAACATCTGAAGGAACAGTGTTAACAAAAGGAATGTCAACCACTGACTTCGTCGTGGTTCTGCCCTCGGTAAGGCATGCATTGAAGATTTCCCCTCACAAGACAGGAAACAGACCCTCTTTGGCATGACTGGATACAGTTTTGAACTGAACCTGAGATTCCAACAGTATATATGCTCGGCTGGCAGAGGGTGCGGCCATAGCTCTGGGCGTGGATACTGGCCATTCATACGTCACAAAACCCAGGAAGTAAACAATGGACAATGACGTATCTCCAACGAGGCGTTTTGGGGAGGTATTTTCTGTGTTAGAGTTTTACTCGCTACAGGGTGTACTTTGAGGGTTTTGACTCTGCACACCGTTTACATGCATAAAAACCTTCATAACACACAAGGGGACGGGTAATAACCGGAAAAGCATGACACCTCTCCTTAAGAAAATGGCATTTAAAAACAGTCATTAAAAAGCAAAGATAATAAAATAAACATTAAAAGAAAAAAATACATGAATAAAAGTTACAGTGCAGTTTAAGATGTGAATAGTTCAATTACAAGCAGCGGCAAAAAGAAAAGTCTTCTTGCTGGATTTAAAAGTAGTCAGAGTTGCAGCGGACCTGCAGGTTTCTGGTAGTTTGTTCCAGATATTTGGAGCATAATAACTGAACTTCTCCATGTTTAGTTCTGACTCTGGGGACAGAGAGCTGACCAGAAGACCTGAGAGTTCTGGATGCTTCATCATTTAGCAGGAGGTAAGAAATGTATTTTGGGCCTAAACTAGGGATGCTCCGATCGCCAATTTTGGGGCCGATCGCTGGAATCAGTATCGGCTGATACCGATCGAGTGGGCGGGGCCTATGGGGATCTTCCATTTAAAGTGATGTTTAAAACTCAGTTAATGCTCATTCACTGGCGCTTCCACAAACAACATAATTATTACATTCAAATGAAGTACATTATTCAAGTTTACATTAACTTTGGAAAATAACACGGGAGAAATTAGTGGAAGCGCTCTCTCTCCCTCCCTCTCTCTCTCTCCTGACAGCCTGTCAGTATCGTCTCGTGCAGCTCACTGATCCAGTAATGAGTGACCCGACAGTGAAGAATAAACATATGTATAACTAGTTTAGCTTGTTCCAGAGGTAGATCAAGTAGCTAAGTGTGTAAGGTCTAACTCTTAGTGTGTGTTGCTCCGCTCACCGGTCCGTCACAGCGGGTGGAGCTGCAGGATTTCTGCTTCACACACGTTGCGTACCGCTATTTTATTATCATTTTCGGACACCTTAAAAAATACTGCCAGACCGGTGAAGCCATTTTGGCGAGCTTGTTTTGCCGCGCACAGAGAAAAGTGTCATGTATTTTACGTCATGCGATCGGCTCTCGCGATCGGCATTTTTAGAGAGCACCGATCGATCGGCAGAGAGTGAGTATCGGCCGATATCGATCGGCGGCCGAACGATACTGTTACACATATTTACTGACAGGCCGCAAACAACTTCACGGCGTATACTGCCCATGGATGTATAATAAGAACTGGATACAGCGTGGGAGGCAGGGTCTCGTTCTTTCCTATGAGAGCTGCTCATTGGCGCATGAGGACAAAATGGCCCAACTTTTGAGAGAGCGAAACACAGATTACCCGTCAAGCCTGGCTGTCAGAGCAGAAGTTACAACTTGAGGACCTAATGTTTTTAATAAGGGCTATACAAATGTTCATACTGGGTAGTTTATTTACTTTAAAAAAAATTATCCAACGATTTACAGACGTCTCTTTCCCAATGTTAGTCAATGGGAAAAAGTGTTTCCGGGCCCAGCGAATGATACGGAAGTGTAGTATCGCCGTTTGGCCACAACGAATATTTTCCTCAGAGTCCAGCGCACTTCCTGGGGCTTGATACTGCCACCCGAAGTCCCCGGCCGGAAGTCCCCGGAGTTGGGGACTGGCTTCAGTAGCAGCTTCTACTGAAGCCTTCCGAGTAAATCGCCAGAACACCGACACCTCCTCACCACTCCACCGCTCCCATGTTTTTTTTTGTGTTGCCACAAGTTATTCTCTCTCCGTTGGTGCGCGGGGCTCATGCTAATGCTATAATGCTAATGCCAGCAAAACAATGGCGGCTTCACAAAACTTTTCCGAGTTTTACGGGGCGTGGTTTGCAATTCGCCCAGCCAATCAGAAATTGGAAACTTTTTTCTCCCCAGGAAAGTACCACCTCTAGCAGGGACTGAAAAGGGGGGAAAAGTTCTCATGAACTAAGTTCTCTTTTTGGTGTGAACGCAAAATCCCAGGAACTATCGGAACTAAAAGGGAAAGTACGGGGAAAAGTACTCCGGTGTGAAAGCGCCTATTGATGCACTTACTCAGTGTTTGAATTGGAGCATAGTCTCCTGGTGAAATGGTTATGTAAATGTATGTGTCATCCACATAGCTATGGTAACTTATTTTGTTGTTTTCATTATCTGAGCCAGTGGTAGCATGTAGATGTTAAAGAGAAGAGGCCCCAAGATGGAGCCTTGAGTTGGGCTGCATGCTGGGTGCAAAGTTAGTAGAACTACTCAGATGTTGTACTTGAGTAAAAGTAGAAGTACTCAGATCTTGTACTTGAGTAAAGTAGAAGTACTCAGATCTTGCAGTAAAAGTAGAAGTACTCAGATCTGGTACTTGAGTAAAAGTAGAAGTACTCAGATCTGGTACTTGAGTAAAAGTATAAGTACCAGAGTGTAGGAATACTCTGTTACAGTCAAAGTCCTGCATTCAAAATGTTACTCAAGTAAAATTATAAAAGTATTATCATCAAAATATAGTTAAAGTAGCGACAGTAAAAGTATTCATTATGCAGATTGGTCCATTTGAGAATAATATATATGATATATGTAATGCTGATTACATTTCTCTCTCTGGACCACGGGGTATAACTGCTGCTCTGGGTTTAGTAAACTGTGGGGGGTGAGGGTTAGAAAGATCTCTCACCTCTGGGTTAGGGGGTGGGGATTAGAAAGATCTCTCACCTCTGGTTTAGGGGGGTGGGGATTAGAAAGATCTCTCACCTCTGGTTTAGGGGGGTGGGGATTAGAAAGATCTCTCACCTCTGGTTTAGGGGGTGGGGATTAGAAAGATCTCTCACCTCTGGTTAGGGGGTAGGATTAGAAAGATCTCTCACCTCTGGGTTAGGGGGTGAGGATTAGAAAGATCTCTCACCTCTGGGTTAGGGGGGTGGGGATTAGAAAGATCTCTCACCTCTGGTTTAGGGTTAGGGGGTGAGGATTAGAAAGATCTCTCACCTCTGGTTTAGGGTTAGGGGGTGGGGATTAGAAAGATTTCTCACCTCTGGGTTAGGGTTAGGGGGTGAGGATTAGAAAGATCTCTCACCTCTGGTTTAGGGGGGTGGGGATTAGAAAGATCTCTCACCTCTGGTTTAGGGGGGTGGGGATTAGAAAGATCTCTCACCTCTGGGTTAGGGGGGTGGGGATTAGAAAGATCTCTCACCTCTGGGTTAGGGGGTTAGGATTAGAAAGATCTCTCACCTCTGGTTTAGGGGGGTGGGGATTAGAAAGATCTCTCACCTCTGGGTTAGGGGGGTGAGGATTAGAAATATCTCTCACCTCTGGTTTAGGGGGGTGGGATTAGAAAGATCTCTCACCTCTGGGTTAGGGGGGTGGGGATTAGAAAGATCTCTCACCTCTGGTTTAGGGGGGTGGGGATTAGAAAGATCTCTCACCTCTGGTTTAGGGGGGTGGGGATTAGAAAGATCTCTCACCTCTGGTTTAGGGGGGTGGGGATTAGAAAGATCTCTCACCTCTGGGTTAGGGGGTGAGGATTAGAAGATCTCTCACCTCTGGGTTAGGGGTGGGGATTAGAAAGATCTCTCACCTCTGGTTTAGGGGGTGGGGATTAGAAAGATTTCTCACCTCTGGGTTAGGGTTAGGGGGTGAGGATTAGAAAGATCTCTCACCTCTGTTTAGGGGGGTGGGGATTAGAAAGATCTCACCTCTGGTTTAGGGGGGTGGGGATTAGAAAGATCTCTCACCTCTGGGTTAGGGGGGTGGGGATTAGAAAGATCTCTCACCTCTGGGTTAGGGGGGTGGGGATTAGAAAGATCTCTCACCTCTGGTTTAGGGGGGTGGGGATTAGAAAGATCTCTCACCTCTGGGTTAGGGGGGTGGGGATTAGAAAGATCTCTCACCTCTGGGTTAGGGGGTGGGGATTAGAAAGATCTCTCACCTCTGGTTTAGGGGGTGGGGATTAGAAAGATCTCTCACCTCTGGGTTAGGGGGGTGGGGATTAGAAAGATCTCTCACCTCTGGGTTAGGGGGGTGGGGATTAGAAAGATCTCTCACCTCTGGGTTAGGGGGGTGGGGATTAGAAAGATCTCTCACCTCTGGGTTAGGGGGTGGGGATTAGAAAGATCTCTCACCTCTGGGTTAGAGGGGTGAGGATTAGAAAGATCTCTCACCTCTGGTTTAGGGGGGTGGGGATTAGAAAGATCTCTCACCTCTGGGTTAGGGGGGTGGGGATTAGAAAGATCTCTCACCTCTGGGTTAGGGGGGTGGGGATTAGAAAGATCTCTCACCTCTGGGTTAGGGGGGTGGGGATTAGAAAGATCTCTCACCTCTGGGTTAGGGGGGTGAGGATTAGAAAGATCTCTCACCTCGGGTTAGAGGGGTGAGGATTAGAAAGATCTCTCACCTCTGGGTTAGGGGGTGAGGATTAGAAAGATCTCTCACCTCTGGTTAGGGGGGGGTGGGGGATTAGAAAGATCTCTCACTCTGGGTTAGGGGGGTGAGGATTAGAAATATCTCTCACCTCTGGTTTAGGGTTAGGGGGTGAGGATTAGAAATATCTCTCACCTCTGGTTTAGGGTTAGGGGGTGAGGATTAGAAAGATCTCTCACCTCTTGGTTAAGGTTAGAGGGTGAGGATTAGAAAGATCTCTCACCTCTGCACCCAGACACGTGAGCAGCTTCCTCCTCTCCTTCCTCCCGAGGCGTTTCACAGGCATGACACTTCCTCCTGAGGACAGAAGACAGGAGCTGTTAGACCAGGACACCATGCTCTGATGATAATACACATAATAATAGTAATAAGAAGAAGAAGAAGGCCTGTATAAAATGATCTAACTGCAGTCTTTGGGCTCTCCACTGGGTGGCGCTGCTTCTCATCACTGCATATCATTTAGTCCTGTGAATCTGTCCCAGCATTACAAGTGCTTTCTGTCTTCTGATTATAATTATTGATCATTAAAGTGTTATCAAAGCTTTCTTATATATAAGAAAGCTTTGATAACACTTTAATGATATATATAAAGATGTGTGTGTAGGACACTGCTGGTGGGGGGAAAGTCTCACCTGGTCCGGGGTCCGGGGGTCCTCAGCGGGTCAGTGGAGGAGCTGCTGCCGGACTCAGAGCCTCGGTGACGGGCAGCAGAGCAGCTCTGACCCTCTCTCTCATCCCGACTCACGGAGCTCCGGTCTCTTCTCTCTCTCTCTTTCTCCGCTTTGCGCCTGTTTCGGTTACCGGATCCTGCTGAGCAGCACGGTGTGTGTGCCTGCTGAGGCGCATGCTCGAGTCAGTCTGTGGCAAGCTCCTTCTTATTAATCGATGGGCTGAGGTGATGCTGCCTTCAGGGTCTGAGTAAAGTTAGGGAAAAGTGAGAAACCTGCACTGTGTGATGGGTGCTACATCTGATCCACAGAGTGTGTGTGAGCAGAGCAGTGTGTGAGGATCTGGAGGTACAGTTACCTGAGGAAGAGGTGTAACCTGACACAGAGCTCACAGCCTGACACACTGTGTGTGTGATTATGAAACACTGTTACAGATATGTAAACACACACACACACACACACACACACACACACACACACACTGACTGTGCAGCACATGCTGATGAGTGAACTAGTGTGTGTAGATTTGTATTATATCATGATGTAAGGGATGGCCCAGAATGCATTGGGTTGCAGCCCTCCCATAGACTCAGTGTAAACAGAGCTGTGGGGATGAGCTGAGATACTGTCTAACATCACATCTGAGGAGTAGCATCAACTTAAATGAACACATCAGTCCTCCATGATGTGTCTCATTACCACTGAAGGAACATTTGCACAATATTCTGGATCCTTTGTGCTATATTACATCACATGTTACTTGTTAGACGCTTTTATCCAAAGCGACTTACATACTCAATACTGTGGGCAATCACCACAGGAGCACTTTGGGGTGAAGTGTCTCAGGGACACAACGACATGCTGACTGCAGTGGGGTTTGAACCTGAGACCCCCGATCCAAACACCAACGCACAACCCACTGCACCACACCACCTTGATAAGACTCTAGAACTTATCAAGGTGTAAGGCATAAATAAGTGCACAACTGATATAAAGAATATAAATATATAAAGTATAAGCAGAGGTGGGAACTAAGTACATTTACTCAAGTACTCAGTATTTATATGGATATATAGAATATAAATATATAAAGTATAAGTGTTTGAGTGATATGTAGAATATTAGTGTGTGTAAGTGATAGCATATTAGTGTGTAGTGTAATTGATATATAATGTAAATGTGTGTAAGTGATATAGAGCATATAAGTGTGTGTGAGTGATAGAATATAAATGTGTGTAAGTGCGCCTCCCTGTGGCGCTGCTCGTCCATCAGCTGATGGCAGTGAACACAGATGAGGGCTCGTGACAGGGGCACGTGATAATGTGAGCATTGAATCTGCACGAAAAGTATGTAATAGATAACAAAATTAGATGTTTTCTGGTCTGTGTGTATGATCGATTCGAGCTTCTGCACACTCAGCACTAACGTCCTTATGCTGTCGTCTTCCTCCGCAGTGCGCATGCGCTCCTCCTCCCCCCTCCTCGGTGAGCCTCCATCTGACAGCTCCTCGAGACTGGACCGAGCCTCACATGCGGAGATAACACCAGCGCCGGGGTCTCTGTGAGGGTGTCTGTGAGGGTCTCTGAGTGCGGTTCTTTGCGGCGTGTGAGGGTCTGTGCGGGTCTGCAGCGGGGTGAGGATCTGCAGCGGAGTCTATCTGTGGGTCTGTGCGGGTCTGCAGCGGGTCTGTGAGGGTCTGTTTGCGGAGTCTATCTGCGGGTCTGCAGCGGGTCTGTTTGCGGGTTCTATCTGCGGGTCTGTGAGGGTCTGTTGCGGGTCTATCTGCGGGTCTCCGGGCCGGATAGCTCCTCCATGACGCGCTGCTGAGCGTCTCCTCACGTCTCGGATCCGGACTCATCGAGGCCCCACCATGTCTGGAAGAGAGAAGGGGGGCCACACCAAGGACAGCGTCAGCCTGCTGCCCTGCTTCTATTTTGTAGAGGTGAGTTCCCCCCCATCACATAGAGGATGCACGAGTGACTCACGCGGCTTTAATATGTAGGTCACCTGAAGACAGAGCAGGTGGACCCGGACAGGTGATCCTGCACCGGGTCTGAAGGTCTAGATCAGAGAGGATCCTCAGCTGTGGGGAGACTGTGGGGGAGACAGGACCTGATCTCTGTTCATTATGTTATTATTGTGCATGTGTGCACAAGCAGCAGAGACACAGAGACACATCAGCAGATGTGTGGTACATATATAAAATATACACATATTCTGAATACTTGCATCCTCACTCAGTGGATTGCTGCAGCATCACCACACAGTGAGCAGAATAACATACCGCTCAGATCACCATCCCACACACACAAACACACACACACACACACACACCACACACACACACACACACACACACACACACACACACACACACACACACACACACACACACAGAGACCATATGTGTGTATCAGTAGTATCAGGTGGACAGGTTGAAATCCTTCCTAATATCTGGGGTTGCTGCAGCTTGGTCACAGAGTCACAGTGCTCTTTATCCACGCTCTGTCTCACTGCTGCCCTGTAGCTGTTCTCTCCCAGTGCCTTCATATATTATCTATGATTATTAGTATTAATGCTGTGTGATGGATGCATCGTCCCTGTGGACTCCTGCAGTCACAGTGACTTGTTCAGGGGATTCCCTTTATCTTGTTTTTGATCACTGCTCTCTCTGTGTTCACTCAGGGTCTCTGTCCTGCAGCAGGAAGTGTTAAAGTAGGCCAGTGCTGGAGGTATCTCTACTGAAATACAGCACTTATACACTGGTGCCTTTAATCAGGCCCGCTCATACTCTGAGTGTGTGTGAGTTTTTAGGAAAATATTATTATTCTTTTCACATAACTACATCCGTGCTCACAAACTGACAACAAGATAGCTTGTGTTATTCTCCAGGTCAGATTAACAACTGCAGAAGAAACGCTGGTCTGACTGATGTGAAAACATGAACCCAGAGGCCTATACGACGAAGCCGGTTCAACATAACCTGGATATGTTTGAGTTACCCGAGGCCTGTATGACGAAGCCGGTTCAACATAACCTGGATATGTTTGAGTTAGCCGGTTGGCCTAATCCAAAACATACGCGCTCTCGCTAAACGGTCCTACGACGCGGTTTATCAAGTGGATCGCTCAAGCCAGCCGTGTCCTATCTAGTTAGGTGCGCGTTCACATGAAAGGGGTGGTATTTGGAGCATTCGACCAATAACAAAAATGGACAAGCATACTGACAGCGCAGCGTCATACTTCCTGAATGAAAAGTGAACTATAATATTAGACAAATATGAAGAAGTTAAACTTTAAACATCCATGACTTAAACACTTGATCCAGGATCAAAGCCACATAGCTGCACCTGCGAGGTGAATACAGCTGGTAACAGAACAAGTGTTTGAATCGTCCATTAACAGGTTTATGATATCACTGCCCCGTCTAAGACACGATCTGACTTTCAATACATTTGACTCGAGTGTTTCCTCAACTTAATGTGTTGCTTAAAATAATCCTTCTGCATACAGTATGTGACACTGTGAGTGTTGCACGGCCAGATCCGGCTCAGCTGACTCAGATAAGGAGATATATGATACATTATGATGTGATGTGATATGACTGATAATGGGACACATCCACGTCTGCACTCACAGTGCCGCGGACTGTACGTAATGTTACTTTGATCCGGTTACTTGTGTTGTGGCAGATATTTCAGTAAGCTTTCTTAACGCTAATGTTATAATAGTCAGATTGCTCTGAAGATGGGAGGTGATATTCTATTCATGTTCACGTTCACAGTCAGTGATTTTTTCCGGCCGTCTTTCCTGCAACGGCAGTTTAAACATTAAGAGAGAGATGCATTTCCTTTACCCAGAGTTTTCCCTGAAGTTAGCCCGCTAAGCGAAAATCGCTTTTCGATTTGGCTTAGCGGGCTAACTTCAGGGAAAACTCTGGGTTTCCGGTCCTACGACGCTGGTTTTCTTTTTAGCGGGCTAGATCTCCATGGTAACTGATGCTGAGCGGCTAACCTGGTCCGGAGCAGGTTAGGTTGCAGGCTAAGAGATCAACTCAGTGAAAGCACCGCCTGCTGACCAATCAGAGCTCAGTGTGCGGAGTTTAAAGCGATCAAGTCATATTACAGGAGAAAGGAAATACAGAGAAACTGCCGTTGCAGGAAAGACGGCCGGCAAAAATCACCGACTGTGTGAACGTGAACATGAATAGAATATCACCTCCCATCTTCAGAGCAATCTGACTATTATAACATTAGCGTTAAGAAAGCTTACTGAAATATCTGCCACAACACAAGTAACCGGATCAAAGTAACATTACGTACAGTCGGCACTGTGAGTGCAGACGTGGATGTGTCCCATTATCATTCATATCACATCATATCACATCATAATGTATCATATATCTCCTTATCTGAGTCAGCTGAGCCGGATCTGGCCGTGCAACACTCACAGTGTCACATACTGTATGCAGAAGGATTATTTTAAGCAACACATTAAGTTGAGGAAACACTCGAGTCAAATGTAATTAAAGTCAGATCGTGTCTTAGACGGGGCAGTGATATCATAAACCTGTTAATGGACGCATTCAAACACTTGTTCTGTTACCAGCTGTATTCACCTCGCAGGTGCAGCTATGTGGCTTTGATCCTGGATCAAGTGTTTAAGTCATGGATGTTTAAAGTTTAACTTCTTCATATGTCTAATATTATAGTTGACTTTTCATTCAGGAAGTATACGCGCTGCGCTGTTAGTACATTTCTTGTTTGTGATTGGTCGAATGCTCCAAATACCACCCCTTTCATGTGAATGCGCACCTAACTAGATAGGACACGGTGGCTTGAGCGATCCACTTGATAACCCGCGTCGTAGGACCGTTTAGCGAGAGCGCGTATGTTTTGGATAAGGCCAACCGGCTAACTCAAACATATCCAGGTTATGTTGAACTGGCTTCGTAGTACAGGCCTCTGGCCTCAGGTCAGAAGGGTTAGGGTTACTCTGAAGTCTCTTAGCCTCTGTATGATGTTAGCCTCTGTATGAAGTTAGCTTCTGTGTGATGTTAGCTTCTGAACAAAGTTAGCCTCTGAATGAAGTTAGCTTCTGTATGAAGTTAGCCTCTGTATTAAGTTAGCCTCTGAACGAAGTTAGCCTCTGAACGAAGTTAGCCTCTGAATGAACTTTGCCTCTGTATAAAGTTAGCCTCTGTATGATGTTAGCCTCTGAATGAACTTTGCCTCTGTATACACAGGGCTCGACAGTAACGGTTGCCAGGTTGCCATTGGCAACCATACAGAAAAAATGTCAACCACTTCTTGGCCTTTGATTGCCATCAGTGTCAACCAGTTTTAACATAAAGAATAAGGACAGCAAACAGCAAAATGTGCACCCCAAAATAGATAAATGTTAATTATTTGTTGTATTAAGAGCGATATTTAATTATTGTTGTGACCAGTCGGAACCTGATACTTAAGTTGCACGTGCATTGGTGTGATTACTGAGCCAGAAAGCGATGCACGTTTACTCGCGTGCGCGGTGCGCGTGTGTTCGTTTTACAAAAAATGGCGAAGCAAATGAAGTTGTTTGACTGTGGGGTAAAAAGTTCGACCAACCCGTCAACATGTCAAACGAATGTTCAAAGTGATTCAACTGATAAAGCGCAAGGTGAACCCGAACGAAAAGCAAAGAGGAAATGGGTAAAGTCTTGGGAGGCGAAACATTCTGCTCCGTTGTCCATTCACTTCCGGAAAAGTTCCTTCGAAATAAGAGTCCCGATCTTATTACTACCAAAATAAAAGTGCAAAACGAAAACTTTACCATAGGAAAATATTGGCATAAAAATATAATCACTTCTATAAAAAGGTAACACATGTTAAATATAGTTAGACATATTAAAGGTAATTTACAGCATTAATAATTAATATCTCATTCTTAACTGTGAATGGTTTTCATTTATTTAACATTAGAAAATGTATTAGTCTGGCCAATCCAAGACTTCAATGCTGAAGGGCCAATGGATCTATGGTGGGGGTCAGCACAGAGGTCAAGACTTCAATGCTGAAGGGCCAATGGATCTGTGGTGGGGTCAGCACAAAGGTCAAGAAAACCCACATTTGAAAGGGAGACAACGGATGACCAAGAAACGAGTGACTTTTTCAATTCATTTGCGAGGGATCTGTGAAGAACATGATAACAGCTGCACTACTGGTATTTTGTATTCCAGCAATTGAGGGTGGACAAGTTTTCTACACTTAAGTTTCAAATAATTGTCTTAATACTTATTGTAAAGCATTTGAACATTTTTTGTGTCACATGTTCATATTAAGTTAATGTATAACTGTATAGTATCTTAATGTCTTAATTTAAAATATAAGGTGACTAAAAATGGCTGATGCCTGGTTGCCAACTGGCAACCACTTTTAAAAGTTAGCGTTGAGCCCTGATACAGTTAGCCTCTGTGTGATGTTAGCCTCTATATGGAGTTAGCCTCTGTATGATGTTAGCCTCGGTATGATGTTAGCCTCTGTATGATGTTAGCCTCTGTATGATGTTAGCCTCTGTATGGAGTTAGCCTCTGTATGAACTTAGCCTCTGTATGATTTTAGCCTCTGTATGATGTTAGCCTCTATATGGAGTTAGCCTCGGTACGATGTTAGCCTCGGTATGATGTTAGCCTCTGTACAAAGTTAACCTCTGAATAAAGTTAGCCCCTGTATGATGTTAGCCTCTGAATTAACTTAGCCTCTGTGTAAAGTTAGCCTCTGTATGATGTTAGCCTCTGTATGATGTTAGCCTCTGTATGATGTTAGCCTCTGTATGAGTTTAGCCTCTGTATAAAGTTAGCCTCTGAATTAACTTAGCCTCTGTGTAAAGTTAGCCTCTGTATGATGTTAGCCTCTGTATGAGTTTAGCCTCTGTATAATGTTAGCCTCTGTATGAATTTAGCCTCTGTATGATGTTAGCCTCTGTGTGATGTTAGCCTCTGTGTGATGTTAGCCTCTGTGTGATGTTAGCCTCTGTGTGATGTTAGCCTCTGTGTGATGTTAGCCTCTGTGTGATGTTAGCCTCTGTGTGATGTTAGCCTCTGTGTGATGTTAGCCTCTGTGTGATGTTAGCCTCTGTGTGATGTTAGCCTCTGTGTGATGTTAGCCTCTGTATGATGTTAGCCTCTGTATGATGTTAGCCTCTGTGTGATGTTAGCCTATGTATGATGTTAGCCTCTGTATGAACTTAGCCTCTGTATGATGTTAGCCTCTGTGTGATGTTAGCCTCTGTGTGATGTTAGCCTCTGTGTGATGTTAGCCTCTGTATGATGTTAGCCTCTGTGTGATGTTAGCTCTGTGTGATGTTAGCCTCTGTATGAGTTTAGCCTCTGTATGAGTTTAGCCTCTGTGTGATGTTAGCCTCTGTGTGATGTTAGCCTCTGTGTGATGTTAGCCTCTGTATGAGTTTAGCCTCTGTATGAGTTTAGCCTCTGTGTGATGTTAGCCTCTGTGTGATGTTAGCCTCTGTGTGATGTTAGCCTCTGTATGATGTTAGCCTCTGTGTGATGTTAGCCTCTGTGATGTTAGCCTCTGTATGAGTTTAGCCTCTGTATGAGTTTAGCCTCTGTGTGATGTTAGCCTCTGTGTGATGTTAGCCTCTGTGTGATGTTAGCCTCTGTATGATGTTAGCCTCTGTATGAATTTAGCCTCGTATGATGTTAGCCTCTGTATGAGTTTAGCCTCTGTATGAGTTTAGCCTCTGTGTGATGTTAGCCTCTGTGTGATGTTAGCCTCTGTGTGATGTTAGCCTCTGTATGATGTTAGCCTCTGTGTGATGTTAGCCTCTGTGTGATGTTAGCCTCTGTATGATGTTAGCCTCTGTATGAACTTAGCCTCTGTATGATGTTAGCCTCTGTGTGATGTTAGCCTCTGTATGATGTTAGCCTCTGTGATGTTAGCCTCAGTGTGATGTTAGCCTCTGTATGATGTTAGCCTCTGTATGAACTTAGCCTCTGTACAAACTTAGCCTCTGTATGAACTTAGCCTCTGTATAAAGTTAGCCTCTGTATGAACTTAGCCTCTGTATGAACTTAGCCTCTGTATAAACTTAGCCTCTGTACGAACTTAGCCTCTGTATGAACTTAGCCTCTGTATAAAGTTAACCTCTGTATGAACTTAGCCTCTGTATGAACTTAGCCTCTGTATAAAGTTAACCTCTGTATAAAGTTAGCCTCTGTATGAAATTAGCCTCTGTGTGATGTTAGCCTCTGTATGATGTTAGCCTCTGTGTGATGTTAGCCTCTGTGTGATGTTAGCCTCTGTATGATGTTAGCCTCTGTATGAACTTAGCCTCTGTATGATGTTAGCCTCTGTGTGATGTTAGCCTCTGTATGATGTTAGCCTCTGTGTGATGTTAGCCTCAGTGTGATGTTAGCCTCTGTATGAACTTAGCCTCTGTACAAACTTAGCCTCTGTATGAACTTAGCCTCTGTATAAAGTTAGCCTCTGTATGAACTTAGCCTCTGTATGAACTTAGCCTCTGTATAAAGTTAGCCTCTGTATGAACTTAGCCTCTGTACGAACTTAGCCTCTGTATGAACTTAGCCTCTGTATAAAGTTAACCTCTGTATGAACTTAGCCTCTGTATGAACTTAGCCTCTGTATAAAGTTAACCTCTGTATAAAGTTAGCCTCTGTATGAACTTAGCCTCTCTATAAAGTTAGCCTCTGTACGAACTTAGCCTCTGTATAAAGTTAACCTCTGTATGAACTTAGCCTCTGTATAAAGTTAGCCTCTGTATGAAATTAGCCTCTGTATAAAGTTAGCCTCTGTATAAAGTTAGCCTCTGTATGAAATTAGCCTCTGTATAAAGTTAGCCTCTGTATGAACTTAGCCTCTGTATGAACTTAGCCTCTGTATAAAGTTAGCCTCTGTATGAGCTTAGCCTCTGTATAAAGTTAGCCTCTGTATGAACTTAGCCTCTGTATGAACTTAGCCTCTGTACGAACTTAGCCTCTGTATGAGCTTAGCCTCTGTATAAAGTTAGCCTCTGTATGAACTTAGCCTCTGTATAAAGTTAGCCTCTGTATAAAGTTAGCCTCTGTATGAAATTAGCCTCTGTATGAAGTTAGCCTCTGTATGAAGTTAGCCTCTGTATGAACTTAGCCTCTGTCTAAAACTGGGAAACAAAAGATTATATCACAATATATCTTTGTTTGGGAGGGACACAGCCATTAGCCCAGATAAAGCACAAAGCGTGTGTTTCATCTGCAGAAAGTGTATTAAACTTCTCTGCATATGTCTGTGAGAGGGTCTCTGTTCAGATACAGTTTGTGATGAAGATGAGCAATGATGCTCTGACAGCTGTGGCTCTGCTCTATGTAATACAGGAGCTGTTCACAAACACTACAGGGTCTGCACGTAATATACAGTTACATTCCAATATATGTCTTTAAAAGATATCCAGGTGTAACACAACACTGCAGCATGTAAAGCACAAGAGTCACATGTGGAGGACAGTGAAGACGGAGACTAAAGTATAAATCCTCCAGAACAGCAGGACAGCAGCGAGGCTCTCTGGAAGAAGCAGGTCTCTGAATGCAGTCAGATCAGTTGGAACTTACCAGCTGTGTAATGTAAGAACCTTTTTTTAGCTTCAGTAGACTCAGCTTTCCTTCCATTTTCCCTTTGTTCCACCCAAAGCCTCTCACAGAGTTCACTGCAAACACTCTTTTTCTGAGAGACCTGTACTGTTACCAGTCGGGCCCCCACCATAACCACTGCCAGCCAAATCCATTATCCACGCCTCAATGACCCTCTGCAGGCTCTGAGGCCCGACTGGAGGGACTGTTGTCTAGCCAAACACCTTGTAAACAACTTGAGAAGAAAGTGTGGCTGTTAAAACATACAGAGAGTTTCCAGAGGGGTTCTCATGTAGTTCGTATGAGTGACTTCCTGTGCTCGTCGCCTGCTGGAAACAGGAAGGAGATCAGACCTCAGTGAGAGTGTGAGCAGCGAATAGACGTAGGGTTGACCGGACTGTGTGCTGAGTCGGCATACTTCTGTTAGAAACTGTGTTCAGTATTTAGCCACTGTCACACATGCATGAACTTCACAAATGGATCAGTGCTGCTGAGCACCTGAACTGATGAGTGTCGCTACAAGCTACAAGCTAGCATATATGTTACTGTTCAGACACAGTTATACTGAAGTCTACCCTGCAGCAATATAGTGGTACCCCCCCTCGCTGTACCCGGGGATCAGGATCAGGGTATTAAGCTGCATCATAACTCCCATGATGCTCTAGGCCACATTCAGCTCCCACAATGCACCTCCTGCTCCTGACAGGACTGGTTACCTCTTGTTTTACATTTCTTTGTGACGCTATTTATAAGAACATTTATAAGTTATACTTTTATAAAGTGGTGGGGACATGTCCCCAGCGTCGCCAGCGCAAAGGACGCCTATGCTCTGATTGGACGGCAGTGTGACAGGTCAGCATCACTGCAGTCTTCCAGCTGACCAGCTCACCACTGGCTGAAGCGCCAGCTCTATATTTCATGGCTGGGATTGAACTGCTGAGTCTTTAATGAAGACTGACCGTAATAAACATGAAGTAGCTCTGTGAACGATTGAGGAGGATTCAAACTGCTCTTTATGTTTATAAGATTCATTCCATCAGCAGCGTCTCCTCCCCCTTCAGGTCATGAAACATTTTTCCATGCCATTTCTCATTATGAAATCAAATTAGCGTGGTCGTTGAAGCGTTGAAGCGTAGGGTTATGTGTTTCTGTTGCTTTGAGAGTGTCGTGCCTCTCCTCAGATGTTCATCAGGTCTCTCTGTTCCTCCATAGCTTCCCATCCTGGTGTCGTCCGTGGTCAGTCTCTACTTCCTGGAGTGGACGGATGTGTTCAAGCCGGTGAAGTCTGGCTTCAACTGCCACGACCGCAGCCTGAGCCTCCCTTACATCGACCCCAACCACGAGGTCATCCCCTTCCTGATGCTGCTCAGCCTGGCCTTCGCCGGGCCGGCCATCACGGTGAGGATCCATCCAGAGGATTTAAATATCCTCCATCTTAATCAGCTTTAACTTCAATATGTTGTGTGTTGACAGATAATGATCGGGGGGCCATTGTTTTCTGCTGTACGTCTCGGAGGAGAGTGGCGGGGGGGCCGAGGCGAACATCAACGCTGCTGGCTGCAACTTCAACTCCTTCATACGCAGAGCTGTGCGCTTCGTTGGTACACACTCTTTAATTTCTACACCCTGAGAGCATCTGACGGATCATTTTAAAAAACATTTGGCAAAGTAAATCTCTTCCATGGAACAAAAACCGACATTAACCAAAACTAATGCTATGAGGAAGTGTGTGTGTGTGTGGTGTGTTGTTGTGTGTGTGTGTGTGTGTGTGTGTGTGTGTGTGTGTGTGTGTGTGTACACCTTTGTGTACCTGTAGCTGTTCCTTCACATCCCGTCTTCTATCCTCAGGCGTTCATGCTTTCGGTCTCTGTGCCCGGCCCTCATCACCGACATCCTCCAGCTGATGACCGGCTACCCGGCGCCCTACTTCCTCACGGTGTGTAAACCCAACTACACCAACGTCAGCTGTGAGCAGAATCCTTATGTCATGGACGACATCTGCTCCGGGGGCGACCCTGCAGCCATCACCCAGGGCAGGTCAGGCTCTCTGCATGTGTTTAACCTTCAAGTGCACTCTGGGTAATCCCCGTCTGACGGATAGGAAACAAAAAGGAAGTTATGCTGAATAAAGTGAATAAAAGAAGACGCAGTTATCACCGGTTAGCAGTGAGTAGGCTTTGTGCTGTAGATCATACTCTGTCTGTGGTACTGTCAGGACAAGACGAGGTGGAGACACTGTTGAAGCATGACAGCACACAGCCGTATCAAACAGTGACAGTCTGTTTATTACACAGCGTGTCAGGGAAGCTCTGGGAATGCTCTGACCAATCAGCTGATGTTCTCACCCAGAGGGGGCGGGGACAAGGATGTAGGCAGAGCGTCCCTAAAATGTATTTTAAGACAGGTTACTAAATAATTGCCATTACTAAAGACGTTTGTGTGGTAAAATACCTTCTTTTGTTCTTCTTCGAATAACTTTCATATATTTACTTCTTGGTTCCAACATAGATAGTGACACACACACCACACACACCACACACACACACATGACATACACATACACACATACACACACACACACATACGACACACACGACATACATACACACAGACACATACACATACACACACACACGCACACACACCACACACACACACAACATACACATACACACATACACATACACACACACACATACGACACACACGACATACATACACACAGACACATACATACACACACACCACGCACGCACACACACACACCACACACACACACACGCACCGCACGCACACACACACACACACACACACAGAGATATACATATAACTGCATGAATGCTCTAACTCATTGGAGTCAGGAGCAGAGAGGAGGCTGCTCTGAGAGTCGTCAGAAGTAGGTCATTGTGTTGGAGGGGAGAAACTGGGCCACAGGTTCACTTCATTATGGAGCACAGCTAAGCTGCCGCTGCCACACTGCAGCATAGCACTGCAGTTCACACTTCGGCTAGAGGCATGCTATAGAGATGCACTACAATGCTATAGAGATGCACTACAATGCTATAGAGATGCACTACAATGCTATAGAGATACACTACAATGCTATAGAGATGCACTACAATGCTATAGAGATGCACTACAATGCTATAGAGATGCACTACAATGCTATAGAGATGCACTACAATGCTATAGAGATGCACTACAATGCTATAGAGATGCTACAATGCTATAGAGATGCACTACAATGCTATAGAGATACTACAATGCTATAGAGATGCACTACAATGCTATAGAGATGCACTACAATGCTATAGAGATACACTACAATGCTATAGAGATACACTACAATGCTATAGAGATGCACTACACAATGCTATAGAGATGCACTACAATGCTATAGAGATGCACTACAATGCTATAGAGATCACTACAATGCTATAGAGATGCACTACAATGCTATAGAGATGCACTACAATGCTATAGAGATACACTACAATGCTATAGAGATGCACTACAATGCTATAGAGATGCACTACAATGCTATAGAGATACACTACAATGCTATAGAGATGCACTACAATGCTATAGAGATGCACTACAATGCTATAGAGATGCACTACAATGCTATAGAGATGCACTACAATGCTATAGAGATACACTACAATGCTATAGAGAGCACTACAATGCTATAGAGATGCACTACAATGCTATAGAGATACACTACAATGCTATAGAGATACACTACAATGCTATAGAGATACACTACAATGCTATAGAGATACACTACAATGCTATAGAGATCACTACAATGCTATAGAGATACACTACAATGCTATAGAGATACACTACAATGCTTTAGAGATGCACTACATGCTATAGAGATACACTACAATGCTATAGAGATGCACTACAATGCTTTAGAGATGCACTACAATGCTATAGAGATACACTACAATGCTATAGAGATACCTACAATGCTTTAGAGATGCACTACAATGCTATAGAGATACACTACAATGCTATAGAGATGCACTACAATGCTTTAGAGATGCACTACAATGCTATAGAGATACACTACAATGCTATAGAGATGCACTACAATGCTATAGAGATGCACTACAATGCTATAGAGATACACTACAATGCTATAGAGATACACTACAATGCTTAGAGATGCACTACAATGCTATAGAGATGCACTACAATGCTATAGAGATACACTACAATGCTATAGAGATGCACTACAATGCTATAGAGATGCACTACAATGCTATAGAGATACACTACAATGCTATAGAGATGCACTACAATGCTATAGAGATACTACAATGCTATAGAGTACACTACAATGCTATAGAGATGCACTACAATGCTATAGAGATGCACTACAATGCTATAGAGATACACTACAATGCTATAGAGATGCACTACAATGCTATAGAGATGCACTACAATGCTATAGAGATGCACTACAATGCTATAGAGATGCACTACAATGCTATAGAGATGCACTACAATGCTATAGAGATGCACTACAATGCTATAGAGATGCACTACAATGCTATAGAGATGCACTACAATGCTATAGAGATGCACTACAATGCTATAGAGATCACTACAATGCTAGAGATACACTACAATGCTATAGAGATGCACTACAATGCTATAGAGATACACTACAATGCTATAGAGATACACTACAATGCTATAGAGATGCACTACAATGCTATAGAGATGCACTACAATGCTATAGATGCACTACAATGCTATAGAGATGCACTACAATGCTATAGAGATGCACTACGATGTTAAAAATGCTGTGTGTGGTGTGTATGTGTGTGTGTGTGTGTTTGTTTGTGTGTGTGTGTGTGTGTTGTGTGTGTGTGTGTGTGTGTGTGTGTGTGTGTGTGTGTGTGTGTGTGTGTGTGTGTGGTTCTGACATGAAGACAATGTGAAGAACGTGAGTGTGTGATGTGGGTGGTGTTTGAGGTACCTCATTATGCTTTTATACCTCCTTCCACCTCCTGTTGTGACACACACACACACACAACACACACACACACACACACACACACACACACACACACGAATGAATGAATGAATGATGACTGAGTCTATTTTTGTTCTTTCATCTCTTGCAGAAAATCCTTCCCGTCGCAGCATGCTACTCTGGCTTCCTTCGCCGCTGTCTATGTTTCGGTGAGTAACCAGACGCTTGGACCTGCTCCATGAAGCCCCTAACGATAGAGCAGCAGCCAATGAGTGGTGATGGATTAACTCTGCTGGAATCTGCGTGTGCTCCTCTGTCCACAGATGTACTTCAACAGCACTTTGACAGACTCATCCAAGCTGCTCAAGCCCCTCCTGGTCTTCTCCTTTATTATCTGTGCCATTATATGCGGTCTGACCCGGATCATTCAGTACAAGAACCACGCCATCGATGTCTACCTGGGCTTCCTGCTTGGAGGGGCTATTGCTGTCTACCTGGTAGGGGCCAACAATGTTAAAATACAAGTTAAATCCTACTGTTAAAGCAACGCATTCACACAAAGAGGTGGACCACCGCAAACGTAACTCATTCATTCTGTTTAAAAAATGCAGATAGAGACCATTACAGTCCCCCCCCCCCACATAACACTCCTCTCTTTCCTTTGGCAACAGGGTTTGTATGCAGTTGGAAATTTTCAGCCCAGCGAGGAGGCCAGTGCCAGTCCCCCTCCGATCCTACACCGGCCCCCCTGCTCCTTGCCCCACATCAGCCAGGAGGCGGTGCTCCACCACCTGCAGATGAAAGCCAGCATGGCTTCGGAGCTCGGCATGCACACCTCTCACTCCGAGGGCCTCCTGCACCGCGGCCTCCCCCAGCAGAGGTCTGAAGACAGTCTGAAGCGCTCCAGTGCAGAGGTGGAAGTGATATCCCCCCGCAGCCCCCAGAGCAAAGACGCCATCATGACCTTCAGCCAAACTCTTCCGCGGGTCCACACCCCCCAGGCAATGGCAGCATATGAGGAGGCAGCCAGACGGCACGCCGCCACCCTCCACCATGCCTCCATGGACTCCAGTCGATCCAAGCAGCTCCTGTCTCAGTGGAAAAGTAAGAACAACCACAAATGCTCCCTGCAGGTCCCGGACTCCTTCTCCTCTTCTGTAGACTCGTCCTCCGGCCAGTCCTCCCAGCACCCTCACCACCACGGCAGTATGGAGCTCCGGTCTAGCTCTGAGCCCATGGCTATGGGCCTGAATGGAGGCTTCGACAGTCATTCTTACATGTCCAAACTTGCCACAGGTGCTAGTACCACCCTGCCCAGTAACTGCAGCGGAATCACCGGAGGGGCCAGGATATCCATGCAGTCTAGACCTGGGTCTTCACAGCTGGTCCACATACCAGAGGAAGCTCATGAGAACTACAACACAACCAACCCGAGGATGGGGGAAGGAGGAGAGAGTGAGGGGATGTCCACAATAAACAGCACAGTTCAGGCCAACTGGCAGCGGGCTGCAGAGAAGACCACCGCCTTCAGGACTAACGAGAACGGCCACAACACCCAGCCTCGAATTATGCAAGTGATAGCTATGTCCAAGCAGCAGGGCCTCCTGCAGATCCATTCCAAGAGCTTAGATGAGAGCAGCATCGGCTGCAGCGCCAGCGGGAGCTGCCCGGGCTCAGCTCGGTACCGGGTGTTACCCGATCCAGACCCCACAAGCACTACGGGGCCCGGCTCCCTGGGTAGCACTTCAGGCAGTATTTCAGGAAGCACCGGAGCAATTGTCAGAGTAGAGGCCCACCCTGAAAACGACAGACCAGTGATCCAAGCTCCAGCTACAGATGGAAGTGGAACGTGGAGGTGGCGATCCCTGGATCATGGCACTGGAGCTGCTGGAGGTCCAGGGACATGTGGACCAGGAGGAGGATCAGGAGGAGGATCAGGAGGAGGATCAGGAGGAGGTGGTGGGAGCCTGAGGCAGTCCTTTGAGCTCAACGATCTGAACAGAGACTCAGAAAGCTCAGACTCCATACGTGAAGGTCCATCGACAGAAAGCAGGCCAATCACATCGTAACCACAACTGCCACCAACAGCACCCCCACCATAGTCACTGTTCACACGCAGAACCCAAGCCAGTCCGAGCACCGGCTCCACCCGCAGGGCATGTCCACCATCAGGGTCACTCCGGGGGATGGTTCTGGATCTGGAGGAGGTGGAGAGAGCGCTTCAGAAACCCTTTCTGTCGCCTCCAGCCGGGAGTCCACCCTGCGGAGGAAAGGCAATAATATCATCCTGATTCCAGAGAGAGCCAACAGCCCGGACAACGCCCGGAACGTTTTCTACAAGGGAACGTCCATGACTCCTGTTTTCAAGGAATAACTCGTCAGAGGAGAAGTAGCTACTAATGCAAGGCGGCCTGCCGTTGTAAATATCATAATAACTGCAGAAGAGTAGGTTTCATTCAGCATGAGATTTTGTACATGTTTACACTGAATCACAACCTTTAAGTGTTGTAGAAATAATCACTGTGTACTTTGTAGTCACTCTAAGGAAACCTAGTGTAATGTCGATGCTGTGCCAGTGCTTTTGGGACAAGAAAACCTTTTTTAAACAGTTACGTATGTTTTGGATATACATTTTCTGAAAAAAAGAAATGAGCACACTGCTGTTGAAACTGTAGCAAACGGCAGCACTAATTGTACCATAGCTATAGAACCAGTGTACTTCCCTGCACGGTAAATACTGTGGAAAGGGTGCTACACCACAAAATACAATTTACTATACAACATATTGTGTAATTTGAATAGAGAAAAGATGAATTATTTTAGAGTGAGCAACAATGACATTAGGACGTCACAAAGATATGTTTTGTACTTCGTGTGTCTCCTGTACAGATAATACATAATCAACAAATACTGTTTCTGAACCATAAGTGTGCTTAGCATTCCTTCTGTAGCTATGAAGTCTAATATGCTGTGACTTGCACTGACCTATGCGTTTACTGTACCTTGTATAGTGTAAACCCTGACCTTATCTCTACTAACGTGTTGATGTTCATACCTACAGCACAAAAAGCAGCAAACGGGAAGATTGTGTTAAACAGACCGGAGGAGAATTAGCACATTTCCAAACTTAATGCAATACTTGACCTCAAGGCACCCAGCTGAGTCTGGCAGTTTGAATCTGCTTAAAGTGTCTTTCATATGTTCTGAAATACACTTCCTTCTGTCAAACCAACAACCAAAACGCCAACCTTAACGATAACAAAGTGGGAGGGGGTGGGGGTCATGTCCGGGGTCTGAGGATGAAAACAGGTGACTGGAACCTTTTTAAGACTTCATCCACACTAATCGATTTTCACTGAACGCACAACAGCTGTAGCTGTCAGAAATGATGCCTGTCCGTAATACCATTATGAACAAACTAAGGTTAACCTACATTAGTGGTCATTAGCGGTCAAGGTAGAAATACGAGTTGTTTCTTCTAGTTTCATTATAAGTTCTCACATCGTAACTCCCCTGGGTGACTGGATGGAGATTTACGATGCGTTTTTTAACAGTTTTAAAATAAAATGGCGTCAGCAGTGTCTTCTTACATTCCCAGTTAACACCACAGTAGTGAGTCATAAACATAGCAGAATATATGGTTTTAAAGTAAACATGGGGGGGATGGAGCTGAAGGCTTAGAGGGCAGGGAACACATGTCAAACCAACCCAAACACAAAGACAAGTTCTCAGAAACAACATCATTACTTTAGCTCATGGTCATCACAAACACTGTCAACTGGTCCCAGTTTACGGGAGCAATGAGAGGACGGGACGGGGGGGGGGAGCAATGCCAAGTAGGGTTACCACTTCTCATTTCCTGTTCATGTTGATTTCTCAGTTGTTTTTAGAGAAGTCTTTCTGATGAGATGACCCATCAGGGACCTACGACAGTACTAGATGCACAGAGCCAGACTGATATGGGGTTGTGGCTCTGGTTCTGACTTTGGTTCTGACAGCAAACCCTCTGTAAGCACTGTGCTCAGAACTATTCACAGAGCTAAAGTAACTACATGTAGCATTTCCAACAGGAATATCTGATATTGTTGTTGAATGGTAATACCTCAGTATAATTTCAGTCATCAAATGAAACCTTTGGGTCTTAGTTTTAGCGCTCCTTCACGATATGCCGTTTGCACGCGATGAACAGCACCTCCTTCCAGTTTCGGGCTGTGAACTCATTTTCTTTGTGCCATAAACCAACCAGCAGATTTTATACCAAATCCAACTCAGTGTATGACAGTAGAGGCTCTTTGATAAACCCTTCAATATGTTTTCTTTTTTTTTACACCAGTAAAAATACGACCAGGATACTGACTGTTGTTTACAGTGGTTTACATATTTATTAGTTTGTCAGTGGTTTAATTAGCACCCACTGGACATAAATTACATTTTATACAAACTAAGAACAGGCAGAGTGAATATGAGCACATTTGCCAAAGCTAGAATTTTTCATCCAAAACAATATAAATCATGGGATGTCATTTTCAGTATTTGTACAGCATTCCTGCATTATTATGTACATGATTTATTCTATAGCCCAATAAGATTTGCATGGTCACTTTACTATAGTATATCACAATATTTTTATCATAAATATGCTAAAAATTCGAAATGATTGAATTTACAGTTGTGTTTAGAAATGTTCTTTATTTCTGTGTTTCAAAGTAAGAGTTATATGACAATCTTTTTTTAACGGAGTACTGTGGCCCCTCCAGGCTTGTTTTCTTTTTCTTTAATGGAGTAATCATGTGCAGACTTTATGACTGCTCTCAAAAGGTTGAAAAGGATACCTGAGAAAATATTGGGGGTAGTAAAACGTGTCCAACACAATCCAATGACGGTTGCACGTTAGCATGAGCTAACTAGCATTTTGTCAGTCATTTACCTTCAGACATTAAAGGGGACCTATCATGCTATATTTAAATAATATATAAGGTATATATATATATATAAGGTATATTAATACGTTTAATTTTCAAAATACGAAACAGATCATGCATTTTAGCCATGCCTCATTTTGCCTCACTCCAGCTCTGTCTTTGCAAGGTCTGATTCAGCTGACCACGCCCCCATGCGGAAGAGGGGGGCGTGACACGGCCCCGGCACGACCGTCATGTTATCATGCTTGCTGTGATTACGAGTGGAGAGTCAACATGGCCCAACCTCTCATTCCTGATTGGTGGAGAGTTGACCAATCAGGCGGAGTGCACCTACATTACGTCAAAAAGGTGCAAATAAAAAATCCACCCGTATCAAATCCATTGCAGCCCCGTTTTTAGAGATTTGGGTATGGAGGAAAAGAGAGAGGGTTGTGTTTTCTGACACTTTGTGAGTTCCCTGGAACACCGGGGACACATATGTATGTATAAAAGACATCACAAAGTGCATTTTGCATGATAGGTCCCCTTTAAGATAAACATCACCAGAAATATCCTTCTTTGTTCTCTTGTGCTTTTTACAAGCTGTACCAACACAAATCAATAGTTGGACTACTATATTGTTAGCTTTTTGGCACTGCTATCAAAACGTTATAACCCATATACCTGAGCGTTAGACAGAAAACCAACTCAGTACAGCAACATTTTCAAAGTCTCAAAGAGGACCACATTTGTGACTAACAATGTCTTATGATGTGCAATACATAACAGCTACCCTCTGAAACAATACAGCACTCATTTATTCAAGAATAATCTAAATCTTTACAGTAGGCTACAGACTCTTTATGTGCACCAGATGGTACTATGTATGTGAACCAGCCTGTAACACTTCTTTATGAGGCGGATCTGACACGACGTAGTGTGCACAGTACAGGTCAAAGCCTTCAACTGTCCATACTGCACCTAGGATGCCACAGAGAAACATCAAGAAACCCACCAGAATAACATATCTTATATAAAGTATGGATTGGATATGAAAAGAGCAGATATGACGTGAACAATTATATGGTATTGTTTAAGAGAACTGTCTGATTTGAAATCAAAGAGTGATGTACACGTGGGTAGAAATGTAGATGAATATGTAGAGCTGTGGATGGATGCTCTCTGCATGTGTAGCCTCTTGTGTTGTCCCTGGATCAATCATTAAAGTTTTCTGATACTGTGATCAGCTGTTTGATTTCTATGCGGCACTTACCATCATCTGAAAACATTTAGAAGCTCAATGGTTACGTTTTTGAATAACAAAACGTGACCATGTGTAACTTAAAGCTAGCACTGAGCATTCAGAGCACGTTGATCAGGGTAGATGTCAAACATTGTGTTCTGCAAAGGATTTGAATAAATGTTTGCTATTGAAACCAATCCATGTTTGTCTCTTCAGGTCCTTCATCCAAAATCTAAAGTTAACTTGGTCTCCTCTACCCTAAGATGTCTGTAACTGTGTCTCTTTGAAGCATATTTTCATTAAGTTTAACAAGGCAATGTTAGTTAAAGTTGTAACGCAGATTCATCTTCGCTGATCAGGCTGAGATTATTTGAGTGGATTTATTATCCAGTTTAAGGAAGAACTGCTCATTTATCATATTATGAGATTAACTGTACCAGAGTCACATTTAATAACAACAGTGCATTCACCAAAGCTAATTGACTACCTGTCACATTAATATAAATATGTTGTAATTTTCACATTTGCAATTAATGCTGAGATCTCTGTGTCCTTAGTGAAGAGAAAACACAAATGTGTGCTGTTTACAAAGAGATGCATTATTTTACAATCAAATAAACTAAATCAGGTCATAACCACGGAGAAGCTTAACCGACTGCTCTCAAACTGTACAGCCATGTCAAGTTAACAGTGAATAATTCAAATAGCTGTAATCTATTATTTAACATTAAACACTGGAAATACTAAAGTCGTCTCATTCAAAAGGAAGAAGGACTGACAAATTATTTAAAGGTGCATTGCGCTGCGTCCTACATTAGGTCTGTAGATTTATATCTGCTGTGATGGGAAGAGGACAGATGATTCCTGTTATCAATACATGAAGAGAATCACACTCTGCTAGCTCCAGGTCAGCTGTTCTAACTCAATTCAATGTGAAATTAAATATATGTTTCATTCTATGTTTTACAATAACACTGAATCAGATGACTAATGGAAACAGCAAAGGTCTAAATGCTGACGATAGACTTGGAAAGTGTATTAACAGCTCAGCAGCTCCACAGCTCTTCATAACAGACTGTGAGCTTCAGTGCACCACTTCTATAAAATAGAAGAAATAATTCATATGCAGTCATTTTAAAGCAAGAAGCTCCCTACCGGGTCATTTTGTCGTTGAGACGCCAGGAGATGCAGTGTTCCTACCTTTCTGCCTTTGTGCATGTCTCTGTCCTCTTTCTCCTGGTTCTCTACTGTCACTATCAGGTAATGTAACACAGCACAACCAATAGTCCAGCGTAACACAGACATTTCTCTGTCTGCTGGATACAGGGAGTTATATGCTAATCGGTTGGATATAATTGATACATTGATGATCTATCAGGCCTCTTTCTGCCATCGTGTGGTCAAACGTCACTTAATGAAGCTTTGAACATTGATTCCTACATTTGCAAACATTTTTCTATCAATCAAGGATGTCTCAACCGTTCCTGATTCCACATACATCAATTATGCTGGTGTCATCTTTGGTCAAACCCTCTCCTGGAACACTATGTTGATAAAAAAAATGAAACTAGCTAATAAAAATGTTTCTCAGTGTTGCGCAATGTCATATGTAGAGTGGATCACAGGTTCAGTTGTCTTTTCAGTTAGGTAACCATGCATCATAATGATTTTACTGATGTTAAACAAAAGCATTTATAAAATAACATTTATGAATTGTAATTCATGCCTTATACATGTCTCACATTGGTCTGTTCAGTGACCTTTCGGTTGTTTGAAGTGTCTGCTCCAGACACCATGCTTCACTGGTTGGTCATCTCGGTGTTGAGTCACACAGCCATTGACTCCGAATGACCTTGAGTGATAGGGTTCATGAGATAACAGACATCATTCTTCACAGCCAGTGCACTAACAGCTTTCAGCTGATAAAGGTTACCCTCCTCCTCCTCTCCAGTGAAAGCATCATGTCTGTGCTCAATGGACTGGTCAAAGCTGCTGACCAATTACAAGGAAGAGAGCTGTACCCAGGTCTGTCTCATTTAATCGCTTTGCGTTCTATATTCTGATAAGATGGACTTCTCCTCATTTCAAGCCATCTCTATCTTCCGTCACCAAGGTTGATGTAGCAGCAGGGTCCCTGGTTCTGTGTGTGTTGTCTCCGATATTAAAAACCAAAAGCTGGAAGCTCACAGAGATACGATGATAACTGTGACGGAAAATATACAGTACCTGCATTGAAACTGCACGGAGGGTCAACTGGAGTATTCTCCATCGCTGCCCCAATACATACATACATAACATATATTACTATTATTACTCAAACATAAACTGTCAAGCAAATCACCTCATGCACGTTTAGGCAGGAATGGCAGGAAGTACACAATGATAACACTTTCACACTGTGGTGGGTAACGCTCCACAACAGGGCAGTGTTGTTGAGTGCAGATCCAGACTCCTCCCCCAATCAGGTTCTGCTATAAAAGGCACCTGTGGGCCTTTGTTCCCTCTTTGCTGAGTCATGGTTGGTGGTACAGGTAGGCAGTTTACTTTGTTGCACAAGTTGTCCTCAGGCTGTCCTGCTTCCCTGTTTGTCCAGGATACCAGTGATTTGTGAATTACCCACACCTGCTGTGGTGAATAGGTCCAAAACATTCAAAAGAATTGTTTGTGTGCAGCATGGTGAATTGTTTTACCCCCCACCTTTTGTAGGTTCAACTGCTGCTGTTTAATTGCCAATGTTTATCCTTCAATGTTTATCTTAGCTTAGCATTTGCCAATTGTTCACACTGTTTAAGAACCAACATGGATTTTTGTTTAACTTTGTTTCAGTTGAAGGTGGTTTTTAGTGAAGTTCAGTGCTGTTTTATTGTGTTGGGGGGGGGGTGCTGTGAACTTCGGTGGAGCACACACGTCCACATTCATTAATGCATATTACTAACTTAGTTCCCGTGTGTTACGACCCCCTCCACTCCACTAGAGGTCTCTGTCTTTGTGTTCTGCTGGCTGGCTCGTTTGTGTTTCAGGTGATCAACCAGCCATTGCCACACCTGGGCCGTCGACATAAAAGGCCAACACCAACCCATACTGCGCTCACTCTTCTGTTGGACACGGCCGCGTCTAAATAAATATGCTTTTGTTACACTTAACTTGTCTGGTCTCCCATCTTTGTTGCAGCCTATGAGCCAGGCTGTAACACCGTGGAATCAACCCTGGAGTTTGTGTGTCTTTTCTTGCAGGTTTGCAGTATAAAGGATACATCTGGATCATGAACTGATTGCCACGGTCCTGCTTGATGCCTGCTGTGTTTGGCGTAACCAGGGACGTTTTTGACATCCTCCTGAAGTCGACATTGCCCTTTTTATTGTCTTTGTAGGAATTACATTTTTATTTTCTCTACCAGGTTGAAGCTTAATTGATTTTAACGTACTAGTTTCAGTTGCTAAACGCAGTTGTTTGGTCGGTCGTATCCGGTTCATGCGGTCGTTTGGTCCGTCTGTTGAGGTGGTTTACGCGTCGTTTGTTGTGGTTTATGTGGTCGTTTAAGGTGGTGATGCTGTTTGCGTGGTCATATGACGTGGTCTGGGCGATGGGTTGCCGTGTAAAACGCTGTGTTTTGGGCACCGGTGTACTATATTATTAATGGTCTTTTTCTCTTTTCAGTTTAAATTCTGGATGATCTTGGACTAGACAATAGTATTCTGCTATGGGCTTAGACTTCTTATTTCTCATTTTACTAACACATTGCCCGGGGCATCCCCCGGAGTCTTCGTCTGTTTCAGGTTTGCAGTATTGAAGGATGCGTCTGGATCATGAACTGTCACTGCACCGGTTGCTGTAGTCCACCTAGAAGCCCATCGTAAAATATCTTTTGCGATTCGGGAAACGTTTTGATATCGCCCTTGATCATTTATTTTCATGCAAGTTGACACATTTGTAGTGTTTTTGTTTGTTACCAAGCATACATTATTTGAATGCACTTGTTGAGGTGGTAGATGCGGTTGTTTGAGTTGGTAGATGCGGTTGTTTGAGTTGGTATATGCGGTTGTTTGAGGTGGTAGATGCGGTTGTTTGAGGTGGTAGATGCGGTTGTTTGAGGTGGTAGATGCGGTTGTTTGAGTTGGTAGATGCGGTTGTTTGAGGTGGTAGATGCGGTTGTTTGAGGTGGTAGATGCGGTTGTTGAGGTGGTAGATGCGGTTGTTTGAGTTGGTAGATGCGGTTGTTAGATGCGGTTGTTTGAGGTGGTAGATGCGGTTGTTTGAGGTGGTAGATGCGGTTGTTTGAGGTGGTAGATGCGGTTGTTTGAGGTGGTAGATGCGGGTGGTAGATGCGGTTGTTTGAGGTGGTAGATGCGGTGTTTGAGGTGGTAGATGCGGTTGTATGAGGTGGTAGATGCGGTTGTTTGAGGTGGTAGATGCGGTTGTTTGAGGTGGTAGATGCGGTTGTTTAGAATAAAATCGTTTAATGTCATTATACAGGTACAAGGAGATAAATAAATGCTTCTCCCTTTCAAGGGTGCCATCAAAACAAAAAAACATCACAACATAAGACAACAAATACACGCAGCATACATACTTAGGAATAAGGAATAAAGTGCAGTAATTATTTCCAGGAGTAAAAAACTAAATGTAATAAATAATAATAGTAAGTATTTATAATAATAATGATATATATGTACAGAGTCATATTTATTTCACATGCATGATGATTAAGAGGTATGACTTTCAGGTGTTAAGAGCAATGATGGCTCTTGGGAAAAAACTGTCCGTGTGTTTTGGAATTGATCCACCTGTAGCGCCTGCCGGAGGGCAGCAGGTTGAACAGGTGAAAGCCGGGGTGTGAACTGTCCTTAACAATGTTTTTGGCTCTACTGAGGCAGCGGGAGGTGTAAATGTCCATCAGGGAGGGGAGAGGGCAGCCGATGATCCTCTGTGCTGCTTTTACAACTCTCTGGAGCCTCATCCTGTCGGCCTCAGTGCAGCTGGTGTACCACACTGTGATGCAGTATGTCAATAGGCTCTCAATGGTAGAGCGGTAGAAGGTCACCAGCAGCTTAGTGGCCAAGTTGTTCTTCCTGAGCACCCTCAGGAAGTGCAGACGCTGCTTGGCCTTCTTGATGACAGCTGCGGTGGTGTCCTTCCAGGAAAGGTTGTTGGTGATGAGGACGCAGGAACTTGAAGGTGTGGACCCTCTCCACACACTCGCCGTTAATGTAGAGGGGAGCGAGGTCGGTAGTATTCCTCCTGAAGTCTACGATGATCTCTTTGGGTTTTGTGGGGTTCAGTGCCAGGTTGTTCACTGAACAACACGCTGAGAGCTTCAGTACCTCACTCCTGTAGGCCGACTCGTCTCCTCCTGAGATAAGCCCCACCACAGTGGTGTCGTCAGCAAACTTGACGATGATGTTCTCTGGGTGGGCTGGACTGCAGTCGTGGGTGTAGAGCGAGTACAGGAGAGGGCTCAGCACACAGCCCTGAGGAGAGCCGGGCTGAGAGTGCGGATGGAGAAGTGATGGGGGCCAAGTCTCACACGCTGGGGGCGGTTAGTGAGGAAATCTTTGATCCAGGAACAGGTGGGTGGGGAAGGCCTCGGTTTGATAGTTTGCAAACTAGAATGTCCGGGATGATTGTGTTGAACGAGGTGGTAGACGCGGTTGTTTGAGGTGGTATGCGGTCGTTTGAGGTGGTAGACGCGGTCGTTTGAGGTGGTAGACGCGGTCGTTTGAGGTGGTAGATGCGGTTGTTTTGGCAGTCTGAGGTGGAGGACGCGGTTGATTGGGTGGCCGGGCAGGGAAGATAGTGGCCGACCCCTCCCACCCTGGACACAAACTGTTCACCCCCCTCCCCTCTGGCAGGAGGCTGCGCTCCATCTGGACCAGAACCTCTCGCCACCTGAACAGTTTCTTCCCCTCCGCTACCGGCCTCTTAAACAAGGCCCGGCCCCCCCACTGACACTTTACCTCTGCTGCATCATAGACTATATGCATTACATTAATGCACACAATGTTCATACTCCTTTCTGCACATATTCTGTTTTCACATTTCATAGTTTATATGCAAAAATTCATTCATAGCATTCTATTTACATGTAAATTACTGCTTTATTTAATTTGTATTGCTATTTAACTTTATTTTATTACGGTGTAAAAGATTTTGTGTTTTTATATTAGATTTCTTGTTTTTCATATTTTATGTCTGCACCATGACATCAAGTCAAATTCCTAGTATGTGCGAACGTACCTGGCAATAAACCTGTTTCTAAGAAACCTTGATTTAAGCCTGTGATAAGGTAATTGACAAACATCTGTGATTTAGAAAGAGCTTGGGAAACGGTTTGCAGCGTGAGGCGCACCCAGCAAGGGGGCAGAATATTGCAGGAGCTTGATTCCTGTGGGGAAAAACTCTTCTTTGGTAGGTGATTAAAGTACATGGCCGCTTGGCAGAGAAGGATTCATGGTATTCATAGAAGAGCCACTGTAGGAGAGATCGAAGTCTAAAATGATGGTCAAATATTTATCGAGCTTCCCTTCATATTCACGTAACAGAAATTGATTTAATTTATTTCCATTTTTAATTTAACTTACTGCAGGCCAAATATTTCCATAATAAAACATTGCTTATGCAGAATGGTATTATATACCTCCTAAGATGCGATTCCTGAGGAATTGCTGCTGCAGGGGGCAGGAAGCTAGAACCCGTGGCTGAATCTGAGACTCCAATTCCCAGAGTCCTCGGGGGTGTGACGTCAGCGGGAAGCGGCACAACGTGGTTGAATGCGGAAGTAGAAACATTTGTTTACATTGCGGGCAGAGGAAATCGAGTCGTTCAAGGGAATATATCGTGGAATTAAAGGCTTCAAGCGCTGATTTCACTTCGAGAAGGGAGGACAGGATGGCAGGTACTTTGGGAATGCCGGAGTCAGCTCACTCCTGCCTTTTTTGGTGTTTAAATACCCGCCGACCGAGAGACAGTGCGACTCTTACAGGTAGCTGACACTTGTGAAGAGAGGGGTTGTTACCGGTGCTGGCGTAGAACTCGGGACTTCCTCTGGCCCAAAGGATATTAAAAGCTACTCCAGAATGAGGACGGAAGGGACACCCGGCCACTCGTTCCGAGTGATGTGTCTCGTGCGGGAACTGTGGCTCGTTCCAGCGGCTTCTGAACCATGCTCTGAGCTAGCCTGTGTTTTGGGAATGAGGCAGGCTTCTTGCGTATGAGGATTCGGTTCCAGAGTCGGAGATAGCAATAGACATTTGCAAGGAAAGCACCAGCAGGCAAGCAGCAGCGAGGTAGTAGCTGCAGCAATAGCAGCAGTAAGCAATGCATGGAGAGAGATCTGGCAGGTTAAATAGAGCGGCATATTAAGCAGACTCTGTTTGGTTGGTTGTAGAGTGGCAAGGGGCGTTATGTATGAATGCAGTTCAATGCATTAGTTACATTTTTATGAGACATTAAAGCCACTGGTTTAGTAACTTGTTCAACGCATGTTTGTTCAACTTTACTTATTAGGCTGTTGTTTCTTTCTTTTTTTCATCTAGACTGTGCCGGCAAAAAGGAAAAAAGTTAAAGTAAATCTGGAGAAATCAAGGCAAAAAAGATCCAAGACCCAAACTGGCTGGAGACGATTCTGACTGACGACAGTCTGGATGTAGGTAAATGGAAGAAACTCCTCCAGCAGATGACAGGTAGGGCGTGGGTCTGACAAAGGGCATTTTTGTGCAAGGTGTGTAAAGCAGTGTTTCCGCCAGACCAAGGCTGAGAGGCCGTCCACCCCGGTGGCGTGGGGGGGGAGAAGAGAAGAGATATACTATCGCTTTATAAATACTATCGCTTTACGTATATATGCACACACACAATTTTGAATTGCACCGTTACTTTTATATACTGTCTCTTTACACACACAATAGACAATAGTAACGTTTGTTACATGATACATAATGTACCTGTATCAAATCACCGCTGCCGGCAGGGACACCGCTCCTTGCATGGTCCTTGGAAAATGCGGCGGTGTTTTTCCACTCTAAACTTTTCCAGGGCTCTGTAGAAGTCAAACTGTTCAATGGGTGGTCCTTCAATGCAGATTCTCATCAGGACGTCGAGATTTTCTGCTTTTAATCTTGCCCTGCCCTTGGTCTTTATGCGATTTTGAACGCTGAATCCACGTTCGCACGGCACCGTGCTCATTGGAATGACCGAGATTGCAGAGGAGCTTTGTGGTTTCAGGTAGGAAGCCAGCATGTTGTGTAGCCATGATCTTCACCAACTCCTGGAAGGAATTTTTGCTGTAGTTTGCATGGAGCAGCTCCTTAAAAGGTGGCCACTCTGTGCTGCAGGTGTCCGTGTCAACGATAGGTTCCCGTCCCGCTGGGCACAAGTGATCCAGGATGGTCCGCAGCTCATCGCGTCCAAATCGCGCACGTTCGGTGTTGTCCCGTGGCAGACACCGTGGGTCAAAGATGCGAAAAGCGGAAAAGAGGCCGATGTCGGGGAAACGACCTTCAATATTCTGGATGAGGGTATCGAGGAAGCGCTGCCTTACACCATCCACGGCCTGCCGCATCGCCCTGGTGGCCTTTATCTTTTCTCCCTTAAAATACGTCTCGCCGTTGTTCTCCGCAATGTTGGCCAGGAATTCTTGGAATTTTGGGCCGCCTTCATCTCCAATCTGCATGGCTCGCAGCGCATTGATCGTTGAGGTTACAGCAGGCTGAACATTTGCGAAGGAAAGGGACTTTAGCTGGAATGCCTTGCTCAGGCACGCTATGGTCCCCAATATGTCGCACAGCAGACTGTTGATGGCGATAAACTCATAGGTCAGCATTGCCTTTGCTAGTGTTTCGGCCATCGTGTCATGCATTAATTCAGCGTCCTGCTGAAACACCTCCGCTACAGTGCGCATTGTTCTGTGTAGAGCAACATTGGCCTCGCCGAAGCTCAGCCAGCGGACGGCATGGATTGATTGAGCTTCACGTCATCAGTGTCCAGGATGACATGCATTTCTTTAAGCCGTGCTTGCCGAGAGCTGCTGTTGGAGAAGTATCCATATATGCTGCCCACCGTCCTCTGGTAGCGCTGGAGGGATGGTATCGCTGCAGCAGCCTGCTGGGCACACAAGTTTAGCTTATGTGCAGCGCAGTGTGTGCCACCGATGGCTGGGTTTTCCCTTTTTAAACGCACCACGACCCCATTTTCTCTTCCAGTCATAACCGCTTCCCCATCTGTACATACGCCAGTTACGTCGTTCAGGTCGATGTTGTAATTTTGCAACTGCTCCTTAATGGTTTGCGTTACGGTAGCAGCGTCGCATGCAGTAATCTTTGTGTTGCACAAGTAGTGGGTTTCTAAGTCACCGTCATTTATTAGGTTAACATATGTGCAAAGAAGCTTTTCCACCGAAATGTCCGTGGACTCGTCAGTCATGAGCCCCTTGAATGTCGAGTTATTTAACTTGCAATTAAATCCTCCTTTAGCACATTGTTTATGGCGCACTGCATGTCCAGCACTATGTCGTTGTGAGTATACTGGGCGTTCTCTGAAACGCACAGTTCTGCCAAGGTTTCACATCCCTGCAGAATGCACAGTTCATTCAAGCTTTTGTATTTGTGTGTCGGCAACAGTTCTTTTGCCAGGTAATACACGTTCCTCATGGCCGCAATTACCGCCTTTGATCTGGCACAGACCATTCGATTAACGGCAACTTGAACGTTGTTTCTTCGTAAATGCTGTGACTCTAGCACTGCTTTGTGATCCACCCCTTTATGTGCATCTCTATAGTCTTCACCCTGAAGTTGGACGTCCCCGCGGTGAACACGTTGTGCTTTTTTTCCCTTACACATAGTGTGCAATACATTTTATCACTTTGTTTGTTATAGCACAACCACGGGAACTTAATTTTCCAGGTTCCGACAAACTTCTTTTTGTTGTGGCTGACCGGTTTCTCTTCGTGGCTTACGGGTGTAGAAGTGACATTGTTGGGTGGCGTAGGCTCTGGATGGGGTGGGAGGCTAGATGACGACAACTCCGGCTCCGGGACACCTGCACGGGGGGGATGCTGGCGGAGAATAGGATGGCGGCAACTCAGGCTCGGGCTGAGAGCCAACGGCAAGCTCGCTGGCAGTACACTTTTTTCCGTCAAAGGAACCGGCTTTGCTGGCGGCGAAAAAAATCCCACCAGCCTCCTTTGCCCCTCCAACAGAGGGATGTAATTTTCCTTTTTGTCATTTAAACGATAAAAATTATCGATCTTCTCTCGGATAAATCTTCTTTTTTTTTGGACGGCCTCGGCTCGAGTTGAGGGCGTTCCCAGCTGAAAAAGGCCGTCCAATGACGGCAAGACGGCCCCCTGGCGGAAACACTGGTGTAAAGGATAAGGATCAATCAGTTTTCAGGCATGAAAATTACTCTCCTTTCGGCGAAATTCGCCGTTTTGAAACCAAAATAGGTGACCTACGTGAATCGTATAGATTCGATGAGAAAATATTTAAGGGGGGGGGGGTAGGTTCAGAGGCCGTAATGGTACGCACCGTTGGGTGACGAGTGGAAGACGAGACCCAATCACTGCCGCTGAGAGAGTCTCTCAGCGGCAGTGATTGGGTCTCGTCTTCCACGGTGCGTACCGTTACGGCCTCTGAACCAGCCCCAGAGATTCAGTGAACTGCGAACAGGTGACTGCGGTCAACTCAGCCGTCTCTCAAATTTGCTTGGTCAAATGAGCAGCTCGTCATTTTTGAGTGCGCGATTAATAGCGTCTTTACGGTTATCGCCGAGAAGCCGCACTGACGCTCGTACAAGAATAAAATAATGCATGTTTTGTGCTATATTTCTCGATACAAATATGTTTTACGATAAGTTCTTAATAAAATTGGTACTGTTGGACTCAGTACTTGTTAGACTACTACCGCAAGTACAATCAAGTACTTTTATTGTGTACTTTTTGAGTAATACCCTGTCAAACTCCCCTCCAGAGTACAATAATGCATGTTTGCTGCCATCTTTGATGAGAGATAAAATGATTTCTTGCCATAAGTTCTCAGTGAAAGTGGTACTACAGGACAGAGTACTACTTGGACTACTACCACAAGTACAATCAAGTACTTTTATCGTGTACCTTTTCCCTGTCAAACTCCCCTCCAGAGTACAATAATGTATGTTTTCAGCCATCTTTGATGAGAGATAAAAAGCCTTTTTGCCATAAGTTCTCAGTGAAAATGGTACTGTTGGACTCAGTACTACTAGCTAACTACTAACAGCTCCCTAGCGGACATAAGTATTACAGTTAATACATTCTTCACCACACACACACAAAGATTACATGTGGTTTCTAATTTTAAAATAAGAATCCTTACACAATAGTGTTTCGACCGAGACTGTAGAGGACACACAAACATTGGTCTTTGAATTGAAGTATTGTAGTCAACACATTTTATGACATTTGCATAATTTCATAAACTTGAGTATACACTGTACAGTTTATTTAGATTTTCACCATATTCCTATTTTCATATTTTAAAGTCAAAACCATACACTGTTCATTTTAATTTTTAATTTCCTTTCAGATTAAAAATTTGCATAATTTCAAAATCTTTAATTTAGCTTTCCAATTTCTGTTTACATTAAAAAAAAAAATAAAAAATTTTTAAGTTCAGATGACAGGATACAAAGGTACTATTCAGTGGATTCGTAATTCATCTTTGATAACTTAATAATTCGATCCAAGCATTTAAGAGATGTCACCAAAAGACACCAAGTTAAGAGCACTCGCAATGCCAGGCTGAACTGCAGATATTAAGGAGAGGGTAAACATAAGATCAGATGCTATGACAGCTCCCAGTAAAAGACAGAAGACATGGAACCAAATAGAGAAACTGTTGAAGCAGTGGCAAACGAGAGGATTGATTCCAGCAGATGATCAACCTGGACCAACAAAAGCCCATAGAAAAGCTGTAGTTGTATATGAGAATGCTGAATACCTACAACAGCAAGAAGCATGGGTGAAAGCCGGACAACCCCCTTGGTATTGTTGGGTTTTGGAGCACCACCCCTCTGAGTGGCTGAAGGTTCAAACCCGCTCCGCGTCGTTCGTTTGATGAGTGGTCTGCTATGAAAGGAAGGGCTCAGACACAGAGATATGAGATTAACAATAAGCTGATTTAATGGTAGAAAGCAACAGTACAACATAACGAAGTACTAATTTAACGAAGTACTCCGGGCCTCCGCTCTTCCACCGTGCGCTGTACGTATCAGACAGTCAGACCGAACAGAGGCCCCGTTGGTACAAAATTCACAATATTTATGCACACAAATGCAGAGGAGTTCTTGGGGAGGAGTGGTGTCGGTTGCTCCTCCCTAGGTGTTCGGACTCACTCCTGGGCGCCGGTCAGTCTCAGGTCATCTTTTATGGCAGCCCACCATAAACAATTTATGGCAGCCCCACCATAAACAACCATGGGTTGAACGGGGTTTTGAGGTACCAATATCCTCAGCACCTGGCCGTACCACTCCGTCTCCCAATCTTTCCCTCAGTACAATCTCTGCATAGACTCAATGGTGTCAGTTTTATTACCTTTCTCTGCAACAAAACCCCCCCCCTCCTATCAGGTCATAAACAACTGAATCCACTACATTCCTAAGTCACGCACACACAATTGAGCACAGCAAACAAAGGAAAATAAGAACATTTGGTCTAGTTTCATAAGCATACATTTTACACAGATGATATGTGGGGCCAAAGTTATAATTATATTTAACAGATTATGCAGATTCCTTTAATCCCCCTTTTGATCTCACCTCAAGAGATCAATTCACACAAAGCATTCGAAACATAACCACTGTCATTCTTTTCCACTGCGTCTGTCCCCCAATGAGCGGATACAAGGCACACAACAACAACAACCACATGTTACTAAAATGGCAATAAAAATAGCTTATAAAATAAAAAAAAACATTATTAAACCTTTCCATTGACCAAACATGTTTGTAAACCATTCCTCCAAGGGGTTGTGCACCCTGATTGTTCATGCATAGTTATGGATAGTGTGCGAAGGCCTTCTAAAGCCTTTGTGACGGAACCGTCCGGAGCCGTATTGTTTGGAATGTAGGTACAACACATATCACCAAACATTGAACACACACCTCCTTTCTCAGCTAACAGCATGTCAAGGGCCATTCTATTCTGACTGCCATAAGGGAAGTCGCCCCAGCTGTTCAGCGAGTCCTTCTACAGCGTCCCATAGTCAGATTAGCTAAACGGAGCACATTGTAATGTACATAGTTGATCCTGTCTACATTATTCCATCACTACCTGCTTGGAAAGTGAAGGTTTGTTTAGGAGACATTTTGGTAACAACTACCTCATGTTTGGCCCGTTTTACCCTAGTTACGGACTCCTCTGGCGGGGGAATGGAGTCTGGGTGGTCAATGGAATCAGTCAAAACAAAATAAAGGCAAGGGTGAACACACATTTTCTGTTATTAATAGTAGGAGATTTACTAGGACACAAGGAATTAACACCCAATCAAATAGTAAGGCTATTCGCTAATGGGCCATATAACTAAGAATGGTGTTTAAGATACAAACAGTGTCCCAAGTAAACCACAATTCCCACTAGCAGGGTACACCAACAAACAATAAGGAAGTGTAATCCACAGTCTGTCATTATTGTGTTGTGTTGCAACAGACTTTGCTTCAGAAGTTCCCATCACAGTACAGATTAAACAAACCAGATGCAACTGTTGAACTAAGCAATATGTCAAACTATTCCTGTGCCTCTTCCTATGTATACCTTTTAATAACACTCAACATGCTATTATCTGGCACAACATCCTGTTTGCTTCTTTTATCTTCCCTGCACACTACTAAGACATCACTTCAATTCACCCATATCTCCTCTTTATTGTCACTTGCCACTCAAAAACATGTGCATAACAGTACCTTTAATCAGTGGTCCGTGTTATTGTAATTAGGTTCCTCTGAACACAATGCTAAAATCTCCTAAGGAGATTCTTTAAAACAGGGGTGTAAAATAGTACCCTGTAATGGTAAATACTGTGCTCCCAGAACCTGTTAAATATAAGGTTCAGTAATTGAGACTTTCACTGCCTTTAACTATAGGCCTAACCTCTCGTCATATATAACCTAACACTCTTATTAGAAAGAGGCCCTATAGGTGGGAGTAAAAAAGTCGGTTCCTATATGGAGTCGTGTGTTTCAGGGGTCGGGGTCCCGTAGACTCGTGTCCGCCTCCTCGCCGGCCGTAATCTCCTTTCCAAGATCGCCTGTTGTTACCTCTGTGTCTTTGTCCTTGTCATCTGTTGTGTGGGTCGTTGCTTCTGCTGGGCTGTCGTCGTCAGATGTGTCGTTCTCTCGTCCTGCTGCAGCGATGTCAGTTCTGATGTCGTCTAACGTCCTTGCTGGAGGTTTTCCAACGGCGCACTGGCTCCAATGATACCACGTTTCCCCCTTTCCTTCGAGGCGAACTGCATGTGATGTCCTCTGAGTCACTCTGTGCGGGCCGGTGAACCTTGGGTTGAGCCACTTCGGACGGATGACCTTCAGCCAGATGAATTCTGCGGTGTTAGCCTCGTGCTTCTCCGGTCCCCCTTTGGCGTCAGCAACCTGGGTGGAGAAATCTCATACCAAGCCCTTAAGTTGCTGGTAGTATGGTTTGCTATCCATCTCTTCTACTTCTTTCCCTACTGCTAATGCTCCAGGACCCGGAAACTGATGGCCGTGGGTCAGCTCAAATGGGGAGAAACCTGTCCCTCAGTTAATGTGTTCATAAACAAAGTCCGACACTGGCTATATCAACCTGTTTCAGAGGAAGGTGGAGTCCCCTGTGCCGTCTTGACTTGCCGTGTCTTCTCTGTCAGAGGCAGAGGTTTCATCTTCTCATAGTCCTAAAAAATTTGACGCGTTTTGCAACAAAGTCAAGTATTTCTTCATCTGTAGGGGTATGTGTTGATACAGGTGTTCTTTTAATGTCATGAGGGGAACTGGGTGAGGGGGGGTTAGAGGTGGAGGGAAGCGTATAGGGAGGGGGTCGGGTCTTTAAGGGGTTGTATAAATCTGGATAGAGGAGGGGACCGCCCTCTGGGATGTCTGGGAGGGGCCCACCATATGGCTTCTCCTTCCTGACTGGCTCTATCACTTCTGTGGGAGGGGCTGGTGCAGGACTGGGAGGGGCTGCTATGGTGGGCAGATTTTTGGCGGGAGTTTTTCTCAGAGGGCAGGATACTGCGACTCCATTCATGACTAAGGCTGCGTTATGGCCTATTCTCCTTAGCTTGTCAACTAGCTCCCTTTTTTGTTAAGTTTAGAAGCCCTGCCAAAACCTGCCTTCTGCTTGTTGAGAGTTTCTAATTTCTGAACCAACTCTCGCTCATATGTATTGAGTGCTGTGGCTAGGAGACTATTGCCTCGTCACCCTCTACCTATTCTCCGCGATCATCTGATCGTGTAAGAAACGGAGATCCCTGCTCGCCTTTTTATGATCTCCGGGCTTAAGTCCGCTAAGTATCAATCTCTGCTTGTCCCCACTGTTCCCTTTCTATTCTCTCTCTCTCCAATCTTTCCGTCTCTTCCCTTTCTATTCTCTCTCTTCACATTCAAATTCTCCTTCCATTTCTATTCTCCTTCCATTTTGACTTCGTTCGTATCTGCTTCTCCTAAAGGTTTTAGTTTCTTATAAAAACTACCAGATATTTCTGCATACTATAATTTACTAATTATTGTAGTTTTATTCCCACCGGTATACAGTCTGATAATTGTCGGTGCGAGGTGTATTTAAACCAGTTATTCTATATTCACCTTGCAGGTGCAACTATGTGGCTTGTATCCTGGATTATATGTCTAAGTCATGGATGTTTAAAGTTCATATTTGTCTAGTATTAGTTTACTTTTCATTATTGAAGTATGACGCTGCGCTGTTAGCACACTTGTCCCTTTCACGTGAACGCGCTCTCAGCTGGAGAGAGAAGCCCTGGCTTGATTTACCGAGTTGATAACCAGCGTCGTATAGGACCGCTTAGCCGTTACGTTAAGTCCCCGCTGATTGGTCCAAATTGACCAATCCACGGACTTCCTCACACACACACACACACACACACACACAGTGCAGGCAGCTCTGCTGATTTCTCCTCCCTGGCTGCAGGCTGATAACAGACAGTTGGCATCAAGGCGAAATTCTCTCTGCAGACCCATTCTCACAGCGCCTATCAACCTTTTTCTTACTCAATATCAAGCCACACTTCATCACACTCAAAATAAATATACTAACGTAACCCCAGATCCGTCTAAGGATTGCCTGTGTACGTTAGTCGATGAACCCCAAAACCAGAATCTTTCTAAAGATTACTGTGTGTGTCACCTTATTTCTCAGAGTATTTCAGCTGGACTTCCTTTACAAATTTTATAACCACTGAAATCTCGGACGACGATTGCAGCTGGGATTCGTTTATTCGTTCTAAAACCACTGCAATCTCGTTACATAATTAATCATATTCCCCGTACAGTCTAGTTGACTTTTATAGTGCGATGTATATTTCAACAGATGGAGAGACTTCCAAAAGCGCTTCGACACCCTCTTCCGAGGATGTGGCTTTTGGCAAGGAGTCGAAACCCAGTCTACAGAATCTCTTTATCGTCACGTTTAGTCTTCTAGATTAACCCCACAGCAAGAGTTTGCGAGATCCGGTCATTTCAAATTGATTTTGAAAGTTGCGTTTCTCCTCTTGAAATACCCCACATATAACACCACTGCAGCTCCTCTTTGAGACTGGAAAGTGTTATTCTGTAGTACTGTTCCCTCTACCGTAAGACTAAAACACTGAAAAATGCCGCTGACAACTCTAAAATTTTGTAGTATAGCCAATCACAGATTTTGATAATAACAGGTATCTGCTCACCTTTCTGTTGTAGGGCCCTGGTTTAGTTGTCAGAGGTATTCGAGGTGTCTTCCCTGGACCGTTCGTCCGCTGGCTGCCAGTGTTCCTTCTATGAGACCCTACTCATCACGTCGGGGTCACCAAATTGTTGGGTTTTGGAGCACCACCCCTCTGAGTGGCTGAAGGTTCAAACCCGCTCCGCGCGTTCGTTCGTTTGATGAGTGGTCTGCTATGAAAGGAAGGGCTCAGACACAGAGATATGAGATTAACAATAAGCTGATTTAATGGTAGAAAGCAACAGTACAACATAACGAAGTACTAATTTAACGAAGTACTCCGGGCCTCCGCTCTTCCACCGTGCGCTGTACGTATCAGACAGTCAGACCGAACAGAGGCCCCGTTGGTACAAAATTCACAATATTTATGCACACAAATGCAGAGGAGTTCTTGGGGAGGAGTGGTGTCGGTTGCTCCTCCCTAGGTGTTCGGACTCACTCCTGGGCGCCGGTCAGTCTCTGGCCATCTTTTATGGCAGCCCACCATAAACAATTTATGGCAGCCCCACCATAAACAACCATGGGTTGAACGGGGTTTTGAGGTACCAATATCCTCAGCACCTGGCCGTACCACTCCGTCTCCCAATCTTTCCCTCAGTACAATCTCTGCATAGACTCAATGGTGTCAGTTTTATTACCTTTCTACTGCAAACAACCAACCCCTCCCTCCTATCAGGTCATAAACAACTGAATCCACTACATTCCTAAGTCACGCACACACAATTGAGCACAGCAAACAAAGGAAAATAAGAACATTTGGTCTAGTTTCATAAGCATACATTTTACACAGATGATATGTGGGGCCAAAGTTATAATTATATTTAACAGGTTATGCAGATTCCTTTAGTATGGACCTGCTAAAAGCGCTATGAAAAAAAGCTGAAAGAAGACAAACAACAGTTACACGTCTGTTACTCCATCTGAAATATGTCAGCCAAGGATCGACAAATAGCATGCATGTGGTTCAAGCAGCAGAACTGACAGCGAAGAAAGACAAAGACAAGAACATGAAGAAAGAAAAAGATGGGAACAAGAAGAGAAACAATTCCGAACTGGTTACTCTCCTGAAACAACAAATTCCGCTGAAAAAGAATCTCAAGAAACTGGGACAGGGCCCATAGCTGGAAGACTCAGGGGAACCGTACACCTGCTACCGCTGATATCAGCTGGAAGAGAAGGATCGAGATATCAACCATGGAATCACAGGGACATGGAATCACTAGTAGCAAAGCTACCCCCACTCTCGGGGGGGGGGGGGGTCAAAAGTGGTTAAGTGACCTAGAGAAGTACACTGCTCAAGATCACCTATGCTTGGGAGATCTAAGGGCACTTATTGAACGTGTAGAGGGAAGACCAGAGGCCAGACAGATAGATGCCAAATCCCAATGTGACGAGCCAGATGACACTCCATTTAACCATTATAGGACGAAGTACTGGGAGGCCATTCGTCACATCTACCCGACAACACGCAGTTACATGCCCTTACCAGCCTGAGGAAAGAAACGGGGGAAGACATGCATGCCTTCTTGAAGAGATGTGAAGGAGTGTGGGAGGACAGCACGGGAGAACGACATGATCTTTCTCCATCTGTTGAAATGTTGTGGAAGAACGCTGTCATTAAAGCCCTTCCCCCATCAGTGCAGGCACGCCTGGAAGACGTGGTGGGATTAGACACTAAACCCACTGAAGAATGGAGACAACATCTCATTCACCACGATGTCAAATACCAGGCAACAAGGATAGAAAATTATGAAGAAGTGAAAAAACCAACTAGAAGACTTTTCAAGATACAGGTAGCTGAGAAAGGACATTACCGCAAGGACATTGGTCGTTTACACCAGTGGTTCCCAAACTTTTTGTGCCCAAGGCAAACCAAAGGACAAGTAAAAATCTCAAGGCACACCTATTGTGCAAAATAGCCCTTATAACACGTGTTATCACTCATATCATGTAAAATATCTCTAAATGTGCATAATTATTTACTAATGCCAAATAAAATGTGACAAAGACAACTATATTACTCATGAAATATTTATTAACGAAATATTTCAGTATAGAGTTTGCCTCTGTACAGTGTAAGAAAAAGTTTTAGAGACTTGTCCATGGACAAGTGAGTTTGGCAATTTACTTGTCCGAATACATTTTTCACTTGTCCAGAAAAATCGATCGGCATCGTATTTTACATTTTCCCACGGTTTTTACGGTAAGATTTTACTGCATCACACATAGGGATGGGTATCGTTTGGATTTGAACGATTCCGGTTATGCTTTCGATTCCGGTTCTTTTCGGTTCTTGATTTTTGTTCATTGAGAGGGTAAAAATAAGTCCCATGACAAACTGGGAGAAAAATATTTATGAAAACATTAAGTCAAATCTTTATTCCTATTTACAAATCACTTCATACTGTTTAATTTTGTTACGGTTATTGAATACAATTATATAAAAATAATTGTTTAGTTAGTTCTAAGTGGTGCAGTTTGAGAATGTACAATTGGCCCAGTCTCCTCTGATGTTACACTGCAACCTGCCTGTGAGACAGAGTCCAACCACACAGTCTGTGTGTCCAACACATGTCCTGCAATACACATGCTGCAGCTGCCCAGCTGCTCACTGTTTGTAAAAGTAAATAAATAGTATTTTCATTTCAATAATGTACTTTCTATAACCTGCTTCATAAACAATACTGACATCCTGCACCTCCGAGTCTGGAGGGTCTGGGGATGTGAGGACAGCGCGAGGACACAGCAGGGAGGCTGATTGAATTCATAAAGGAAATGGCGCGCGGTCAATATTAACAATATAGGAGCTAAAACGCGTAATAACCTTCATTACATGTTAGAGAAAGAACATAAGAAAGTTTGACAAATATGAGGCTGTTAAACGGGCAGCGAATCCGCTGTGTGTAGAAAGAGAGAGAGATAGAGAGAGGGATGCTGAGCTGCACCGTGCAGCGATCAGCTGATACGGCAACACGATACGGAGCATAGGGAGAGAGAGCTGCGGTCCGCGGGGCTCGGCCTCCGCCTCCTGTCCTCACAACTCTTATTAATCCCGGTACCGGACAATTGTTATTAACTTATTTGTTCTTACTCGGAACCGAGTTTTGCTTCCCAAGCCTGCCAATGTGCTACGCGTCCCGCCCCCCCGCCCCGCCCCGCCCCGCCCCGTCTAACAGTACAGAAAGCGGCGAGATGCATTTCCTTAGGAATCGACAAGCAAAACCACAACAATGGCGGACACGGACAATTTACGAATTAGTTCTGCCTTTTGTAAGCTGAATTTATCAATTTGTCAATAAATAAGGGCGAAAAACGTCACTTGTCCGTCGGACAAGTCAATTTAAAGATCTACTTGTCCGATATTGTAAATAACACGTCCCGGACGGTGGGACGCGTGCTTTTTCACACTGCTGTATTATGAAATGCGTGCATACAAAGTACTGATATAGTAAATTAAAAAATAATTATTTTAGTTATTAGTTGTTTATTGCAATAATAACGTATGGTTGTCACAAAATCCCACGGCACACCCGGACTTGCCTCACGGCACACCGTTTGGGAACCACTGGTTTACACAACGCAGGGGGCGGGGCAAACATAGAAGCTTGCATAGAAGCTTTCTAAACCATTAATTTATTATTATTGTTATTATTTATTTATATGTGACCCGCTCTATCGAAATCAGTCGGAAGTCGCAACGGCTCATTTAAAAATAAAAGTGGATTTGTGTAGGGGGTTCGGGTGTTTTGTTTGATTTTAAATAAACAAAGTCTTGGCTTTCAGAATATGAAACTTTTATTTCCAAAGTCACACGATAAATACATACATGAAGCTTGTAAAGGGAAGATGACAGCTCTCACTCGCACCCTGCTCTTCTGCAGCGCTGCTCCCCCTCCCTCCGCTGATGGCAGAAAAGATACATTATTGTACTCTGGAGGGGAGTTTGACAGGGTATTACTCAAAAAGTACACGATAAAAGTACTTGATTGTACTTGTGGTAGTAGTCTAACAAGTACTGAGTCCAACAGTACCAATTTTATTAAGAACTTATCGAAAAATATAGCACAAACATGCATTATTTTATTCTTGTACGAGCGTCAGTGCCGCTTCTCGGCGATTACCGTAAAGACGCTATTAATCGTGCACTCAAAAATGAAGAGCTGCTCATTTGACCAAGCAAATTTGAGAGACGGCTGAGTTGACCGCAGTAACAGGTGCGCGTGCCAAAAGGGACCTGATCATTGGTTTACAAGCAGTTCGCTTCGCTCGTGCTGACCAGAGCGGGATCCAGACCACCATCAGAAGCTGAAAGCACGCCTGGCCTCGGCGATTCCGCACAGCATGAATCGCTCCCGACTCGGGGAGGTAGTGACGAATGTGTAATGTGAACACAGCAGGAGAGAACGCAACGTTAGACAGCTAGCACTAAAGCTCCGGTGGAAAATGATTAGCTAACGCTACCGTTAACGTTAGCCTAACATTAGCTAGATATCGTTACTAAAGTTAGATGCTAGCTTGCATAGCTTACGGTAAATCACAAAAAAGAAAAACTGGTTAATGTTAGTGCTACTTTCTAAAATCTCTACAACTCGTTTTTTCCAGGACGTGTTGATGATTTTGAGGTGAGGGGACTGACAAGGCTGAGGGGTAAAGTGGTCCACCGTTCTATCAATAAGGCTAAACTAGAAGTTAGTGCTAACACTAATACAAACATTATTTTTGCAGAATGAGTGTGTTAGGGGAGAAGGATTCAGCCATTGTTAAACAGCTGGATGCTGGATTGAAATGCAGCTGGAACTGGTCGTGGCTAAAACTGGAAGGCAAGGTCTCAGTAAAAGAGCAAGAGGTGTCCTTTCATCTAGGAGATGTATTCATCAAAATCAACAGGCAGGGATTGGCCAGATGCATTCTCTGCCACAAAGAGATCCATTATGCTAACAAAGGCAGCCATGCTCTGCAGGCTCACTGCCAGACGGAGGTTCACAAGAAGAAGGTGCAGATGATAGCTTCCACTCATAGTGTTGCCAGCAGCTTCCTTCCAGCATCAGCTAGGGTGAATCCAGCAAGCCAGAGGTCAAGCCAACCAGGGGTCAGAAACAATCAGGCAGCAGTGCCAGGGAAAGATCCCCGTACCAGTTATAAACCGCATAGCAAATGCAGAGGTAGGTGGTGTAGGCCTGTTAGTCAGCACAGGCAGCCTAGACAGAGTACACTAGCACTTTGAGATTGTTATTTTTATTATACACAATCAGCTGCGCGTAGATCAATAAATTGACTTATCGTACGATAAATAAAAATGGACTCGATTACTTTTCTGAGCTCGATAAATTGCCGTTTACATGCGTGTTTGTTTACATAAGGATGTGACCAGCATTTTAGCCAGGAGTGCTGTGGCTGCCAGCCCGGCGCGCTGTGAGGGGCGGGGCTCACACACAGCCCAGGACACTCCGCGTGCAGCAGTGTAGCAGCCAAATTAATAATATAGAGACAAGCAGGAGACAACGTGTGACTTACTCGAGGGGAATTTGAAGTGAAATGGAAGTGGTTGCAAAACCTAATACCACATCTCCGGTGTGGGAATATTTTGGATTTAAGCCAAATCAACGAGGCGAACCTACGGACTTGAATGAGCCGGGCGGTGTGTCGCATTTGTTTTAAAAAGGTAGCAACAAAAGCTAGCAATACGACCAACCTTAAACTGCACCTGAAACACAACCTACCCATTCCGTTTTCCCAGCTGGGAGCAAACACGGCAGCTGGAGATGGAGAGCCCCCCCACCTTCCCTACAGTTTGCAAATTTGCCCGACAATGCAAACATGTTGGTGTTCCTTGCTCGAAATCTTTGAAATACAGATTTGGATATGGCCTGTTGAGGCATCTGGGTCTTTGTATGGACAGTGGACTGTACACTTAACTGTTGTTTTAAGGAGGGTTTTTTTGCTTGAGACAATGTGTGCTCATATTTATTTATATATATATGAGAGAGAGAGAGCTCTGTTTTCCAGCCTGAGTCTATTTAATTGATTGTTTTGGTTGTGTGTGATTTTAATTAATTTGAGATAATTAAATGTATTTGTTTTATTTATTATATATAATTTATATATTTGAATATTATTTCATTTGCAATGTTGAATGTTCAATACAAAGTTCTGTTTGAAAGGATGTACTTGAATTATTATTATCTATTATCATTATGTCAGTGGTCTAAAATGGTCTTACAACGGAGCCGACAATATTATCGTTTATCGCAATCATTTCCGGGAAAATGTATCGTCCAACAAAATTAATTATCGTGACAGGCCTAAGCTGCGGTCACTGGCAGCATCATCACCTAAACATGGAATACACTAGCTTTACATTAATTACATAATGTGTGTTCTAGGCAATGGTCCTTGGAACCTCGGCGGAGCATTCCCTCCCGTTTTCTAAGGCTCCTGGAAACCACTGTATTGTGTGTTTTAGGCTATCTTTGCCAATAAAATGTATTAAAATCTGAATTACATAACATTGTATTGGCTGTCAGTCATGATGGAAGAGTAGACAAGTTAAGTTACAGCATGTCCACCATCTGCATGCATTAAGCCATTTGCATTAAGCCCTTACCACATTGTGCCTCATATACTGTAAATGTTAGACCCAGTGACAGGCTGGCATGAAATGTCTTGCATAATACTTAGTAAGGAGGCCATAATATGTTTGACTCATGGCTGAAGTTAAGTTTCTCCAGCTCTCCCCAGGTTGGCAAAAAAATGCATCTCAAAATGCATCAGATTGATGCTTTAAAATATGGAATATTCAACATTTTCTTCCGGGGGAGCATGCCCCCGGACCCCCTAGAGGGATAATATCCTTCTCACCTTTTTCACCCCTGACCCGTTTTCATGCCTGAGTTTTCCAATCATAATTTCCTAGCGCTTTCAAATGAAGCTAATGGTAATATTTCCAAAGACACTAAAATAATTAAGATTAAGTCAGATACTCCCGAGATAAGAAGAAACATATGTCTTTTTTACATTGAGAAAGAGATAGAATCAAAGGTGGAGAAAGTTAAGAGGGTTGGAAAATGCTGGACATTTTGGAAGATGGAAAACCATTTAGAGCCGAGTCCTCAATTAAAGAGAGAAGACAACCACAAGGTAGGACCACAACTCCAATGAATAACATCACCATGGAAGCAGTGATTTAATACAAACAGCTGTGTACAGAAGCTGTGTGGATACTGTTGATGTTTTCTTTTAAGCATTTGTGCCACCTAGTCGTGTTTAATGTCTTCATCATGTTTACTCTGTCAACAGATGCAGACATGGCCATCAATGCGCTGGACTCGGCTGCACCACCACCCGTAACAAAGAGAGTGAGGAAATCCCGGGCAAAGCCTCCCGCAAAAAACATTACTCCCATGGAACAGAACACAGAGAATAAGACAATGGAGGAGAAAGAGAAGACAGAAACACCAACAAAGAAGAGTAGACACAGCGTTGATGCTTTCCATCTCAGGCGCCATCTTTTTGGACGTACTCTTGTAGAAGACAGAGCAGCGACGCCCACTCTTACCCTGATTGAAGAAAAAACTGATGAGACACCGTCTGAGCCCAAGAAGAAGAAGAAGAAGAAAATTAGTGGAGAGTAAAATGACACTGGTGTCGGAGAGGAACAGCCAGAGCAGAGCACTGAGGTGAAGAAGGAAAAGAAAAAGCTCTTGCCACTGCTTCCACTCAAACTAGACACGCCAAGTCCTCCAACAGAGAAGAAGCAAAGTGAGAAACCCCTGCACGTTCTGTCTCAGACAGAAAACCTACAGAAACCATCCAGACACCCTCAGGGGACGCCAGCCACAAAAAGGTACGACAGCGCTCTACTTCTCATCTCTTCTCCGACTCTGGTCAAAGCATAATAAGATTTGATTAGTTTCATTGTTGGAAAGATAACTCATACTTGCTTTTCTGTTATTGTTCACAGAAAAAGAAATCCTACAAGAGTCATGAAGATGTCTGATTCTGTGTCCTCGTGTGTTGAGCGGCCGCTACCAGGAAGTGTTTTTTCTGCTGAGGGCAGCGTGTTGTGGTCGTCAGTTTCTCCACAGCGCCCCCTCCTACATCCTTTTGTTGTTTACTTTTGTCCGATAAACATTTAAGGACTGTTCCTAATTAAAACACAGACTAAAATGAACAATAATTATCTAAAAATGTTTTACATTTTTGTATTTATAAGGTAAGAGACATTCCTTATCGTTTTGGTTATTTATTTAATACATTTGTTTTACATTTTCTGAAAATACCTCTTCCTGAAAATAAGGATACATTCAAGTTTTTAAAGAAATAACTCGTTCTTGTTTAATTTGTTAATGTTCATGTTTTTAAATGTACAGTTCTGAATTTTTCAAATAAAACCTGTTTTGTATATAAACCATAGACTGTATGGACGTAGGGTCCGTGACGTCCCCATAGGATTCTGCAGAGTTGCTGAGAAGCCCTTAGTGGGCGGAGTCGGCCACTAACGTCTCGACAGTGACGTCAGAGTCTAACTCCCGCCTGCTCCAGCCTGATCCACATAGAGTGCCACAGTGACGCGTCCTGAAACCCGGAAGTAAGCTTCTTCCGGGTCCCTCGACAAAAAAGCAATGCAATTTCTCATGCTGCGCGCAGGGAGCTCGCACCTCAGTATCGTCCCCGGTGTATGGCGCTGTTCAGCAACATTATGGGGGAACTCTGGAGGTGAATGTGATGCTTTTCGGCTTTTAACCACCGATTTACGCACAAATATAGGAAGTGTAGCTTCACCGGTCCAATAAATAAGGCACGAACATACTGATGTCTTTTGAAGGTTTATTCTTTCCCTCTAGCTCTCTTTCTCCGAAGGCAACATGTAAACTATAAGAAATGAACAGTCACACATATCAACAAAAGAGACACATTTACCGTGTGCGCCTCTTGAACCATGTAGATTATGCCAACGGCATGCGTTGCCATGGCAATGCCTTCTGACCTGACTGTGGTCATGTGACTCACCGACCACATCACAAATGTGAACCATTCTACATTTCGCTATCCAGATAATACTCTACATTTTACAATTGTCTAATTACACTCAAATTGACAAAATCCTGAAATCATAAATTGAAAAGAAAGGCACACAAATGAACATCCAAATATAAACATTGCTCAGACCGTTACACTCCACCAAATGACTATGATTTATGAAACCTTACATGTGAATAAATCTAGTAATTTCAAGAACCAAGGTGGATATATGTGAAGCTCTTTAATTCCCCACACCGGTAAGTGTTCAAAGATTTCTACGGTTCCATTAGAACACTTCCAGAACTAGTTGTTTTCTACAAGTACAACTAGTTTATGAATAGGACGTTTGAGAATGGATAGTTTAACTGGTCTTTTTTCTTTCTTTCCAAGCTTCCTGTTTCCTATTTGAACTGTGTCTTTCCTTGCTTTGTGACTTTGTCCTAATCTTCTCACCGTTTTTACCTTTGGCATCCTCTTTAGGCTTTTTATCAGACTCATGACTCTTATTTCTATCTTTACTGTGATCAGACTCAAACTGCTTTTCTTTCTTATTTCGGTCTTTGCTCCTCGAGCGACCTTTTCTGTCCTCACTTTTGTCTTTGTGACTCTTCTCTCTGCTTTTTGACCTCTTACTCTTCTCTCTGCTTTTACTGCAGCTTTGAGGTTTATCTTTTTTCTTTGCCTTGTGTTTGCTATGCTTCTCATCCTTTTCAGCATTGTCCTTTTCTTTGCTTTTAGATCTGTGTGAACGGCTTTTCTTCTCTTTTATACCCTCAGCTGCACGTTCATGCTTTGTGTCGGAGGTCCGTCTCTCTCGTCCAGCTCCGTCTCCTTTTCTCGGTCAAGGAGTCTCTTCTGCAGAGCGCTGCCCCTATAGTATTTAGGATCGTCTCTGTCGTCGTCATAATCTTCAAGGAACTCTTTCAGCCTTTTGGCTTCTTTCATCATCTCCCAGATCTCCCAGTTTTTCAGGCGTTCTTGGTAAGCGGCCACCTTAAAGGGAAGTGGCATTTCCAAGTTTCCCTCTGTATTTGTATGTATTGATTCATTGAGTATTTGCAGGAACTGTATGTCATCTTGTGATATGCTCACTTCTCTATCATTCGTATCCCTGAAGTCTGATTCCAGGGCTCTACTGACCATGGTTGGTGTCAATGGAGGACGTTCCTTCACATGTACACGGTGGCACAGACCTGTTACTTCTTTTGACTTTGCTACCCGTGGTGAGCTGCCAACAATACTCCAACCTAGGTCTGTCTTGACAGCATATGGTTCATCGTCACCTCCAGTGAGAACCTGCCGAGGTACCAGCGCTCTGGAGCAGTCGAAGCCTATTAACCTGTTCTGCCCATCCCCCCGCCCCCGGGCGGAAAAACGCGTCACAGCCGGAGACAGCGTCGCGGGGCTTATTAATATTTACAAACCTATGAATGTTCTCCTGCGTAGTATACATTCTGCCAGCTCCAGCACTTTATGCACATGACGCAGCAGCACCAGCACCGCAGGACCACAGCAGCGAACACAGCGACGAACACAGAGAACACAGACGACAGAGACAACCGAGACGACAGCAGGCAACAGAACATAATATTACAAGGACAAGGATTTATTTGCTTTTAGGACTTATTTGAGCAAATAATGGCACCCAGAAAGAGGCTGTAAAGCTTGAAGATGCCGTGGAAATGGTGTTCGCTGACTCTCCGTCAGAAGATGAGGATCTACTCCAGCCACAATCAGACCCTGATTATGAATTTCGGGAAAGGTATGTACTCTCTCTGTTTGTATCTATTAGTTATGTATTTGGTGTAATATTATTAATCTATAGCAATTCCACACTTGCAAAATACAAAATGGACGCCGCTTTGTTGTTCTCGCGTAATCGTTCTGAGACATGATAAAAATGGGAATATCGTGTTGGTGAACACGTATCAATAGATTAATTGTATTTCGTGACTATAACACGGCAGTATATAAATAAAGCTGTATTGTATATCAACCCAGTCTATATATATACATATATATATATATGTGTATACTGTTATTTCACAAACGCTAAATGGAGGAATTATTTCTGATTTGAGTTACATTTTTGAAAGAATAAGCCAGTGAAGTAATCGATTTGTTTTTTCCACATTTGTTCTCACAGTGATGAAGACCAGTATCAAATGGCTTCTGGATCACAGCCATCACCATCTGCCTCATCCGAGCTACGACGTGCATCAGATCAGCATACAGTTGCCCCAGAGCTATCACCATCTGCCTCATCCGAGCTACGACGTGCATCAGATCAGCATACAGTTGCCCCAGAGCTATCACCATCTGCCTCATCCGAGCTACGACGTGCATCAGATCAGCATACAGTTGCCCCAAAGCCATCAACATCCAAGCTACGCCGCCGGATGTCTGCACCAGTACTAAGTCAGCCTCCCTCTGCATCTTCTGATTCCGAAAAAGGCTGAAAGGGGAGATCTGCGTTGGATAAGGAGAAGCAAGCTCCTGTTTGTGAAGTGGATGGACAGCCGTGAAGTGACCATGTGCTCCACAGTGCATGCAGCCTTCAGTGGACAGACTGTCAGGAGGAAAGTGAAACAGGCTGGTGTGTGGCAGACTAAGATTGTTACCGTTCCTGACGCTGTGGTGGACTACAACAGAAGCATGGGCGGCGTGGATGTGTCCGATGCTTTGATTGGATACTACAGCGTTCACCACAAAACCATGAAATGGTACAAGACTTTTTTTTTACCATTTTCTGGACACTGCAGTGGTGAACAGCTTCCTTCTCCACAAAGAGCTGCACAAGATGAGGGGTGACCCCGGCGGCCGAGGACAAAAATACACATGCGTTAATCGCGTTAAAATAATTAGTGGCGTTAATTTTTTTTTGCGTTAACGCGTTAACTTGACAGCCCTAATTTATAGTATTTCAAACATCTATCTTTTCTCAACATTCTAACGCTTTTCTGTGGCAGATAACGGAAGAGAAAGTCTGCAGCTTGGTGCAAAGGAGGAAGTCTTCGAGGGACTCAAGAAACAGGAGGCAGTGTATGCAGAGGTCACAACTAACATGGCAAAAAGCAAAGATAAGATCCGCAAGAGGAAACAAGGTGGGCAAGTGGACAATTTCCAAGTGGGGGATTTAGTTTTAAAACGAAACAAAAGGTTGGAACAAGGAAAGGCGGAAAGCTAGAGGCAGAAATGGTGGGACCATTCAGGATCTTAAAAATTGAGGGGAAAGTGGCAGACCTTGCTACAGAAAAAGGAAAAAAGACAATGAGAATCAACATTGATCATTTGAAACACTATGTCCAGCCACAGACACTGTGGGCCAAGTATGGCCCATACAAACTATACAGCGAAAATCTGTTGGTCTTGGCCCCGGGAAAGGAGTTGGAGGGAGAGGTAAGCGTACTGTATATGAAAAATGTAAGTAGGCAAAGTGATCATTCTCTAGAAAATGGGTTCAAAAGATACTGGTGTATTTATAGATTGTGAATGCCTATCTGGCATGGGTTGGGGCCAAAGCTGGGGTCTTCATTGTGGACTCATACCTGATGACTTCCCTCTGGCAGGGAACCCACAAGGGAAGCTTAAGAAAGGTGAGTAGAGTACTAGAAATAAGTGTATATATGAACATATGTAGTTACTGATGTATGTACAAATATCTTTCAGTTGGACTTGTCAAAACATGATGTGGCAGCCGGAGCTGTCTGTGACGGGGCACACTGGACCCTCATTGTAAGTAATCTAAAATGTTAATGGTCAAGACATTTTTATTTATTTAACACTCAACACTTTAATAATTTCTTTGCACTTCCATAGATCATGTATCTGAACGAGAACAGGTCCCTGTTCCTGAACCCATTGAGGGCCAAGGAAGAGCAGTTAATAAGATGCAAAGATTTAGCAAGGTGATTAAAATACAAGCTCTAATGTGTTTACTAGACATATTCATGATTTTGGATTATATTAAGGGGGAGCGACACAAAGCCACATAAATCATGTTCCTGATTACTACTGTTTTACTTGAATACCATTAGATTGTCCTGTGTGAACATGCAGCTCTTCTTGACTTAAAAAAGGGTCTTAATTGGGCTTATATACAAAACCCAATCTATCTGTTTCCTGTGTAGATTACATTACATGTTACTTGTTAGACGCTTTTATCCAAAGCGACTTACATACTCAATACTGTGGGCAATCCCCACAGGAGCAATTTGGGGTGAAGTGTCTCAGGGACACAACGACATGCTGACTGCAGTGGGGTTTGAACCGCTGGTCTGGAAACACAGACCTTCAGTTGGAAGATGGGCCTGCACGACAATCGATCATCCCAAACAGCAGGATTCTACGTCCTGCGGTGTGTTGGTTCTGAAGGTAACATTTAGTAATGTGTGTGTATATATAACCATCTGTAATTAACAAATATTACGAAGATACTTATGACAGACCTTTTAAGCTTGAGGAGCAAATACTGCTAAAAACAAAGGTCCAGTACCCAGTGGACCTGGAAGGAGTGGCCTCAATGAGGTTAAAGATGGCAATGGCTCTGGTGAAAAACTCAGGTATACAGGACTAGACAGGGGAAACAGAAATATTGTATCTTAATTGGCATTTCACTACCTTAATGCCTGTATTTCTTAATTATTTTTTTTACAGATGACCTATCCCAGCTGTGTCGGGCCTGTGGGGAACATAGCATAGGGCCTATGGTTGACCAATGGATAAGAAGTTGTATTTATTTCCTGACCAACATTTGGCTGGAAGACTGGGATACACCCTGGATTGGTTACCTCTACATCACTGGGTGAACACTCTCTATAACAGATATTATAAATGTTTACTTTAATTCACCAAACTTGCATGTCTTTGCACTATGGGATGACACTGGAGCAGTTGAAGAAACTTCTGAGCATGGACTCTAAACAAAAAGGAAAACAGCTAAGATCCAAAACTATACATTGCTTGCTTAATGAAATGTTAAGAACTTGATTACTGCTTACTCTGGATGAGTGATGTTAAAATGTTTGTCAATATTCTAACATGTGTTTTTTCTGTTTATTTTAAGATCGAGTGCACTGGGTGCACTATGTGGTACCACATAGTGCATCCAGTGCACTATGTGGTACCACACATACTGTGTTGGGAGCCCTCTGTCGATGCTGATTTCTTTTGTAAAGGCTGCACTTTTTAGAGAGACACACACACACACACACACACACACAAAAACACACACACAGTTTATTATTTCTGTTGGGAAAATCCTGAATGTCCTCTTCCAATCTGAGAGTAACATGATAACAAAGGTATCCCAACTGTAGCTGTGTACATGACAGGATGTATGATTACCTAGAAGAGCATCAGGACTGTTATATCTCTCACAGGCTCCGCCCTCTACTGGACTCTATGGGTACTACTTTATCCTGCGAGCATTCTCCTACTGAGACTTCTATAGACGTAGCCGGCCTTGGGGCGGGCCTACCTGAATGCGCGCGCATCTCACCATATAAAAGGAGGCCTCGCCTCCTGACTATCATCCTTTTCTCTTCAGCAGCGGAAGTGAATCCACAGAGCTTTTTGAGACGAGAGAAAAGAGAGTAATGGAGTCAATTCTTGACCACAGGACCTGCCCGAAATGCCCGAACCTGATCGCGGGGGCTGATCCGCACCCTTCTGCTTCCTCTGCATCGGGCCTGACCACGCCGTGAGCGGTATGGGCCCGGAACCGGCCTGCTCAGCCTGCCAGATGATTCCGCGGCTTACGCGTGAGCATCGTGGGCAGCATTTCCTGACGAGAGGTGCCCCGCAGGAGGAGCCAGAGGATCAGGATCTCGACGTCGTCGAGATGGGCGAGCCGGGAGTGAGGAAGTGCCGTTCCGGTTCTCCCTTCCGTGGGGCCAGATGGCCCCGATTCCGGAGGAGGGACGACGAGGACGCCTCGCTGTCCGGAGGTCCGGAGGTCCGACTCTCAGGTCTGCGCGGCTGGACTTCCCAGCGGTGATGACCCTCGCGGCGGAGCGCGTAGGCCTACCGCTCCCCCCACCGCTGCCACCGAGGCCTGTAAGCCGCCTGAGACAGGGGTTTTACGGCCCGGTGCATCCGGCGCAGCCGACCTTCGTCTCGCCCCAGCTGCCAGACATATGGCAGTGTGTCGAGGCGACATGGCAGCAGCCATTTAAAACGAAGGCCCCAGTAGCCGCAATGGCGGGCATCATCAAGGTGCAGGGCCGCTCGGACACGACATGTCCCGGTGTGCCCCCCCTCGATGAGAGCCTGGCGGCCCATCTGCTTCCGCGGGCGGCTGGTTGGGCGGAGGGTAAACGACCCCTGCCCCGCTGCCCCGGGACCGAGACACCTTGGAATATCTCGACAAGATATTCAAGCTCGGTACACAGATGGCGGCTGCAGCCAATAATCTTGGCGTGTTGGGCGTCTCCCTGATCACCCCTCAGGCAGACGCCCCCGCCCTCCCGCAGGACGGGAGCGATTATCTGGACTGCGCTATTGGTCAGATGAATAATCTGATTCATGGCGTGGCCACCGCAGCAGGGCGGGTGATATCCTTGGCCACAGTGGCTTCTCGTCACGTGTGGTTAGGACTCACTGCCCTATCCAAAAAGGACCGAGAAGATCTCCTCGGAGCCCCCGTGTCCACGGAGGGGCTCTTTGGGTCGATCTCCTCGGTCACCCAGCGCTTCAGCCGCCTGGAGGAGGAGAGAGTCCAGCTTAGCCGCATGCTACCGCTGGCCCCTCCCCAGGCCCCGCAACGCGCTCCTCCGCGGGTTTCCCTGCAGGTGAGGGAGCGCAGTGCAACGATGAAACGGAGGGAGAGGCGCCGGCACGGGGCTTCCGTGGCCGCGGCGCCCTCCACCTCTACGGCCCATCCCGTGGAACCAGCGTACCGGCATTCACGGGGACGGGCTGTCCGACCTCGGCAGGCTCCTCAGCAGCAGAGAGCGGCCGGGTGGGGTGCTCCGTCTTCCCGGAGCTGACTGGGGGGAGGAACCCGGAAAAAAGAAAAGAAAAAGGGGGCCGATAATGTTCTTGCCGATGCAATCTCGTGCTATGTAAATGGTAAATGTTTATTGTCAGGTCCAAACATACTGTTTGGATTTATATGTGTGGGGTGTTACGTGCCAGGCAGGCTGTACTTGTGTGGTTCTCCTTCCCTCCTGTTTTTCTCTCTTCTCCCTGTCTTCTGCACAGCTAATCAGCAGCTGATCGGTATCTGCCTGTGCACCTGAGTCTGATGGCTGATTGGATCCTCTCACCCTCAGCTGGCCTATCAGCAGCCAGGGCCGACCATAAAGGAGGCACCCAGGAGTCTTCCGCTCTCTCTCTCACTCTGGGCCTGTTGCTGACTGAGGAGCCTGAATTTGACTAGTGTCTAGAAAGTCATTATACCTTGTTTGTTCTGACCTTTGTGAAAGTGTGTGTGTTGAGAGGTGAAGGAGTTAGGTAAGTCTGTCAATTAGTATTGCTGTTGCTTATTATTAATAACCATAGTCTGGTTAGTTATTGTAATTTGAACCTTATTTCTATTTCTGTGTATTTTGCAGAAACCATTCATTCATTCTCTACTCTACGTTATCATTATCATCATACTCATCAACCCTTTCAACATCCTGTATGTGATTCCACATCAAGCATGATGTATTCCGTGTTGATGATCAGAACCAAGCTAATATAAAGTCCAACGACTGTACTTCCTGTCTCTGTGTCAACTCTCTAACCGGAGTGCTGTTTTGGATAAAGCGGCTCCAGCACAAACATCACAAAACAACATAAGATTTCCCAATAGCTATTGTTGGACGACAGTGCGCGTATACATCAGGGCTCCACCCACTGTACCCATAGAGTCCAGTAGAGGGCGGAGCCTGTGAGAGATATAACGCTGGGTTACGTATTGTAACCCTTTTTATATTAACACAGGCGGAGCCCTCTACTCAGGGCACTGTCTGTCCTATTCCGCTCGCTGAAGAGAGGTGTAGGATGATAGTCGGGAGGTGAGGCCTCCTTTTATACGGTGAGATGCACGCGCATTCAGGTAGGCCCGCCCCAAGGCCGGCTACGTCTATAGAAGTCTCAGTAGGAGAATGCTCGCAGGATAAGGTAGTACCCATAGAGTCCAGTAGAGGGCTCCGCCTGTGTTAATATAACAAGGGTTACAATACGTAATCCAGCGTTTTAGGCATATGATAGCTATGTGATTAACATGATGATTCAGCCTCTATGGAGAGACATATGACAAGCATGATCATTTCTGACGTGGAGCTAATCTGAAGTAAACATTGAATACTGCTTTCTATTCCTCCATCTTGTGACTGTGTAACTCCCTCTCTTGGATATCAGCATGTGAAGGACACTGTTCAGGAACTAGTTGATGCTCTGTGTGTGATGACTACTTCCATTCTGGAGAGGATCACAGATACATGGATCCTGAGATTGAAGCTCAAGCTGGTGACGAGTGAGAGAATTTCCAATAAAGGTTATTCTGAAATATAACTATCACTGTTGTCTTTCCTTCTATAACGGTAATGTAGGCCAAGAAAAACTTTGCATTGCATAATATTTAAACTTACATTTAGGCACTATAAATGAAGCCAAAAATATGTCAAGTTGGGCTTAGCCCACCAAAAAGTGCATAGTTGCAACTTAGGCAGTTAAGCATTTTATATCAGTGGGTCCTAATGGTGCAACACGGAAGGCAGACAGAATTGCTTAGACACGGCTGTCACATGAAATTTAAATGTTCTGGAAAGTTCCTTATACAGCTTTAGCCTTTTTTATCTCATGAAGTCCCTAAGTGACACACACTGAACAGTCTGGTGGGTCATGGTCCTTGTCATTTGCTTTTGTGTTCCCATAACAACATGTCCAAGATGTCCATGTGCCAGGCTAACACATGTGACAGAACTAGCTACATTTGGAAAGGTTTTTTGTTGCTAAAGTTAACATTCAAGCCATTTAAGAATAAAAATGCTTACAGTACATGACATTTGTTAAACATGAAGCTGTCTTCGGCTCTTTTCTGCTGTAACAAATGTAAATTTCCCCTCTGTGGGACGAATAAAGGTATTCTGATTCTGATTACATTTAACCTGTTGTGGAAACATTTCTTGATATTGATATGAAACAAATGCCATAAATATTGCTGTGACACTGATGTCACATCGGGACATTCCTAAACATTCACAGTCAACCCGGAGTGACATATATGCACAATTAGAAATATGATCTGGTCAGTTAATTTAGCTGATTCAATTATATTTAGTTAACATATTCTTCAATTCAAACAAATGTAAACCAAAAAATCATCCTCATTAATTAAGTTATAAATAAGAGTTACTTTACCATTAAAGCCCAATGTGACATGTCACATTTCAGATATTTGACACTAGGGGGGGTTACTTGTCAGAAATGTGTTCTAGGTGGTCTATTAAGTCTAAATGACGTTCCCCTTAAGTTCCCCAAAAGTAGAAATGGGACGGGTTCTTATGGGTTAAACGTATAGGCTTAAAGGCATAATAGAACTACCATATTATATGTATTCAACTTGTGCCCCACTACTGGTTTACCGTTACTGTGACATATCAGTATAGCCACGGAAGATAGTTTGTGTGTTTCATTCCCATGCATCAAGGTTATTTTCATGTATGTAATTGTGTTTCCTGCAGTGTAGACTAGAGTCTTGTGTGATGAGAGATACAGGTGTTTCATAAAAAAAACATGCTCCCTGGAGAATAGCTACAGAATTTATATCACAATTTAATCGGAGCTGATCACAACTTGTCACAGATGATCCAGTCATCTCGATGAGCGTTCGGGCTGTGAATAAAAACTTGTGTTTTACTTTAGGCTGTCTGAAGGTATGGACAGCTATCAAAGCTACTACACATCACATTAAGAACGATGTACAAATGAAAGTCGGACACAAATATATAATTTAAATGATTTATTGAAGTTTGCAAGGTTTTGAACAGGCATCCACAGTCTCCTACTTTGTAATGTTCGATACCTCCCTGTAAGCGTCACGATATCGACCTCTCACCCACAACCTCACATACGAGTACTGAATGTGCATCAAAGTGATCGTAGGAAGGCAGATATAGCAAAAGATGAACGTAAACGACAAACAAGGCGATCAATATGTTTATTTCCTGGTCAGGCGAAATTACCGCGAGTTACTTGTGTTGCGAAATCCTCCGTGTGTGTGTGTGCGTTTACATAATGTATATTTAAATATGTTATGACCCGGCTCAAAAGGCCACAACAAAGAGGAGACACACCATGTCAACGTTTATCAAAAGATGTTTATTTAGCACAAACAATTCAAATGAAGTGGAATTTGTCATACTCAACAGAGCCGGGTGCCTGCAGGGAAAACAGAGAGAGGAGCAGAGAGGCTTTAAATAGCTGCAGGGCACCAACCCAGGTGCCCTGAGTTACTGCAATCAATGCAATCACCACAGCAGTGACAGGACAGCCACACCCTCTCCAATGATGAACCCACAGGGGCATCACAAAATATAAATTAACGCTAACTACCATGTAAGTTTAATAAACCGGGGTTAGATATACTAACCCATCACTGTTACAAAACACAGCGTGGGGACAAGTTAACAGCAGTTTACTGCTAAACACCTGAACTGTTGAAACAACATCCATAACATTCATCTGCTACTTAGTCATTATTTATCTAATATATCATTCCAATAGCTTGCATATAGACTCTTATTGCACTATTTCACTTTTTTTAAACTATTTTTCTTTTTGTATTTACTTTTTAATATTACTATTTTTCTGTTTATCTGTATTATTGTGTTGCTCTGTTGGAGAAGCCTGTGACCTAAGATGTTCATCGACATAACTACTCAGGGGCAGACTGGGACAGCATACATCTTTTTTAGATAGGACACTTCACACTAAAGTGTTACCTGGGTCACATGACTGGGGGGAGGCAGCTGAGATCCTGGAACAAAGGCAGTTGAGGTGTGAATTCAGCCTTGGCTGAGCTCCCTTTGTTAGTTAAAAGGGTTTGACCCATGGGGGGTCACTGAAGTGTAAATAGTTTCAACAAACACACAGCTCCAGACATACAGGAACAAAGATCAACAATATCTGATCCAAAGTAAAATAGCACTACATATATCATAGCACAATGTGAATGTGCAGACAGTTAAAGCTAGGGCTGAGCAAGGGTCCGCTGGGATATCTGCGGCAGGATCCCACAGATGCAGCCAGACTTCTCAAAGACAACCCGTCTCTACAGGACCAGCATGCACCCGTGAAGGAGGCAGTGGTCAAGCAAAATGCGCTCACCGTGGTCCGTATGAGAGGAGGGGATGCTTCTGATAGAACGGAGGTGGCTGGAGAATACATCCTGCAGTTTGGGAAATATAAGGGCAAGTCCTTCCGCTGGCTCCTTGAAAATGACATGGGTATACCATGTACCTGATCACGAACCAGCAGAAGGAGGAGGCTGCAGGATTGTTCATGGCAGAGGGGCACAGCAAGGACAGCCTTCTGTCTTTTCTGAGCTATAGGGTTGCAAAATTCCGGGAATTTTCAAAGATGGAAACTTTCCATGGGAATTAACGGGAATAAACTGGGAATTTTCAAAATTGAAGGTTGGCTCTTCATAGGGAACTTAAATATAGTTGGGGAAAGTATATTTTAGCATAATCTTGACTAAAACAAACAGATGCCATTCAAGTACACTTGAATATCCATGCCATAGCACACTGCTTACTGCATGGCTATTGAGACCACACCCCCTACAGGCACTGCATTCCTCCATCACATGCACAGATGATTTCGAGAAGACTGGATCACACTTTTGAGCCCAAAGCACAAGACAAATGAAGCCACATCTTTTCATTTAACATTTTGAATGGGGGGTGCATTTTTGTTCATTTTTTAATGAGTGGGGTTGGGGGGGAGATGAGTAATATTTAACTCAACATTCCTGTTTTCGTTCTTCAATGAAACAAATAATTGTTCAATAAAATAATTAAAACTTGTTCTGTTCTACTTTTTAAAAAAAAAGATCTGTTGAAATGTCAAGTTTTTTCTTTAATTTTGCATCGAATATTTCCAAAATTCCCCATCTTAACTTCCCATGCAAACTTCCCGGAAATTTACCGGAAAGTTTCCGCCCCTTTGCAACCCTACTGAGCTATGCCCTCAGCTTTGGGGAGATCCAGTCACTTCTGGACTATGAAGCTAAGAAGACAGTTGTTGCAGCAGCAGTGTCAGAGGATGAGCAGCTGGTGGGCTTTGGCACTCGCGCCAAAAACACCTGGAGACATTTGGGACAGCAGGGATGATGGCTATGCCGCCTTCATAGTGAAGAAGAAATGTGCTGCAGGTACAAGGATGCATAGGCTGCATGTTGGCCATGTTCTGGTCTGACCATGTTCTGGTGTGTTTGTCTTTGCTCTTCTACATGTTGTCCTAGTGACTCTGAATTGAAACCAGTCATGTTGAGGGTAAGTTACTGCTTTTTTTCTTATTTGGATTAAATGAAAAGTACACATTTAAACTGCTGTGGTCACTAACACTTGAACGCATGTGTTTGCAGTGTGCCAAGTTATTTCACCTGCTCAGACTGAGTTGTAATGACTGAATGCTGAATATGAATCCAAACAAAAGTAATGCATGTGTATGAATGAAATGTATTCTCTAAACATTAATATGAGAAACAGTGTGTTTCACTTTATGAGATCAGCAGGTGAAGTAAAGATGGGTGATGCTTGGTCTTACTAACACAATTACTTATTTCTATATTGCCATAATATGAATAAACTGACACACTTTTCTATTTTAGTATCTTCTGCTACCCTCTCCACACAAAGTCAACTGAAGGCTTCACTAGTAGAAGGTAATGCATTATATTACTGTTTATACATTTAAACCCTGAATCACATTCACTGCATCTGTCCAAAATGTTGATGAATCTTTTGGCCATCCCTCCATGCAGCCCCTGCTCTGCCTGTAAAGACACTTGTGCCCCTTCCAAAGGAGCTGATGTTTCTGATGCCGGAACCATCAGCCCCGACACCAACAGAGACCAACATCACTGTTCCAGGTGTGTATATGTTTGATTCTTTGCACCTTGTACAGTTCGCTGACTACAGCGAAGATGCTAAGTGTCATACAACATTATTTCTTTATTTTACTGTTGATAATAATGACACGTTTTAATATTTTCTATAGTGGCTCCTGAGATTTCTGCAGAGCCCTGTCAACCGACACTGCATCCACCAGCTGCACCAACACAAAGTTGAGTAATAATAACAATAATAATACATCACATTTTTGAGGCACCTTCAAGTGTTTGAATGTTTCTCATTTGGATGTGTACTTGCTAGAAATCATTTTTCAAAAAAATCACACACACACACAATCGTAATTATTTGCCATGTGTTTTTACTGATATGGCAAAGCAGATCACGGAGTTGATGCACCTGAAATATGAACGTGCTGACCTGGCGCATCCTCAGCTGTAAGAACATTATGGATGGTGAGGAAGGAAAGTACGACCAGAAGACAATTACCCGGTTCCTTCGGCAGGAAACCAAGCCGGCTCCCTTTGGAGAGTATGGGGACTCTGATGGCTGGAACGGGATCTCTGTGTCTGCACACTACCTGACAGAATAGGAATATCACTTCTGTTGTTTTCCACCTGTGTGTCTCTTATTGTAATAATGCCAAATTGTCATCCTGTGTGTTTTAAAACATTTACATTATTTCATTCTCTATTTACTACTGCTTTATTTACTTCTACCTTATTTTGTTACTTATATATTATATGTTTTGTATGACATAATCTGCTTTGTTTCTGTTGTTTACAATAAAGATGTTTTCTTGATTAATGTACATGTCTCATTCATAAGTAAATGATTTATACTACATGGTCCATATCTTAAATATAAATAATACCTTCTGAGTTTTTCTTTTGAAGGTAATAAATACATATAAACACAATAACAGTTACTATAACACATTAGGATTCACATTTCTTGATTCATAGATAGCTCTTTATCTTTGATATGTATCCCAGACTTTGCCCCAACCGGGTGTCGAACCTGCGAACAGAAGAAATCTCAGCTGGCTAAGACAGTGGTTCAGGTCCATGGACAGCATCAGTAATGCTGCAATTTTATTGGCTGTCACTCTATGCCACCTACGCACGTCTTGCCCTGCTGTGCCTACAATCTTTTCTTTCTCCAAGGGCAAAGAAGAACAGCCCAGGGGAAAACACTTGGTGAGTATCAATAAGAAGGTAGGTGGCACTGCTAGTGTAATTATCCATGAGGAGGTTGCAAATGTAAACCATTGTTGTTGGCCATTTCTGTGTTTTGCAGGTGTACATTTATTATTTGTGTTTGTTAAAAATTGTGTATGCATATTTGTAAATATATGTATATATCTAATAATATATATTAAGTTATTGGTTTGTTTTGTATGTCCAATATGTTATACTTGTCGTGGCCAGTTTATTATCTGCGTTTGTCTATACTTGTGTGTGCATATTTGTAAATATCTGTAAATATATTTATACATCTATATAATATATATTAAGTTATTGGTTTGTTTTGTATGTCCAATATGTTTTACGTGTCGTGGCCAATTAACACCTTTTTTGTCATTTACGGACCTAGAACACTAAACATTGTATATGTTGCTTGGAGCCCGCATGAAAGGGGCCTGAGTCAATGTCTGCTGTCAAACAGTAAACCGTGTAAAGTACATTTGCAACCTCCATATTCATGTTTTTGTAGAGTTTCATAAGTTGTGTGTCCAAGTTAAGCAACTGTTCACTGCTAAACGAGTAAGCACATGGAAAACTGTTCAATATATCTTAGTCTGCTTGAACGGGGCCTAATCTCATATTGATTTGTTAAACATATGCTTATTCAAAAACATACAATACATACATAACCTCACATATTCATTTGTATGCTATGGTTTCTTGATGTGTTTGTCCAAGTTAAGGACCAGTTCAATGCAAATTTACAAAACACAAAAATATCTATCAAATGTAAAACTTTTATTAAAAACATTTCTTTCTTCGATTGCTGTTAACATTAAGTAAATGTTACTGTTATACCTCTTTTGGCATGTGATATTATATATTTTCTGATATAGGTCGTTTATAACCGTAAAAACATACTTTGGGAATGTATCAGTATTCTTTTGTTCATTGTTTACCTCTTTTTGATTGTAAGAAAAGAGAGAGTGAGATATATTTGCCAGTTGCATAAGAACTAATGACAGTAATGGTAAGATAGCAGGGTTTCCCACACATAGACTTTACTTGGGCGGGCCGCCCAGGTATATTAACGGCCGCCAAAGTATAATTCGCGAGCCATTTAGGTTTAATTCACGTTCCTATTGCATTTTTATCGAACATTTATCTCAGCTCTATCTTTCAACACTTTGACAACTGCCTGAACCTTTTTCTCTTCTTGACCCTTCTGTTTTATGGCTAAATAAATCTATTTTGTACCGACCGACTTAATAAAGGTGGTGGCGTTGCCATTTATGTGAAGAATAAGTTTAGTGCAACCACATTGGTTTCCAAATCAATTAGTAAACAACTAGAATTTTTAGCCTTAAATATCGAAGTGGCAAAGGGTCAACAGGTCATGGTGGTGGGCTGTTACAGACCCCCCTCAGGAAATAGTGCTACTTGGAGATTTTAACTGGGACTGGTTAACTACAGTGTCAGAGGATTTTAAAAACCTTTGTATCTCCTTAAAAGTTACTCAGATTATAGACAGTCCTACTCGCCCTAACATTAAGTCCCCAAATAAATCCTGCTTAATTGATCTCATTTTAACGAATGTTCCCTATAAATACTCATCTGTGGGAGTATTTGCTAATGATTTGAGTGATCACTGTGTTGTAGCAACAATTAGGGACACAAAGGTCCAGAAGGGTAAACCTCGCATTATCATTAAGAGAGACACAAAACATTTTGTGGAGCAAGGTTTTGTACATGATCTTTTTGGTTTTGATTGGGGAAATTAATTAATTAATTGAATGTTCTCCGTTTTTATATGTGTATATGTTCTTATATGTTCCTAAATAAATGTTTTAAATTCTTCGAAGTAGTATTATGGTCATTTCTTTATAGTTCTGCTAAGTCATGTTGTATGTTTTAGGTGTCTAGCTCTGATACACTTGGTTCTTATGTGTATATATATATATATAAATATATATATAAATATATATATATATATAAATATATAAATATATATATATATATATATAAATAAATAACAGGTGTAAATATGCAGTGGAGTTTAATATTAAATATCATTTATAAGTCGTTTAATATAATCACACAATTTCTGTGTATTATATTTAATAATTCCATGTTCTTCGAAAAAAATAACCCTATTAAATTAGAGTTCCATTCTCCCTCGGCTCTCTTAATTCAACTTTTGGTCTGACAGACTTCATTCACACTAGAATAAATATTGAGTGACCGAGGCAAGATTCGAACCCGTGATCTCCCGCATCAAGGGTTGGCACTGGCACCGTAACCAGTGGCACACTAGGAATAAGTGCGCAAAAATATTTAAACGAGACCGCTGGCAGAGCGCGCATCTCCCCCTGCAGAAGGAAGCCATGCACGCAACGCAGCGCAGAAGGGTAACTTCTAGGCCCCGCTCTCTTTAACTCCAGTCGACTTTCTGCTGCTTTCCTCCATGGAGGAACTGTGTTTAAACTGCATCATGTAAGTTGCGCTGACAGGCGACAGAGGTCCCCACAGCTCCCCTCGTCCTCCAGTTGACAGTTAACGAGCGTCAAGCTCCCCCCCCCCCCCCGTTGACAGTTCACGAAGGGCGGCACACTAATCAGATTTTTTTTTTTAAATGGCACTTCATATCAAAAAGGTTGCCGACCCCTGGGTTAGACCCTTGATGCCCGAGATGTCAACATTCACAGACAGTCTGCGTACATTCGTTTTTGGCATTCCTGAGCTCATAGTTTATGTCAGAAATGTGGTTCAAAAGCTTTTACAAAGAAGAGAATTTCAAGCTTTCCGAATCTGTAAAGCATGTGCAATTCGAAGCATGTCAAGGAATAGGAGGGTTTGCATCCTGCTGCCGGGGACCATCCCTGTTTCCCACCGAGGCAGGTCAAACTCCCATTTTAGGTCCCAAGAAAAATTAAATTGCGTTGAGTGATAGCTCTCATAGTAGTGTTTATACTATCACTCACATTAAACATTATAGACACATCATCAGTAGTAGACCTAGGGATCATTGAATGTTTCGACCAATTACAACTATACAATCTCAACCCAGGAGCAGCCCTGCTCGGGAGATCAAGTCCGTGCAGTGTGTCTTCATCATAGTAACATGTGGCTGTGCGTTAGGGGTTTCACCAACTACTCGACTAGTCGACTAGTTCTACCACTAGTCGGCGCTGTAGGCCCTAGTCATCTAGTCGTGAACAAAATGGAGGCAAACGTGGGAAATGAGGATGCCGACATTGGCGCTGAGGTGCTGCAAAATGCTCCAGCAAAACACGCCCGACATTCAGGGGTCCTCATTTTATGCGCAAATGCGCCGCACCTATGCACTCTACAGTTTCAGTTTTAGCTCCGGCGCTAAAAGTTCACGAGCGTGCTCCACTAGCACCCCCTCTTTGAACAGCTGTTTGGACCTCATTTCGAGAGCAACAAGAAAACACGGGTCAACAGTGGCGCGGATGAGCTACGGGATTACTGCCAGCAGACACCCCATATCCCCACAATGGATAACCCTCTGAAGTGGTGGGCACAAAACGCAAACCGCTTCCCCCGTTTAGCCAAGCTTTCCAGGAGCTACCTGGCTACACCAGCACCCCAAGTGAACGGATGTTTTCCCTGGCAGGCACCACTGTCACCCGACAGCGGTCAAGCCTCCTTCCCTCACATGTTGATGCTATGGTCTTCCTTAACGCAAACCAAAAAACCTGGAAGGGTGGACATCCTTATCGAGGAGGACAGTGACAGCGAGTAAAGTGTTGCGCAATGCGCACTGGATTTACGTTGCATTTATGTTCTTAACAGAGTTTTTGCAGTAGATTTGGTGAGTCCAGTTACTGGTTTTTATTTAATCAGCCATGTAACCCAAATTAAAATGCTGCTTTGTTACAGTGTTTAACGTAACTGTATGCATTGCAATACAAAATACAGTTTTACACCTCTCTTTGTGTGTCTTTATTATGACGTAACAACTAGTCGACTAGTCGACTACTATTTTGAAAAACTTGTCGACTAGTAAATAATGGTAGTTGTGAAACCCCTACTGTGTGTGTGCGCTTTCAGCATTTAGGATTCTTCATCACAGTATGTAGCTGTGCGTGTGTCTTTTCAGCATTCAGGAGGATATCAGAGGCGAGTAAGCAGGAGATGCATTCGCTGCGCTGCATCAGGACAGAGTGAGCCAAAAAGGGCTTCCACACGCTGTTTATATAGAGGTGTAGGAGGGGCTTATTTCCCATGTAACTTTCGTGAAACCTCCGTATGTCATGGTGAGCAGGAGAGTATCCATAGTTTTTTCGTTGCAACCTGATCTCACCAGAATGCGTGACTCCACCACGACTCCTTAACACCGCAATGCGTGGTGGAGTCACGAATTGTGCTACATGTTCGTGTCAGCACCACGCAAAACAGCCCAATGTAAAGTGAATGAGGCTCCTTTGTCGTGGTGCACACACGCATTTCTACAACGTCCTGCAGTGAGCTTTTTATTCTATAAAACGTTTTTTAAATCTACTTTATAGCTTGTAGTAACTCACGGGAGGCTTCTTTTATTTTATTTGTATTCATAATCATTTTTATCTTTCGTCAGAATGTATTATGGTGCATTATTTACCAATTGTTGTTCTCAAAAAACAGTGCATTGTGTGTAATACAACTGTGATTTTTATTAAATTAGTTATTTTTTAAGGAAGGCCAGCGCTTCAGCTGTGTCAAATAGATTGTTCCCTTTAGTTTAGGTTATTTCAAAGACAATTATATTCAGGGCTGCACATAACCGGTGCGTATGCGCATTCCCCGCCAAAAAAGAGCTCCGGATCATTTGAGAGAGAGAGAGAGAGAGAGAGAGAGAGAGAGAGAGAGAGAGAGGAGAGAGAGAGAGAGAGAGAGAGAGAGAGAGGAGAGAGAGAGAGAGAGAGAGAGAGAGAGAGAGAGAGAGAGAGAGAGGAGAGAGAGAGAGAGAGAGAGAGAGAGAGAGAGAGAGAGAGAGAGAGAGAGAGAGAGAGAGAGAGAGAGAGAGAGAGAAGAGAGAGAGAGAGAGAGAGGAGATATATATATATATATTTGCCAGTTGCATAAGAACTGGTAAGATAGCAGGGTTTCCCACACATAGACTTTACTTGGGCGGGCCGCCCAGGTATATTAACGGCCGCCAAAGTATAATTCGCGAGCCATTTAGGTTTAATTTGTTTAATCCGTCCGCGAGCATCTGCGATCCCTCGCTCTACCCCTCGCTATCGCGTGAAGGGTCTTCTTTATGCGCTCCGCACAGTAACCCTGCTGCGAGGCTTCATGAGCGTGCTCACTAACCCCCCCCCCCGTTCATAAAGTCAAGTACCCCTCAAAAGGTCCGGTTTATTTCATTTTAAGGATGCGCACCAAGCAACATCTCCAGTGCTCCTTTGAGAACCAGAGCAAAAAAGTTATGTGCACCCCCCATGTGAAAACCACTCCCCCCACATCGGAATTACGATGGCTACTGACTGTATTTGAAATGCTATTTGTTTAATAGTAATAATAATCATTTTATTATAACAACAATAAACCAGAAGAAGATTCCGTCGTTACCACGGCAACGTTACGTCGCGCTTAACGGCAACGTGACGTAGCCACGTTACGTAACGTGGCCACGTGACGTTGCACCTGACTTTCATTCATTTCATCTGACAACGGACTACAGTAAGTATCTAAAATCAAGGGGAGTTTATTTCTTTAAAACACGAATAATATTGCTTTTATTTATTCCACTGTAGCACAGTCTCTATAGCGTTTCATTCCTGGATATTAGGTTGAGTTTTGTAGTGTGTTTAGCTTTTACAATAGGCCACGTGCAGCTAGCAGCCTCGGCCTTCCGGTCAAAGTTTTTCGCTGGATAGCATTTATAGTTTATACAGGTAAATGACATTAGCTGTCCCCGGCACAGTTGGATAGTGGAGGTGCCTGCTAGAGAAATATGTTTAAATGCATGTATTTGCACATGTGTTGTAAAGACAGTCTTCAACACAGAGTTGTAATAGTGGCTAAAGGGCCTCGGCGATGGAGTGGAACTAAAATGTGGAACTGGAGTTTTTCCAGAGGATTTGACTGGCCAGTGGGGACCACCCAATGTCCCACTCTGAATCAGAAATACTTAATTGATCTCCGGGGGAAATTGGGATTGTTACATTGTAGAATTAAAATATATAGTAGAAAATATAAGAAAAACAAGTATGTAAAAATGTGTGCATAATATAACAATATGCACAGTATAAATGCATAATGTATGCCAGAGTATTGCTCAGATTAATTATTATTGCATAGAGTATTGCACAGATTAATTATTATTACTTAGAGTATTGCACAGATGTTACTGTTATTCTAAATAATCCTAATCATGTTTTTATTTTTCCTGTTTTACAGCTTCATTACAACGCTTAATATCACCAACAAACACATATCCACACACACACACACACACATATCAAACCAGGCACTTTTAAGAGCCACACTCTCTCACTGTTTCTCTTTCAATCACTCTCACTTTCTCTTTCAATCACTCTCACTCTCTCTTTCAATTACTCTCTCACTCTTTCAATCAGTCTCTCACTCTCTCTCACTTTCTCTTCAATCACTCTCTCACTTTCTCTTCAATCACTCACTTTCTCTTTCAATCACTCTCTCTCACTTTCTCCTTCAATCACTCTCACTCTCTCTCACTTTCTCTTTTAATCACTCTCTCACTCCTACAAATGGCTGGAGGGTCACAAAAAAACACCTGCCCAAACTGTAGCGAAAAGATATACTGTGGAAATAAAATCTGCACACTATGTAAACATCCACAGCCAAAAAATGTGAGACTGAAAAAGAAAATGGACAAATTCCAAAGCCAGCAGAAGCAGTGGTTGTCATCCATGCATAAGAACAGAATCAAGTCCCACGTTCTTGATGACGCCGCCCTTCTGGTATGTAGTTTACAGAATTATCTCATTCACCAAAAGTGTGAAAAATAGTTGTATTACTTTGACAGGTATTATTTTATTATGATGCCAGGATATTAGTGTAGAGGATTTATTTTGATGCTACTTCAGGGCTTGCAGATAAATTCAAATGTAAACTACAGTTTTGTGTATTTATGTAATGGATCTCTCTACCTCTCAACAATTATTTTCCCAGCTGGAGAAGTTGCATGCCCTTGGCTTGAAGCCTTGCTGCTGCTGGCGTATCCCCCTACCAAGAGGGTGCCAGGGACATGTAAAATAAAGGTCTTGATGCCCATACATGCCCAGCTGAGCACATCAGCCAAGACATGCCTCGACAATGTGGAGGCCATCTACAAGCTGATGGTTGCCGGTGAGATTGCATTTATTTAATAACCATCTGCAGTGTTTCCCCTAGGTTTACTGCTTTTTTTAAACACCTTGAATTTCAGGGGGGGCGGGGCTCCGTTGGCGGGGCTCCGTGGCGCTGGGCGGGCACGGCGCCCCTCCAAGCCAATGGTAGAGGAAACACTGATCTGCACGAGTCACTCATGCATATATTGACTATCTGTTATACAATGTGTGGTGTTGATTTGTCCTGTTTATTTCAAAGCAACAAAGAGAGTCATTTTAAAGAGCTGGGGTCTCATTTATAACGGTTATGTATGCACAAAACAGGGCTTGAAAGAGGTGTATGCCACTTCCAATGCAAAAGTTGTAATCTATATTTTTTTTTAAAGAAATTGACAGAAGATTATGGTGACAGGGGAAATTGTCTATGCAGATGGTGAGGTGTTGAATTGAAGCCAGATTGTAGAAATACATGTTATAAGCATCATTATACATATAATAAAGCCTCTCACATATTTAATTTCAGTTAATATCACACGTTTCTTAAAGATCCTACATTCAAACCATCAGTGTTATTTGTGCATATGCTTGTGAGCCATAACTAATTCCATAAGCATCTTGCAATTGTAAAAGAAGTAAGCCAACTCAAATCTCAAATCAAATTCCACTTAGTATTTCATCAGCACTGTCTCGCCATCACATTCCCCACCATCGGAGCGCAGAGGAGATGGTCGAAACAGTATAGTACTGACACTCGTGGTCAGTTGTGGAGCGCACCACAATCCAAGATAACATGAAATAGCAGTAAACAATAGCAGAACAGATGCAAGTACCAGACTGTGTCTCCAATGCGTTCTGTGATGCGCACTGAAGACACTGCGGCCCCCACACACGTCTTCTCAAGTGACCTCACACAGCACATCTTTCCCACCTACACATATGGATAGCAAAGTCTAGAAATAAATCCAGTGACAGCTCTCGCAAATCTCACATATGAGTCCTAATTATATTGAAGGCCAAACTTAAATAAATACATTTTGTTCACTTATCAAACTTCCATTTTCCAATGATAACCCAGTGTGGGGGATACCATTGACTTTTGCAAATATTGAAGCGATCAGTTTGATTGCTGTAAACATGTAATTACTGTATGATACTCGTAATGCTGCATGGTGGACCACTGGCACTGCTAGGACCCCCTGAAGGTAAGAATTAAGAGGGGACAAGTGTTCTGAGACATCCTCCACCACAATCAGAGTCACAGTCACACAGTCAGAAAAAAAAATGGTTTCTTCTTCAAATAAATTGCGCTGAGCAGTGGCTCTGTGGACAACCCTCAGCTTCTCTGGCTCCTCTGCCCTGATGCCAAGCAGATACCTGTGGGTGACATCATACTCAATCAATCTTTTTTTTACAGTTTAGGTTTATTAGGGTTGCCTTTTCCTGTTTAATATTCAAAGGTGTTATTGTCATATGCACAGCTACAGCGTAGTTGTTGGCGATGACAATCTTAAATCCCAGGCTCCTCCAACAATGCAGCATACAAATAGTACAAGAAGAAATAAAATAGTGCAAGAAGAAATAAAATAGTACAAGAAGAAATAAAATAGTGCAAGAAGAAACTAGTCCAACAACGTAGGTGCAAAACTAACATGCAGGAATAAGTCAAATATATACATATAAAATAGAATAAGATCAAACAGAAAGTAAAATGAAATACTAATATGGGGAGGCATGAATGAAAAGGTTGTATAAACAGATGTGGATATGTATAAATATATTATATATGAACAGATAACAATGGTATTATACATAATAAATAAATAAATATGTGGGCTTTTAAACAGATTTGTACTACAAACCCTTTGTAGGTTGGACAAGACTCAACCCAGACCAAGAGGAGAACCCTGACACACCAACACCACCCAGCCAACTGCCCGATGGAGCTTCATCTTAATTTGGTGCCATGTGATCCATCACCCATCACCCATAACCAGCAACCACAGGAAACAGCAGATCCACCACCACACCAGGCTCCCAGCACCCCCTACCACCACCAGGCTCCCAGCCCACCCACCATCACACCAGGCTCCCTGCCCCCACCCACCATCACACCAGGCTCCCCCCCCACCCACCACACCCAGCTCCCAGCACCCACCACCACACACCAGGCTCCCTGCCCCCACCCACCACCACACCAGGCTCCCAGCCCCACCACCACCACCAGGCTCCCTGCCCCACCCACCATCACACCAGGCTCCCTGCCCCCACCCACCATCAAACCAGGCTCCCTGCCCCCACCCACCACCACCAGGCTCCGCACCCACCCACCACACACCAGGTTCAAATTATGGTGGAACCATCACACCAAATCCCACCAATGCGGCAGCCACGTAAAAGAACCAAAACAATGAAAGGTATGTTTAGCTTGTATTCTACTCACATTTAAATGCCACATAAGCATCAGTTAGTTAATGTTGCGATTTTTGTAAACGTTCCAAACATTGATTTATTAAAGGCCGGACTCATATTTGCCTTCAAATGTTATGCATGGATGCTATATTAATGTTTCGCACACATGCACATTTTTTAGTTAAAACAAAGACACAGAGTAACCTGTATGTATGTTGTCTGATAAGCTGAAGTCACATTCATTAAAACCTTTCTATACTTTATAATTAAATAGAAAGCTTGCACATCCTTGCTTAATGTAATATGGTGCTACAGAGCCCAAGTCCCAGTGTAATGAATATAAGACTAAAACATATCCACTCAGTAGCAAGCAATGTAAGATGTAATCAGTCCATTAGCAGACACAGCAACATCCCGAAGGAATGGCAGAGAAGCTAAGATTTTGAATAAAACCATGTGTAGACTCTTAAACTTCTGTGATTTCTCAGTAGGAAACACTAAATGTGCTTATGTCACACAGTGGAAATGTTTGTGCATTCTGATTTGAGCCCTATACAAAACGTACTTTACCTGTTCTGCACATTTGTGCAAATAATGTATTCCATACAATTACAGATTGCCCTCACAACCATCTCGAGGTGTTCCCTGTCCGCAAAATAATAAAGACAAGGAACCGAAAGGTAGGATAATGATTACCTGGATGACAGTGTTTGCTGTTGGATAACTTTTCTGAATTTGTATAGCAATTACTTTATCTTACCTTGAAGGAATGCTGTTGTCCAATTCACAATATTAAGCTATTTGTGTAAACATCCTGTAAATCCCTCTAGTCGGTCAGATGTCTTTTTTCATGACTATTTTTTAAATATATGCAAACTATTTGAACATTACATATATTATAAGTACTTGTGAAAGTACAAAGTTCAAATAACATACAGATGTACAATGTCTTTGTCTGCCTGCCACAGGGGGGGGCGGAGCACCTTTATGAATGGGAGCCCTGCACAATTTGGTATGTTCATTTGCTTTTGTACAATTACATCTACGTGTGCTGTTAACATTTGTGGTAATTGTTGGCACGCCATTATCTTAGGTGGCATTTGTTAAAGAAAAATGCAAAAGTTCTGCTGTCTCTAGCACCAGCTATACACAAGTTATTCATTCTTCTTCTTCACCCTCCCTTTATTTTTATTTTTTTCTCAGTGGTATGTCCTGGCCTCCATCCTGGCAACCAGCCTGATTCCCACCCCATGCAAATCCCATTGCCAAACAAAACAATAAATGTTTGCTGTTTGTATGTAATAAATAAAGTGCAACAGACGTAAACATGTGTTGACTTGAAGGATCCCTGTATGTATTGTTTTATGGCCACTGGCAATTCATTTCACAGGTGAATTGCATATTGATGTAAAATGAAGCTCAGCGCAAGTTCTTTCAGGAAGACTGGGTATATATATATACATTCACTCCGCAGCTAGATATAATCAGCTCATCACAGGCGTTCTCTTTAACCTATTACATTTCACCTCATTCTCCAGCAGCCAATCACCGTGCTGCAGCCAAACTTTAAAATGGCAGTCAGCTGTTATTTCAGGTTGTCATGCTGCCGCCCGCCTCCTCCCCATCCACCTCCTCTCACATCCACCTCCTCTCATCCGCCTCCTCCCCACCCCTCCTTTCATCACATCCAGTGCCAGGAGAGCTAATCCAAAGACCTCATCACACCCTCTTCATCCCATCTCCTCATCAAATCCAGATCTTCAGCATCATCACCAGTGTCTAGACCCCGGGGGGGTTCCCTATATGCTCACGGCTGCATTTCCCCCTTTAGATATACCATTTCAGGATCGGGGTCTAATCGACAAAGACTTAACATTATCATATGGCATGTGTCAATAAATGTTCTTTAAACAAAATGAAGTCTCCTGATTGAAATACACAGAAGCAGCCCACAAGGGGTCCTTGAGATGATAGTACACTATTGAAAACATTAATAACAGAATGCTTAATGCACAAAACATCAAGAAATAAGTAGCCAATGCTTCAATCCTTTGGGAATACACTGTTTATAGGCTATTTTAATTTAATAATACATTACATTTATAAAGCGCTTTTCCTGGTGCTCAAAGCTCTTGCAAGCAAGTAAAACTAAATAACAACAAAAGTAGAACGTGCTAAGCTAGGGGGAATAAGGGCAAGGGGTTAGTTGATTAGGAGTTGAAGGCAAGAGTGAAAAGGTGAGTTTTGAGGGATTGTTTGACTGATGTGAGAGTGTTGGCGGATCTGACGTGGCTGGAGAGGGAGTTCCAGAGTGTGGGGCCCAGGTCCGGAGCTTTGTCCTGATTGGGCTGCAGTAGGTTAGCTTCAGCAGATCTGAGGCGACGGGTGGGGGCAAGGTTGTTGAGGGCTTTGAAAGGGAAAAGTAATATTTTAAAGTCAATGCGGTGTTTGATGGGGAGCTCTTGATGGGAGAAATGTAGTGTTATTATTCTTTCCCCAGTTAACTAAGCTATGCTGAACTGCCAGTAGATCACTTCTAAAGTAAAGACCAGTACAGGGGCTTCAAAGGTTTTCTACTCGTTTTTTTGGTCTTTTTGGACAGCGGAAGGCTAGATTACCCATGATCCTCAGCTACCGTTGCCGTAGGAAACGGAGCAGGTCCACTCTCCGCTACCTGCATAACCCTAATTTATTTCAGATACCAAACGTACTTTTTCCGAAGATTGGTGTTACAAAATACATCCATCTTAACTAAACTGGAAACAGCAGTATCATTTATCTTGTTAACACTTCAAAGTTGACCATTTTTTTAACCCGCACCGCCTAGTGGTTAAAGCACGTTATTGAATTTCTGTTGAATTATGTTATATTTGATGAAAACATAAAATATTAAGAGTACATACATAGGGGGAAAGTAGAAGGTCAATGATAGAAATATAGATGAAAATATCAAGAAGATACTGTAGTGATCTCTACAATAACACAGTTAGTGCAGGACGTCCAAAGATATTAACAGGAGGATGTGCAAAACAGACAACCTAATCAGGCTTTATTTAAACATTAAAGAATACTTTAAGGTCTTCTTTTAAATAAGAAAAAAGCTTTGGAGGTATCTACAGATACATATTAAGTCTGACAAAGTAATTCATGTCTAATATATTGCAGTTTGTTTTGGGACTTGACAATCAACTTTCCTGCAATGTTAACTATGTTGAAGCACTTATTTTTACTGATATTATACATATGTATTACACTCTTATAAGATGTATATAGATAGTATAATAAATGTGCAGAATAGGACTGTTTAATGGTGGAGGTACACACATATCGATAGATGTCTTGTAATGTACTGTTGAGGAACCTGCGACCCAAGTCTTTCATCTCTGACCTTTTTCATCAGGCAGCGACCCCTGAGGGGCCATCGGAGAGAGCCAACCTACCCCAAACATACCCCAGAAATGAGAACATGGGGCACTGGCTGCGTTAGGGAATAAGAGGCTTGGATCCTACTGCCGGGGACCGGCTGTAAGATCGAGTGCTCGGGCCATCCTTGTTCACCACCGAGGCAGGCCAGCTCTCACCTTAGGCCCCAAGAAAAATTAAATTACGTTGAGTGATAGCTATCATAGTAGTGTTTTTACTATCACTCACATATAACAATTCTAATACACATCTTCAGTAGTAAACCCAGGAGTCATTGAATGTTTCGGCTTATTATAACTAAACAATCTCCCCCCAGGATAGCCCTGCAAGGTGATCAAATCCAAGCAGTGAGTATTATAGGAACATGTAGCTGTGCGTGTGAGTTGTCAGCCTTCAGGAGGATATGCAGCTCTACGCGTAAACGTGAGCAAGAGAGATGCATTCGCTGCGCTGCATCAGGACAGAGTGAGCCGATAAGGGCTTCCACACGCTGTTTATATAGAGGTGTAGGAGGGGCTTATTTCCCATGTAACTTTCGTGAAACCTCCGTATGTCACGGTGAGCAGGTGAGTATGCATGGTTTTTGCCCAATAAAATGTTCATTCCAAGTTGTAACTATCCCTGCCTGTTTGCAGACACTCCATCTCGCACCCACCTTATTGAACATGACATTGATGTGGGAGAAGCTAAACCGGTACGACAGCGTTTTTACCGCATGTCTCCGGACAAACGAGAGCAATGAGGAGGAATTCCTTGGGCACCCTCCACCCTTCTCCCCACATACCGAGTGTGACAACGAGGACTGCAGGCAGGTGAGGCTCGAAAATGTTGCATTGAGGGTCAGAAGGATGCCCTCAATGATGAGGTGAAGACCCTGCGCTCCAGGCTGAAAAAGGAGCTAAAACCCAGGAAGCAGTGCCACTGCTGCTGTGGTTGAGGAAGAGGAAGAATTTGTACGATTTCAGGGCCCAGCAATCCCAAGTTCCTGCGGCATAAAAACCCCAGCCGCCTCCATCACCCAACCCGCCAGCCCAGTAGTCTCCGGCAGAAATACCCCCTCAAGACCCATGCCCGGACTGTAATGCAGTCCACAGTAGCCTCCGGCAGCAATACCCCTCTCAAGACCCATATCAAGACTGTAATGCAGTCCCCAGTAGCCTCCGGTAGGAAGACCCCTGTCAAGACTGTAATGCAGTCCACAGTAGCCTCCGGCAGCAATACCCCTCTCAAGACCCATATCAAGACTGTAATGCAGTCCCCAGTAGCCTCCGGTAGGAAGACCCCTGTCAAGACTGTAATGCAGTCCCCAGTAGCCTCCGGTAGGAAGACCCATGTCAAGACTTAATGCAGTCCCCAGTAGCCTCCGGTAGGAAGACCCATGTCAAGACTGTAATGCAGTCCCAGTAGCCTCCGGTAGGAAGACCCTGCCCGGACTGTAATGCAGTCCCCAGTAGCCTCCGGTAGGAAGACCCCTGTCAAGACTGTAATGAATCAGAAGCAGAATCAGAATACCTTTATTAGTCCCACAGAGGGGAAATTTGCATCGTTACAGCAGGAAAGAGCCACAGACAGCTTCATGTTACATATGTTTAAAAAAAAGTACTAAGTTATGTTATAATAAAAAATATAATAAAAATAAAAGTAAAAAAAAGTACTTTTCAAAATACAAATCCTGTAACAGTTCTTAGGATTTAGCAGCCAGGTATATATTACACAGTTATTAATGGCATATGTATATAATGTATATAGTGCACATATAGCACATATTGCACATAGTTTGATGGTATTTAACAGCAGCAAGTTACACAACTTACAAAATACAAAATGCAAAAAATCACACCTTGTAACGGTTCTAAGGATTTAGCAGCCAGGTATAAATTACACAGTTATTAACGGCATATATATATTGCACATATTGCACATAGTTGATTGGTATTTAGCAGCAAGGGGTGATATAGTCTGTGTTGTGGTGTGTATCCCTGTAGTGATTACGATCCGCGTGATCACAGCACGGAGAACAAGAAAATGCAGACGCCATTTTTACAGGCTCCCACTACCTGTTAGCATCTGGCATCTGTTAGCATCTAGCTCTCCTGCTTACAAACATTTAGCCATCCCTGCTTATACAACATCTTGACGCAGTTTGGCATTGGTGCATGGGACAGTAATTGCCCTAAACCTTTCACACTCAAGAATGCCATCAAAACACCCTGAGGATGATGTGCTACTTCAAAGAGCAAATAAACAGATAACAGACCTTAAGGAGGATATCCGACGGCTTTCTGACGAGCTGAAAGAAAAAGGCCGTGTCTCAATTCAGGGGCTGCGCCCTTCGGAGGCTGCATTTGTAGACCGCATACGTCACTTCCGCCGAAAGAAGGGTGTCCCAATTCAAAAAAAAGACGAGAATCCTCCGAATGCGGCCCACTTTTCCCAAATTTGAAGGATACATCTGACGTACACTCCGCGGTCTACCATATCCCAGGGTGCAATGCGCGCAGGGAAGAGTGAGTTTTGTTCAAGTTAAATGGCTTCCGGTCTGCCCAGCAGAGTGGATTTAAAAGCAGCTGCAAGCGGAGGAATCACTAATAAATGTGAGTATTGGGTTTTAACTTACTTTAAATTAACTAACGTCACACACGTCAAACCCAAGGGGCATTCAAACGTACATTTTCGTTAAATAATACGGTTAAATACGTGACGTTAGTGACGCTAACTAGCTAGCTGGACGTACTGCAGTTTACCCTTATTTTTGATTCAATTCAGAAGTTTACTAAAGTCATACAGAGATCTTGGCTCTGTTATAGATAAGTTATATTATATTACATAAATGGACCAAAGTGAAAACATGTAGACCGGTATAGCCTACAGTACGGTGGGATTTATAAAATGCTACCCTGACGTGTAGCTGCTGTTTGCTTTCTTTATTTCTGTTTTGCTGTTTATTAAACTTTGGGACAACATTACAACCTTTGTGTTCAGCTCATGCTGCTTTGAGGTACGGCTAAGGGCTAAAAAGCCTATTTTCAATATTTCCACCAGATTTGATCATCTTTTATTCAGGTTAAAGTTTATTTTATTTATCCTAATCCCATAATAATAAGACAATCACAAATAGACAGCAGCCTTTAGCTTGATGCTAGTTTGTGCCGTGCTGTCAAAGGGATGCACGTGTGACTGTCACTTCATCTCTTTAGTTAAAAACCAAAACAGTACATCATTTTAAATGATCCTTTAAGGATTGTTTATCTGAAATGCTTAGAGTTACATTTTGCAATAATACTTTTGCAGCCCTGTGTTTAATATGATTAATTCACTTTTTTCTTTTTCTCTGTAAATAGGACAATTCTGGAGAAATGGATCTGCTGGAGAAGGACCCCTAATCTGAAAAGTGCACAGCGGATCATCAGGACAGAGCCTCCATCCACCTGGACCCCCCGAGGTGCTGGAGAAGGACCCTAACCCCAGCGGATCATCAGGACAGAGCCTCCATCCACCTGGACCCCCGAGGTGCTGGAGAAGGACCCCTAACCCCAGCGGATCATCAGGACAGAGCCTCCATCCACCTGGACCCCCTGAGGTGCTGGAGAAGGACCCCTAACCCCAGCGGATCATCAGGACAGAGCCTCCATCCACCTGGACCCCCCGAGGTGCTGGAGAAGGACCCCTAACCCCAGCGGATCATCAGGACAGAGCCTCCATCCACCTGGACCCCGAGGTGCTGGAGAAGGACCCCTAACCACAGCGGATCATCAGGACAGAGCCTCCATCCACCTGGACCCCCCGATGCATTCGCTGCGCTGCATCAGGACAGAGTGAGCCGAAAAGGGCTTCCACACGCTGTTTATATAGCAGGTGTAGGAGGGGCTTATTTCCCATGTAACTTTCGTGAAACCTCCGTATGTCACGGTGAGCAGGTGAGTCTCCAGTTTTTTTCTTAATCCTGTTTTGACCTTTGTGACCCCAATAAAATGTTGATTCCAAATTGTTATGTTGTCTCTGTATTTATTTACAATTCACGTGTTCTCTAAAGTGGGCCTCCATTTAATTATTTCAGGCATGAAGAGGAGTAAGCACGTGGACGTCCATTTTAGGTTATGGCCTCGAAAAGGGGGCGGTTAGGATTAGCGTACGATTGAGGGCGAGAGAGTATCAGGCAGCGACGTGAGAGGGTACAAGGCACCAAGCAGTCGAAGGAGGCACTAATCTGGAATGCACGTAATGCTCTGGCCATCCTAAAACCGGGTTCGGGCTTGAGTTGGTGTTTCGTGAAACCGTATGATAGTTGTTTTTAGTTTCAGTCGTACATACAACATGCCTTATTTTATACACATCATCAGTAGTGGTCCTTGGATCATCAAGTGTTTCCCCCCTTCACTAGACACTCTCAACAAGGTGGGCCCTGCATAGGCTGATCAGTCCCAGCAGTGTGTATTTCAAATTGACATGTGGCTTGTTCTTCTTCTTCCAGCTGTGTCTGTGCACTGTAGAGCCTCAGACAGGAATGAGCGGGAGAGAGAGGCAGCCGGCTCTTTATAGAGATGTGGGAGTGGCCTATTTCACTCTCTCAGTACTTCGTGTTTTCACGGTAAGTCATTTAGTTGTTTTTCCTTCTGTAACTACAGGTATTAATATTCTCTCTCAATCCTTTCGTGTGTTTCACGGTAAGGAGAGGTAAGTACGGTTCCAGTGAGCGTTGCTGTGGAATCCCATATAAATTAAATGAAATTTGTTATTTCGTGGCGACTGGTTAGGCTTAGGGAGAGTGTCAGATAGTGACGTATAGGGCCACCTGAGAGCGTACAAGGCACCAAGCAGTCGAAGGAGGCACTCACTGGCAGTGTTGGGTTTAATGCGCTACAAAAGTAACAGTTACAGTAATGTATTACTTTTTGCTGTAAAGAAGTAATTTGGGTAATATACTACCCGTTACAATGCTCAGTAAGTAACACAGTTACAAGTTACAACACATTTTAACCCGAAATTAAATGGTGTTTTGTTTTTTAAGAATTTAACAACATCGCGAGACATTCAGACCCCAGAGAAGAATTGTGCGGGTAGATTAGTAAGGGGTGCTTAGGCATGCATTGCGCCCCCAGTTGAATGTTATGCACCCTCTATTCAAAAAGAGAATGGAGCGAATAATACAAACAACAAATTATGTCAGGTGCGCGTGACCTGCTCCGCTGCGCGTGCATCATTTCCAAAGTGCTTCCACAGCAGTGACACACATCTGTGGATAATCATTTATACGAAAATGGTTAAAGCAACCATCACTAAACGCCAGCAACACTGCATCTACTGCAGACAATAGCAACAGGTCAGATGGGGACATCACGTTACCCTCCGTTGTGGACACTAGCTTACTCCCGTCTGACTCGCCGCCCTCGCAGCAGTCTGACTCGCCCGAAACACCGCCGCCCCTCATAGGCCGCAGGTGCCAGGATACCACGGCAAAACAGAGCCTGCCCAGGTATATCTAAACAAGTACCCCTGCACAGTGGGGTAACGCGGTCATTTCAGCTTGTCAATGTTTATTTTTATTTTATTTTTTTTGTCAGCTTGTGGTATAAAAATAGACAATGGCTAGAATATTCATGTGAAAATAGTGCCATATTCTGCCAAGTCTGTAGAAATGTTGGGTCAAAAATAATGCATTCAATAGCACAGATGCCTTCACCACGAATGGCTACAAAAAGATCTCATATCCCAAGCTTATCAACAAGCTGATGTTTCAGCTGAAATGTTCTCCAGGTCACAAAGTCAACCTCACATGATGATGTGATACCAGTTTTCAAGCACAGTAAATATTCTCTTCCCAGAGTATATGATGGGACCAAGGTGATGATGTACATGGTTTTAATAATAATTTTGCCTTTCAATGTTTGCCATTTCAAACCATGAGCTGGTTCAAATAATATTTGCTATTTTTCATTGCTGTTGGCTGCCGCTATTGCTCACGTAAACCTGCTGCACCCCTGTAATCTCAGATGCACCCCGAGTCATTTTGTTCTGCAACCGGGCCTTCCCTTCAGGCCATCTTCCACCTGCAGCACTGGAAACGGGTGGAGGGGAATCTCAACTGCTGCACTGCACCTGGGAGGGCGGTAAGTACACACACACACACACACACACACACACACACACACACACACACACACACACACACACACACACACACACACACACACACACACACACACACACACACACACACACACACACACACACATACACACACACACACACACACACACACACACACACACACACACACACACACACACACACACACACACACTTTTTGTCTAACACGCTAACACAGTTCTGTACTGTTATGCTGTTACGTTCAGTCATTGTTCTTATATTGAACATGAATACATTTACTTTGTAAGTAATTATGGGACGTATCTCTTCTTTCATAGCAATTTTCCTTCATACTTTCTTGCCGTGAAATAGGTCTTAAATTCTATTCAAAGTGGTCTTAAAAAGGTCTTAAAAAGTCTTATATTTGAGTTGGCGAAACCTGCAGGAACCCTGTCTCTCCCCCTCACTATAATTCGAATCCTAACCGTCAAACCCTTTCCAGGTCGTAGCCTAAAATGGACGCCCACGTGCTTACTCCTCCTCATGCCTTAAAACTAAAATGGCGGCCCACTTGAAATTAATTAAGAGAACACGTGAATTGTAAATAAATAAGGAGACAACATAACAATTTGGAATGAACATTTTATTGGGGTTACAAAGGTCCAACATAGGATTAAGAAAATACATGGCAATTTACCTGCTTACGGGAACATACGGTAGCTTCACGAAACTCACAGACAAATAAGCTCCTCCCACACCTACATATAAAAGAGTGCAGAAGCCCTTTTCGGTAGTGATGGGATTTATGGCTCTTTGAAGGGAGCCGGATCTTATGGCTCCGTTCCTTTCAAAGAGCCGTTTTGTTAAAGGGGGCGGGGTTACTAGGTTTATCTACGAAATAATCACCAGGATAATGATTGACTGTATTGCCAGACCTAATGTCAATAATCTGCATTGTAAACATGACACAAGGTGGCGCCATATCCATGTCAGTGAATGTACTACTTTGAATTTACCCTCTGTATGTGTTAAGTAAATAAAGTTGCCTTGCCTTGAATGAAATTCACGCAATCTTAATATTAGAACACTTTTTATTGGCAATATAACAAAACAAGTACAATAAACTTTTGTGCAAAACAGATTTTAGTGCAAATGGAAGAACAACACCAAAAACATTTAGGAATAAATAGGAAAACTACTTCTGAACAATATTTAAAGTATTATAAAAACAGAGTAAAATAAAATAGAGAAAAATCTGTGAGCTGCTTTGTCAAAAACAGGAGATGAGCTGCTCCTGGCCTATGGCCTTCTAGCAGCTTGAGCATGCGTTATGCCATAATCTATGGCAAATTTGCATTAAGGAAAGCAAGTTCCCTCACTTTTGAGGGCTTAAGGCGATTTCTCCTCTCTGATACTATTTGTCCAGTCTTGGAGAATATTCTCTCTGACGGAACTGACGTTGCCACAATGCAAAGCCTTTCAGCCATGAGCTTGGTGAGCCTGGGGTATAAGGTGGCCCGACTTTCCCACCACTTGAGAGGATCTGAGGATTTTGGAAGAAGGGGCTCCTCTAGGTAAGACCGCACCTCCATGATGGCATCTGCTGTGGGATTCCTTGTTGACACTGCACCAGCGACACGGTCATGGAAATACCTCCAAACAACTGATCCTTCTGCAGCACTGCCCGCTCCTTCCTGTTGATCTGGTTGCTGGCTGGGTTCGCTGCTGCTGAGAGTGACTCTTCCTGCTGCAGTTGCTATTCTCTGGAAAGCCTCATCTGCAGCTCTGGCATCCCCGAATGCCACCTTTTTGAATCTTGGGTCAAGTGCCGTAGCATCTCCAAGGGTGTGGTTATATTCCATTCTGAGGAATCTACTTGCCATGTTTGCACATAGTGAGTTCCCCAAATCTGATGCTTGTTGTGTTGTTGCACTTCTCTGGTAGCTGACTGTGACTTTCTGCAGTCCCTTTGCCAGCAATATTACCATTGAGGCAGTCACGTAGCTAGTGAGAAAAAAACAGGGAATATTGAGACAATTATTATAAAGTGTTAACAACAATGACACACTATACTATATACACTGGTATCTACATCATTTATATAATACAAATAAAATGGTCTCAAACATTCATAATTTGTTATCTGGTATTTTTGCATGCATGCTATAGAAAGCTACAGCTGACCAACTCTAACTAATAACACACCTTTCTGCACTGATCTCAACAGTGACTTCTTGAAAGGGCTCCAGGATAGTGCACACCTCCTGCAGTATGCTCCATTCTTCTTGGGACAGAGGGCTGACTGATGCATTTGTGATGGCCAGGGTGGAGATAATGGCATCCTTGGATTTCAGAAAACTCTTCAACATGTCATATGTAGAGTTCCATCTTGTGATGCAGTCCTGTTTGAGTCGTAGCTCTGCCATCCCCATTTGGTTTTGAGTGGCCTTCAGTTTTTCTGCACCCACTGTGCTCCTGTGAAAGTATTCCACTGCCTCTTTCACTTTATCCAGAATGGGTTTTAGGCCTTTGAGGGAATCTCTGGCAATCAAATTGATAGTATGTGCCAGGCATGGAAGGTGGGTCCATTTTGCTATTTGTATAGCCTTTGTAATGTTAGCAGCATTGTCAGTTACGCAGCAAACCACTTTACCTTCCACTTTCCAATCTTTTGCAACATTGAGAAGCTTTTTGGCCAGATTGTCTGCTGTGTGCCGTTCACTAAATTCAAAACAGTCCAATAGGCAGGAGGACATCTTGAAATCTTCAATGAAGTGGCATGTTACTGCCATAAATGAGGTTGTAGCCCTTGATGTCCAACAGTCTACGGTTAAGCAAACTGCTGACAGTTTAGACACCTTTTCCTTCAGTGATGCTGCTTCTCTCTGATACATGTTTGCAATTGTCTGGGATACTGTCTTCCTTGATGGAAGACTGTAGGAAGGGTTGAGAGCATTGCTGTATCGCTTGAATCCTTTGTCTTCCACAATACTGAATGGCTGGAAGTCAGTTGCAATCATTTTAACAAGCTCTTCATCTATCCCCTGTCTCATGGGGTTATGACTGGTGCTACATAACTGTGGAGATGAGTCTGTTTTGTTTTAGGTATTGTGCCAGTTTCTATGAGAGCTTGGTGCCTGGCCAGGCACTAATGTAGGCCTAGTGGTAGTTTCAGATGATGACTGACTTGATGTGGTCGGGGTTTCAGCAGAAGCACTGGCGCCGTCTCCGTCATTATTATTGGAACCTTGTTGTCTCAACTCGGCCACTTGCACCGTCGGATGCTGTGTTTTTAAGTGGCGATGAAGATTATTGGTTGACCCTGCTTTAAATTATATTTTTCCTTTACAAATGGTGCACTCCGCTTTATCACTGCCTGGATTTAGTTTGAAGTGCATCCAAATGCTGCTGCGTTTTCGCGTTTGGCTCGTCATTATCCATCCGCAAAACACGTGGGACGTCTATCTGTCCTGTACCACTTGTTATTTCTCTCTCGCGTATTCCGTTAAGAACCACCCCATCTCAGTAAAGGAATCTGTATAACCTGTTAGGTATAATTATAACCTTGGCCCCACATATCGTCTGTGTAAAATGTATGCTTATGAAACTAGACCAAATGTTCTTATTTTCCTTTGTTTGCTGTGCTCAATTGTGTGTGCGTGACTTAGGAATGTAGTGGATCCAGTCGCCCCCCCGGGTTTTTATGGCCGGATAGGGGGGGGGTCGCAGGAGAAAGGTAATAAAACTGACACCATTGAGTCTATGCAGAGATTGTACTGAGAGAAACGAAGATAAGGATTGGTACCTCACCCCCGTTCAACCCAGAATTGTTTATTTTATGGCTGCCATAAAAGATGGCCTGGGACTGACGGCGGTGCAGGAGATCCAAACTTCCCACGGTTATGGCTGACTCACTCTGATTCGCCCAGGAGTGAGTCCACCAATGGATGAACACCTAGGGAGGAGCAACCGACAAAACTCCTCCCACAGAACGCCTCTTCATTTGTGTGCATAAATATTGTGAATTCTGTACCAGCGGGCGCCTCTGTTCGGTCTGACTGTCTGATACGTACAGCGCACGGTGGAAGAGCGGAGGCCCGAAGTACTTCGTTATATTAGTACTTCGTTATATTGTACTGTTGTTTTCTACCATTAAATCAGCTTATTGTTAATCTCATATCTCTGTGTCTGAGCCCTTCCTTTCATAGCAGACCACTCATCAAACGAACGGCGCGGAGCGGGCTTGAACCTTCAACACTCAGAGGGGTGGTGCTCCAAAATCCAACAGTCCTCGTGCTGAAACCTACCAATCAGAGTAGGGGGGTCTTCACAGAATACGTTTGGGGAACAAAATCAAACTTTTTAAAAGGCAAGTGGATTTTGACAGGCAGTGTGTGCGGACCAACGATTGAACGATAAAAAGAACGGCTCTCACCAACTACGACTCGGTTCCCCTCGTTCGTACCAAAGAGCCGTTCAAAATAATCGGCTCGTTCGCGACCGACACATCACTACTTTTCGGCTCATTCAGTCCTGATGCATGGCAGCGAAGGCATCTCTCTGCTTACTCGTCTCTGATATCCTCCTGAATGCTGAAAGCACAAACGCACAGCTACATGTTACAATGATGAAGAATTGTGATGAAGAATCCTGAATACTGAAAACGCACAGCTACATGCTACTATGATAAGAATCCTGAATGCTGAAAACTCACACGCACAGCTACATGCTCCTATAATACACAATGCTTGGATTTGATCACCTTTCAGGGCTATCCCGGGGGAGATTGCTTAGTTATAATAGCCGAAACAATCAAAGACTCCTGGGTTTACTACTGAAGAGTGTATTAGAATTGTTATATGTGAGTGATAGTAAAAACACTACTATGATAGCTATCACTCAACGTTATTTAATTGTTCTTGGGGTCTAAGGTGGGAGTTGGATCTGCCTCGGTGGAGAGCAAGGATGGCCAGTGCATTCAGTCCTGTAGCCGTCTTGGCAGCAGGATTCAAACCCTTTCTTCCCCGACTCAGCGAGTGCCCCATGTTCTCATTTCTGTGGCAGGTTCGCTCTCTAACTGTTCACAGCTAAACGAGTAAGCACATGGAAAACTGTTCAATATATCTTAGAGTCTGCTTGAACGGGGCCTAATCTCATATTGATTTGTTAAACATATGCTTATTCAAAAACATACAATACATACATAACCTCACATATTCATTTGTATGCTATGGTTTCTTGATGTGTTTGTCCAAGTTAAGGACCAGTTCAATGCAAATTAAAAAACACAAAAATATCTATCAAATGCAAAACTTTATTAAAAAACATTTCTTTCTTCGATTGCTGTTAACATTAAGTAAATGTTACTGTTATACCTCTTTTGGCATGTGATATTATATATTTTCTGATATAGGTCGTTTATAACCGTAAAAACACACTTTGGGAATGTATCAGTATTCTTTTGTTCATTGTTTACCTCTTTTTGATTGTTCATCAAATTCACGTTCCTATTGCATTTTTATCGAACATTTATCTCGGCTCTATCTTTCAACACTTTGACAACTGCCCGAACCTGTTTTTTCTTCTTGACCCTTCTGCACATTACATTCTGCCACAGTTCACTGCTGCCCTCTTGATTCCATTGAACAATACTGTGATTATTAGGGCCCGAGCACGGAGCGCTAGGACCCAACGGCGTCCTAGCACGAAGTGCGAGGAACCTATTGGAGGAATTCTTCTTCTTATTATTAGTCGCCATCTTTCCTGTTTTTGAGGCCTTTAGGACGCTTCAAAAGTTGTATAATTTTGCACGGACGCCAGGACCGGTAAAATTGCAACATTCTGGAGTCAATGGGTTAAAATATTCCAACGTGCTCGCTAGTGTTGTCACGATACCAACATTTTGGTTTCGATACCGATACCAAGTCAAGAGTTGCGATTCCGATTCTTTTAAATAATTATTGACAAAATGTACATTGCAGATGTTAGCCACATTGGTAAGTTAGCTAACAAGATAGCCATATTAGACAGTTATCATTGCCATTAGTCTCTTTAATAACAATGTTCAACTCGAGCCTCAAATTTCCATGACGCGTTCTTGTCGTAGCCAATCAGCAGTGAGGATCTCAGCCACTGACATTTAATAAAAAAAACGAAAACCGCGCCTCATATCTGTTCAGAAACTGGACAAAAGTTAAACATAAACAGACCACAGACTCTCTGTGTCATGGTGAATACAGTCGCTGTTGTGTCTGTATCATGTTATTGAGAGTGTGGATGGAGTTAATTTAGAAAACACGCATTTTAAAAGGTTCTTCGCCTGCCGTCTTGTCAAATCATTAATTCATGGTTTTTACTAACCATTATCAGTATTTTGTTCCTTCGGCATCATTTTCAAACGTGTATTACAATTAAATCACGGTAAAATATGTTAATTTGTTGTAGTTGAGTTTACCACAGTATTTACATGGAGATAAGCCCCGCCCCTCTCAGCGCGTCCTGTTTGAATGACAGGAGTACAACAGCTGACAGCCACCGTCAAACTCCAGCTATTGGAGCGAATATTCGCATTGCAGATACCAAAACCATCAACTTCCCAGAGTGGAACTGACTCATCTTCCACACACTGCTTCTGTTTCGTGTATTTTACATTTTCACACTAATACATATGCATAGAATGAGTGAGTAACTTTCATGTTTATTTTCTTTTTATGGGATTTGAGTTTTAAATAGAAATGCTTTGTTACTGACAGATTCAGGAAGCCTTTTCATCCCAAGTTTCCCTACAATACCTACATATACATTATCCTAATTTATAAATCACATTTGCACACTTTTATAATGTATATAGTATCCTATGATTATATATTTTGTATTGTGACATAGTTATATTACTCTAACTACTAGATGATAATAGATGCCCTGTATATTCTTTCATCTTTTCATTATATTCTTTACTCTTTTGGGTAAAAATAATATATTTTTTTACTGTTGATGTGTCTATTAACTGTTAATGCTTATGTTTAATGTGTTATATTTAAACTTTGACTTACTGTTTACATGCTGCTATGCACAAAAACAATTCCCACTTTGGTTTGAATAAAGCATAATTCTCATCTACATCTAATCTCCAAATGAATCACTGCTCATTACTCCACCTGCTGACATAATAAGAGGACATGTCATACCCATTTTAAATACAACTGCCTAACGATGTTAATAAACTGTAAGGTGACAATACAGTTGTATTTTATCATAAATAATGGTCTTCCTGATTTAGGGAAATTAAATTGTGTGGAAGAGGATTTCTGGAAAAACAACATGATGCTATCTATAGCAATTCATTGATGTAATCTAATAATTACTAATAATATTGTGTCATTTACAAGTTAATACACAACACCCTATAACACCCCCCCTCTTAACATTCCAAACCAACAACCACATGAAACAAATGAACTTAACACATTTATTCATTTAACAACATACATGACAAACAACATTTACTCCATCTCCTCTCCCTCCTCCTCCCTCCTCCTCCTCTGTTCTGAGTCCCTTTCCTCACTTTGCTCTGCACAGATGAAGACAAAAAAACACAACAACACATTAGAAGTCACAAATGACTCTTTTGTCATTGTATGATGATGCAATCAATACAACAATATATTGATGCAACCTTTCTTATCCTTCTATTATACACTCACTGGGATCAATTGTTGGGCCAAGTTGTTAGAAAACAGTGTAATCTATAATGTCAATTCCTAATTCAAAATACTCTTTATCTGTACTGCTTACACATTTCTTCTTCTCTGCTAAAGTAGCAAATCACATGACATGGTTAAGATACCTTCTACTCATAGAGGACATTTAATTCAATAACATGTTCATTTTTGAAAAAAAAACACACAATGGGGATACTCCATCCGTCCAGCCAAAAAGAAACAGTCAATGTAACACTACAGTAGTATAGCACGAGTGTACAATCACAGTAATACTTTTGAAACTTGAAGGACAAACACTTACCATCCTTAGCAAACGAGGCGGTTGCCTGCAGCACCTCGAGCTGCAGGGCCTCGTCCGCCCTCCTCTTTAAGAGGACATTCTCTTTCTGACCGCCTCTAATCTTTGCTCCGCTGCCCGTCGGAGCCTCTGCTGCCGCCCCAGTTCACTCTGCTGCCGCCCCAGTTCACTATGCTGCCGCCCCAGTTCCTCTGCTGCCGCCCCAGTTCTCTATGCTGCCGCCCAGTTCGCTCTGCTGCCGCCCCAGTTCACTATGCTGCCGCCCCAGCATAGTGAAGCAGCGCCCCAAAAGGTGCAGCCCTCGGCGTACAGGGCCTGGCGGGTGAATGCTCCATCCAAGATGGAATACTGCAAATAAAAAACAACGAATGTACACATAAATTAGAAAACTATTAACAAGCATTTAGAGCAGTGATTCCTGAGACATGCCCCCCCCCCCTAACGGAACCCCCGCACCACCCCTGAAATTGAAGATGTTTTAAAAAATATATATAAAGCGCCAAATCCCAACTGAAGTACAGCCAGCTACATGAGTGATACTGACGGCCTGTCAGGAGAGGGAGAGGAACAGAGAGGCTCCCTTTAATATTCTTATATTATAGAGTCATTATCACGTCTTTTTAAAGCTCAATAAATACTTTTCTCATTTAAATGTTTTACTTACGATGTACAGTTGGCCCTCTACCCGAAGGCTCTCCGCCTCCTGTCCTGCATCGCGGGGATTTTGCTCGGAGAATCCATAATGCTGCATGAAAAAACAGAACACATTAAACAATAAATAAAGAACACAATACATTAACACTTCAAGTTAACTAATGCAAAGTTAGCTCTACGCAGGTCTAAGCTGTGGACCTACACATTAATACTTAAGTAAATAAGCATAAACAACCTGTGATGCTATTCAAATAAATTAGCGCCAAAAATGCATTACGCATATACACACAAATGAATACAATTTGTTGTCAAAGCAATGATAAACCTGTGAGTTGGATGTAGAACACTCAGAATCAATATAGATGTTTTTATTTTAAAGTAAACTCTACACATTACGATATTCATGCTAATTATACATAACTAAGCGCAAGTGGAGGCTGCAATGCTAAAGTAAAGAAGAGCACCTTACCATACGATGACAGGAATGAGGGACAGAATTAACGTACACCGGAGGTGAAGTTATGATGCGTTCAAACGCATCTTGTAAAATCTATTATTTAACCCAAAACTTAAAAATAACTGCTTAAAAAATCTTCCTGCATATAAAATCAAGGCACTATTGCATTTTCATTAATAAATTGCTTTTAAAATTGTTTTTATTAACGTTAGTATTGCTTTTGTATGCGTTGTAAACTGCTCAGGGCTGTTAAAGGCCTATACATTTGAACAGCAGTTTTAAACACTTTTATTATGCGTTTTTGATTGACTTTGTCATGACATTCAACTGGGGCGCAATGCATGCCTATGCACCCCCTTACTAATCTACCCGCACAATTCTTCTCTGGGGTCTGAATGTCTCGCGATGTTGGTAAATTCTTAAAAAACAAAACACCATTTAATTTCGGGTTAAAATGTGTTGTAACTTGTAACTGCGTTACTTACTGAGCATTGTAACGGGTAGTATATTACCCAAATTACTTCTTTACAGCAAAAAGTAATACATTACTTTAACTGTTACTTTTGAAGCGCTTTACACCCAACACTGCCAGTGAGTGCCTCCTTCGACTGCTTGGTGCCTTGTACCCTCTCAGGTGGCCCCTATACGTCACTATCTGACACTCTCCCTAAGCCTAACCAGTCGCCACGAAATAACAAATTTCATTTAATTTATATGGGATTCCACAGCAACGCTCACTGGAACCGTACTTACCTCTCCTTACCGTGAAACACACGAAAGGATTGAGAGAGAATATTAATACCTGTAGTTACAGAAGGAAAAACAACTAAATGACTTACCGTGAAAACAAGAAGTACTGAGAGAGCGAAATAGGCCACTCCCACATCTCTATAAAGAGCCGGCTGCCTCTCTCTCCCGCTCATTCCTGTTGAGGCTCTACAGTGCACAGACACAGCTGGGAAGAAGAAGAACAAGCCACATGTCAATTTGAAATACACACTGCTGGGACTGATCAGCCTATGCAGGGCCCACCTTGTTGAGAGTGTCTAGTGAAGGGTCGAAACACTTGATGATCCAAGGACCACTACTGATGATGTGTATAAAATAAGGCATGTTGTATGTACGACTGAAACTAAAAACAACTATCATACGGTTTCACGAAACACCAACTCAAGCCCGAACCCGGTTTTAGGATGGCCAGAGCATTACGTGCATTCCAGATTAGTGCCTCCTTCGACTGCTTGGTGCCTTGTACCCTCTCAGGTCACTGCATGATACTCTCTCGCCCTCAATCGTACGCTAATCCTAACCGCCCCTTTTCGAGGCCATAACCTAAAATGGACGTCCACATGCTTACTCCTCTTCATGCCTGAAATAATTAAATGAACACGTGAATTGTAAATAAATACAGAGACAACATAACAATTTGGAATCAACATTTTATTTGGGTCACAAAGGTCAAAACAGGATTAAGAAAAAAACTGGATACTCACCTGCTCACCGTGACATACGGAGATTTCACGAAAGTTACATGGGAAATAAGCCCCTCCTACACCTGCTATATAAACAGCTGTGGAAGCCCTTTCTGGCTCACTCTGTCTTGATGCAGCGCAGCGAATGCATCTCTCTTGCTCACGTGTATAGCTGCATATCCTCCTGAATGCTGAAAACTCACACGCACAGCTACATGTTCCTATAATACACACTGCTTGGATTTGATCACCTTTCAGGCCTATCCTGGGGGGAGATTGTTTAGTTATAATAAGCCGAAACAATCAAAGACTCCTGGGTTTACTACTGAAGATTTGTATTAGAATTGTTATATGTGAGTGATAGTAAAAACACGACTATGATAGGTATCTGTGATGAAGGTAACTTCGTCACTGTGGATTGACGGCTTCGGCCTTGTAATATTGCACATGTGGTTTAGTTTGAAAGTGTTCCCCCTCCCGTTTTGTCTGTGGCTGGTGATTGTGTTCACCTGGTGCCCTGTGTTGTCTCCTCCCCCCTCACCTGTGTCTTATTGGCCTGATTAGTGTGTATGTGTGTATTTAGGCTCTGTTTTCCCTGTCAGTGAACAGGTAGTGTGTGTGAGATCCTTGTGGATGGTGACTGTGTTCACCTGGGCAGCAATATTGAGGCTGTGTCATGTACCACAGCGATGAATAAATGCCCACACCGGGTTATATTTGAATTCTCTGCCTCCTTGCTTGGTCGGGCCGCTCAACGGTCAGTCTCACAGTATCACTCAACGTAATTTAATTTTTCTTGGGGCCTAAGGTGAGAGTTGGCCTGCCTCGTGGTGAACAAGGATGGCCCGAGCACTCGATCTTACAGCCGGTCCCCGGCAGTAGGATCCAAGCCTCTTATTCCCTAACGCAGCCAGTCCTCAATCAAACGCTAATCCTAACCGCCCCTTTTCCAGGCCATAACCTAAAATGGACGCTCACGTGCTTACTCCTCTTCATGCCTGAAATAATTAAATGGAGGCCCACTTTAGAGAACACGTGAATTGTAAATAAATACAGAGACAACATAACAATTTGGAATCAACATTTTATTTGGGTCACAAAGGTCAAAACAGGATGAAGAAAAAAACTGGATACTCACCTGCTCACACATGGAGATTTCACGAAAGTTACATGGGAAATAAGCCCCTCCTACACCTGCTATATAAACAGTGTGTGGAAGCCCTTTCTGGCTCACTCTGTCCTGATGCATCGCAGCGAATGCATCTCTCTTGCTCACGTGTATAGCTGCATATCCTCCTGAATGCTGAAAACTCACACGCACAGCCACATGTTCCTATAATACACACTGCTTGGATTTGATCACCTTTCAGGCCTATCCTGGTGGGAGATTGTTTAGTTATAATAAGCCGAAACAATCAAAGACTCCTGGGTTTACTACTGAAGATGTGTATTAGAATTGTTATATGTGAGTGATAGTAAAAACACGACTATGATAGGTATCTGTGACGAAGGTAACTTCGTCACTGTGGATTGACGGCTTCGGCCTTGTAATATTGCACATGTGGTTTAGTTTGAAAGTGTTCCCCCTCCCGTTTTGTCTGTCTGGTGATTGTGTTCACCTGGTGCCCTGTGTTGTCTCCTCCCCCTCACCTGTGTCTTATTGGCCTGATTAGTGTGTATGTGTATTTAGGCTCTGTTTTCCCTGTCAGTGAACAGGTAGTGTGTGTGAGATCCTTGTGGCTGGTGACTGTGTTCACCTGGGCAGCAATATTGAGGCTGTGTCATGTACCACAGCGATGAATAAATGCCCACACCGGGTTATATTTGAATTCTCTGCCTCCTTGCTTGGTCGGGCCGCTCAACGGTCAGTCTCACAGTATCACTCAACGTAATTTAATTTTTCTTGGGGCCTAAGGTGAGAGTTGGCCTGCCTCGGTGGTGAACAAGGATGGCCCGAGCACTCGATCTTACAGCCGGTCCCGGCAGTAGGATCCAAGCCTCTTATTCCCTAACGCAGCCAGTCCTCAATCGAACGGTAATCTAACCGCCACCTTTTCCAGGCCATAACCTAAAATGGACGCTCACGTGCTTACTCCTCTTCATGCCTGAAATAATTAAATGGAGGCCCACTTTAGAGAACACGTGAATTGTAAATAAATACAGAGACAACTTAACAATTTGGAATGAACATTTTATTGGGAAAAAACCATGCATACTCACCTGCTCACCGTGACATACGGAGGTTTCACGAAAGTTACATGGGAAATAAGCCCCTCCTACACCTCTATATAAACAGCGTGTGGAAGCCCTTATCGGCTCACTCTGTCCTGATGCAGCGCAGCGAATGCATCTCTCTTGCTCACGTGTACACGCGTATAGCTGCATATCCTCCTGAATGCTAGAAACTCGTTCCTATAATACACACTGCTTGGATTTGATCACCTTGCAGGGCTATCCTGGGGGGAATTGTTTAGTTAAAATAAGCCGAAACATTCAATGACTCCTGGGTTTACTACTGAAGATTTGTATTAGAATTGTTATATGTGAGTGATAGTAAAAACACTACTATGATAGCTATCACTCAACGTAATTTAATTTTTCTTGGGGCCTAAGGTGAGAGCTGGCCTGCCTCGGTGGTGAACAAGGATGGCCCGAGCACTCGATCTTACAGCCGGTCCCCGGCAGTAGGATCCAAGCCTCTTGTTCCCTAACGCAGCCAGTGCCCCATGTTCTCATTTCTGGGGTAGGTTGGCTCTCATACTGCATCCTTTGGTGCCATTTGGGCGTCGCAGTCCATGGATGGAGGTGCCACTTGTGGTGTTTGTGTGGTGGGTGTTTGTATGCTGCTGTGGATGTGTGTCTGTGTCTTTGTGTGTTGTGGACCAGCCAGAGGAGAGGGATCGGACAACTTTAGTAGTTTGGCAGGGATCCTCTCCTCTGGCTGGAAATAATGTGTCAAATGGTCAATATTGGTCTGCAGCTTTTTTGTACCCTTACCAACAATGGCCTTTTCCCCTCTAGTTCCAGGATGATGTATGGTCCCAACCAGTCATCCTCCAGCTTTCCCCCTTTTCTTTGCTCCTGTCTCACGTTCCTCCGCAACACCTGATCCCCTACTTGGAAGTTGTCCTCCTGGCCCTTTTTGACTTTTCTTTTGCGGACGTTGTCCTGGCTTCTTTTCATATTTTGTTTCACCTCTGTGAATACAGCCTCCTGTTTCTTCAAGCCTTCATAGATCTCCTCCCTTTCGACCAGCCTGCTGACTTTCTCTTCTTTGACCTGCAACAAATGACAGTTAGAATTTTAGAAGGCAGATGATCCAAATGAAAACGTTTGAAAAGGATGACATTAGAACATCTTACCACGTACTCCTTTGGCACCTCTGAAGGATACCTAGCCTCCCTCCCAAACATCAAATAATACAGGCTGTACTTTGTTGTCAGCTGTTTTTTGGTCTGAAGACCAAACATGGTGGACTGGAGCACCTGGTCCCAACGTTTGGGGTGACCAGCCACCATTTTGTTCAACGACCTTAAAATGCAGAATTCAAGTATAGGTATGAGGAAGCAGGAGAGAATATGGGTTCTCATGTATGATAAAGCAACATATCATTACCGATTACCTGTTCACATAGGAACAGGAAATGTGTTTGTTATTCTATGAAGAGCGTGAATTCCATCAGGTATTGAAAACCAATACCTCTGTATAGTGCCGTTGAGTTTCTCCACAAGGCCATTGGTCTGTGGATGGTAGGCGGAGCACAGGCTTCTCTTTATGTCCAGCCTCTCACACAGGCCAGAGTTGACCTTGAAATCATCATTAGGACAAACAAGCAATAGGTTAGCACAGCACTACAGTTACATATTGGGGATTCATACTGCATCAACACTACCTTGTTGCAAAACTCAGAGCCCTGGTCTGTTAGCAGTCTTTGAGGTGCACCACATTTGTAAAAGAAATCAAGGATACAATTGGTCACCTCTTCTGCTGTTTTAGTCTTTAGTGGGTAGGCCTCTGCCCATTTGGTGAAATAGTCAACCATACACATATGTACTGGTTGCCACCATCAGTTACTGTGAGTTTACCCACTAAGTCCATCCCAACCAGTTCAAAAGGCTCCGTAACCTGGGGGGAAAAAAATACATGAGCATTACAGTAAATCACTGTTGACTGTTGACGTGTTTCTACACTGACAATACCAGTATGCCATTGTTTATTTTGACCTCTATCGGACTGTACTCCAGCTTTTCTTTAATGTTGGCTGTCTTGGCCTGGCACTGTGGACAATGAGCAATCTAAAACAGACAAACATCATTTCAAAGTTATGACAAATATTTAGTGCAAATAAATGTGCTATATTATATTTTAAACTGATAGGTGTTTGCGCATACAGCCTCAGCAGTTTTGAAATACACATTACACTCCTCTGTGCTCTACTTTTGAACCTGAATGTGTATTCCACCACATTATTTTGAAGATACCAACTCACCCACTTGCGTATGTCATTCTCCATGCCAGGCCAATAGTACCGAGCAATAATAGCACAGTGAGTCTTCTCCACTCCACAGTGTCCACCAATATTGCTGCAGTGAAACTCCTCAAACAGTTGGTTTGTTTCTTCGGAAGAATAGACCACTTTGGCAAGGTGCTCAGCTTTATTTCTTTTGCGCCTGCAGATGTAGTACAGTTCTCCATCTGGTGTTTATATGTCATAATATTAGATTTACCATAGCATATTATCATTGTGTTCTAGAGTCCATATGGCATGCATCCTTACCCTTTATCCTGAAGGTGTCAGCTCTCCTCTTCATGACATATTTGTCTTTCTTTGTTGACCCCTCAGGATACTGGTGGTGGACTTTCAGATCCAGAATTTGTTTGACAATTCTGGGATCCATTTTCCAACACTCTCTGTCCCTCCTACTCCAACACCTACTTCCACCTGTCTCGCCTATGCGCCTACTCCTCCCTACCTACTTACCCTCACGTATTCACACACAAACAAATTAATACAACAAAGACAAACAAACAAAGTGACAAATACACGCAAACGTACAATACCAGCCTCTCTCAAATACACACAGTCGCACCTCAATTACTCACCCACTATCACTCACCAGGACATTACTCACCCACTATCACTCACCAGGACTAAAATAATAATAATAATAATCCTTATATTTATTATAGCGCTTTATCAATGACTCTCAAAGCACTTTACACATACAGATCATACATACATGTAATGGTCTACTGTGGACAATACCCACAGGAGCAAGTTCTGGTGAAGTGTCTTGCCCAAGGACACAACGGATTTACAGACGCACCCCCTTGATCTGATCATCATTGCACAGCGCACTGCGCCACACCGCCCATCTTCACACCTCGAAGTCATCGAGGCGCTTTTACAAGGACACATTGATATCATACATGTACTGTGGACAATACCCACAAGCAAATTCGGGTGAAGTGCCTTGCCAAGGACACAACGGCCTGACGCAGTGGCGGCGGGAGCGGGTTTCGAACTGGAGTTCCCCAACGCCCGATCTGATGATCAGACGCACAGACCACTGCGCCACCCGTCCACTATCTCACTATCACTCACTATCTCTATCGCTCTCTTTATCTGTCTGTATCTATCTATCTACCCATAAGAAATGTTACCATAGTGCAGCGTTTCTCAAAGTGTGGGCGCAGAGATGTGATAGGTGGGTCGCGAATGGACGCGATGAACGGGAGATTATTATTATTTATTTAAATAAATGTTTTGGACCTCAGGCCGGAATCGAACCTGGGTCCTCGCGGGCGGTAGTGGACTGTTACAGCCGGAGACTCGCAACGGCGGTGCACTTTCACAGCGCCGCTGCGCCGGACCCGCCGGTGCCTTGCAACAGCGGGTGTTAGCGGCGGCGGCGGATGCGGTACCGGCGCAGCGGCGCTGTGAAAGTCCACCGCCCACCTATGCCAGAGCCAGCAGCCCACCAACGGCAGCGGCCCATCCGAGGGATGTGTGTCTACAGAAGGTCCAGTTGTGATAGACACGTTCGCCACTGGTAAAAATATCTCATACACACATGTGAAACGCTATCACACACACACACAACAGCGTTGCAGTCGGGAAGAAAAGCAATGTGGAGCGGCACCTCACCACTTCATTTAACCGTGACACTTTTCGAAATCCCGTTTGTGTCCCCCCACTTTACAAATAGGCCTATGTTTATTATAATTTTTTAACGCAAGCCGTCATCGCCACGGAGGAGCACACAGCCTCTGTGAGCGAGAGAGAGAGAGCGAGAGAGAGAGAGAGAGCACACCTTCTATTTAATATAGCCTAGTTGTAAAAAAATAAAGTAAGAAATCATTCCAATGTGTACTATAGGACGGTAAAAAGTGATTAGTAAAATATGCATAAATAGAAAGAAAGAATGCTAACTAGGTAACATAAGATAAGAATAAACCAGTTTAAATGATTTGTTATTGGTTGTGATCATATTCTAAAGATGTTTGGATTATTGAAAAGTATACAGCTCCCTTTCATCTGAGTGTTGAGAGCTGTATCCATAAATTCATTTTGTGCTCAAAGTGCACCAGATTGATGCATTTAACTTCAACATTTAAAAAAAAATCTTCCCGGGGGAGCATGCCCCCGGACCCCCTGGAGGATGTGAGTTCCACCCCCAAATAAAGCAGGTTAAAATAATTAAATTGAATACATGTTCTTTTAGTAAACACTGAAAACGGGTCCCACAGACCCAAACAGCACACAAAGGTTAAAGGTCAGCATATAATAATGTTAAAATGTGCTAAATATATACACTGCAAAAAAACAAAAAAGAGGAGTAAATGTAGCTCACGACTTGTTTTATTTTTGAAAGTAGCTCTCATCCTAAAAAAGGTTGTTATAGAACGATACATTTGACAATTTTAAGCTTGGCCGACCATTTTATTGGAGCGATGAGGAACAGGTGGGGCTTGAAAAGGCCCACCTGTTCAAAGTGGGGAATGACAGAAAAAGTTTGAGAACCACTGCCATAGTGTACCATAGTACGTACCATAGTACGTACCATAGTACATACCATGGTACTACCATGGTACCTCAGATGTTACCATAGTGTACCATAGTACTACCATGGTACTACCATGGTACTATGGGACGTATTTCTTCTTTCATAGCAATTTTCCTTCATACTTTCTTGCCGTGAAATAGGTCTTAAATTCTATTCAAAGTGTTCTTAAAAAGGTCTTAAAAAGTCTTAAATTTGAGTTGGCGAAAGCTGCAGGAACCCTGAATTAAATGGAGGCCCATTTTAGAGAACACGTGAATTGTAAATAAATACAGAGACAACATAACAATTTGGAATGAACATTTTATTGGGGTCACAAAGGTCAAAAACAGGATTAAGAAAAACTATGGATACTCACCTGCTCACCGTGACATACGGAGGTTTCACGAAAGTTACATGGGAAATAAGCCCCTCCTACACCTCTATATAAACAGCGTGTGGAAGCCCTTTCTGGCTCACTCTGTCCTGAAGCAGCGCAGCGAATGCATCTCTCTTGCTCACGTGTATAGCTGCATATCCTCCTGAATGCAGAAAACTCACACGCACAGCTACATGTTCCTATAATACACACTGCTTGGATTTGATCACCTTTCAGGGCTATCCCGGGGGGAGATTGCTTAGTTATAATAAGCCGAAACAATCAAAGACTCCTGGGTTTACTACTGAAGATGTGTATTAGAGTTGTTATATGTGAGTGATAGTAAAAACACTACTATGATAGCTATCACTCAACGTCATTTAATTTTTCTTGGGGTCTAAGGTGGGAGTTGGATCTGCCTCGGTGGAGAGCAAGGATGGCCAGTGCATTCAGTCCTGTAGCCGTCTTGGCAGCAGGATTCAAACCCTTTCTTCCCCGACTCAGCGAGTGCCCCATGTTCTCATTTCTGTGGCAGGTTCGCTCTCTAACTGTTCACTGCTAAACGAGTAAGCATATGGAAAACTGTTCAATATATCTTAGAGTCTGCTTGAACGGGGCCTAATCTCATATTGATTTGTTAAACATATGCTTATTCAAAAACATATACATACATAACCTCACATATTCATTTGTATGCTATGGTTTCTTGATGTGTTTGTCCAAGTTAAGGACCAGTTCAATGCAAATTTAAAAAACACAAAAATATCTATCAAATGTAAAACTTTTATAAAAAACATTTCTTTCTTCGATTGCTGTTAACATTAAGTAAATGTTACTGTTATACCTCTTTTGGCATGTGATATTATATATTTTCTGATATAGGTCGTTTATAACCGTAAAAACACACTTTGGGAATGTATCAGTATTCTTTTGTTCATTGTTTACCTCTTTTTGATTGTTCATCAAATTCACGTTCCTATTGCATTTTTATCGAACATTTATCTCGGCTCTATCTTTCAACACTTTGACAACTGCCCGAACCTGTTTTTTCTTCTTGACCCTTCTGCACATTACATTCTGCCACAGTTCACTGCTGCCCTCTTGATTCCATTGAACAATACTGTGATTATTAGGGCCCGAGCACGGAGCGCTAGGACCCAACGGCGTCCTAGCACGAAGTGCGAGGAACCTATTGGAGGAATTCTTATTATTATTATTAGTCGCCATCTTTCCTGTTTTTGAGGCCTTTAGGACGCTTCAAAAGTTGTATAATTTTGCACGGACGCCAGGACCGGTAAAAATTGCAACATTCTGGAGTCAATGGGTTAAAATATTCCAACGTGCTCGCTAGTGTTGTCACGATACCAACATTTTGGTTTCGATACCGATACCAAGTCAAGAGTTGCGATTCCGATTCTTTTAAATAATTATTGACAAAATGTACATTGCAGATGTTAGCCACATTGGTAAGTTAGCTAACAAGATAGCCATATTAGACAGTTATCATTGCCATTAGTCTCTTTAATAACAATGTTCAACTCGAGCCTCAAATTTCCATGACGCGTTCTCGTGGTAGCCAATCAGCAGTGAGGATCTCAGCCACTGACGTTTAATAAAAAAACGAAAACAGCGCCTCATATCTGTTCAGAAACTGGACAAAAGTTAAACATAAACAGACCACAGACTCTCTGTGTCATGGTGAATACAGTCGCTGTTGTGTCTGTATCATGTTATTGTGAGTGTGGACGGAGTTAATTTAGAAAACACGCATTTTAAAAGGTTCTTCGCCTGCCGTCTTGTCAAAACATTAATTTATGGTTTTTACTAACAATTATCAGTATTTTTGTTCCTTCGGCATCATTTTCAAACGTGTATTACAATTAAATCACGGTAAAATATGTTAATTTGTTGTACTTGAGTTTACCACAGTATTTACATGGAGATAAGCCCCGCCCCCTCTCCAGCGCGTCCTGTTTGAATGACAGGAGTACAACAGCCACCACGTGAAACTCCAGCTATTGGAGCGAATATTCGCATCGAGTCAAATACCAAACCATCAACTTCCCAGAGTGGAACTCACTCATCTTCCACACACTGCTTCTGTTTCGTGTATTTTACATTTTCACACACTAATACATGCATACAATGAGTGAGTAACTTTCATGTTTATTTTCTTTTTATGGGATTTGAGTTTTAAATAGAAATGCTTTGTTACTGACACATTCAGGAAGCCTTTTCATCCCAAGTTTTCCCTACAATACCTACATATACATTATCCTAATTTATAAATCACATTTGCACACTTTTATAATGTATATAGTATCCTATGATTATATATTTTGTATTGTGACATAGTTATATTACTCTAACTACTAGATGATAATAGATGCCCTGTATATTCTTTCATCTTTTCATTATATTCTTTACTCTTTTGGGTAAAAATAATATATTTTTTACTGTTGATGTGTCTATTAACTGTTAATGCTTATGTTTAATGTGTTATATTTAAACTTTGACTTACTGTTTACATGCTACTATGACAAAAACAATTCCCACTTTGGTTTGAATAAAGCATAATTCTCATCTACATCTAATCTCCAAATGAATCACTGCTCATTACTCCCCTGCTGACATAATAAAGACATGTCATACCCATTTTAAATACAACTGCCTAACGATGTTAATAAACTGTAAGGTGACAATACAGTTGTATTTTATCATAAATAATGGTCTTCCTGATTTAGGGAAATTAAATTGTGTGGAAGAGGATTTCTGGAAAAACAACATGATGCTATCTATAGCAATTCATTGATGGTAATCTAATAATTACTAATAATATTGTGTCATTTACAAGTTAATACACAACACCCTAAATAACACCCCCCCCTTAACATTCCAAACCAACAACCACATGAAACAAATGAACTTAACACATTTATTCATTTCACAACATACATGACAAACAACATTTACTCCATCTCCTCCTCCTCCTCTGTTTGAGTCCTTTCTCACTTTGCTCTGCACAGATGAAGACAAAAAAACACAACAACACATTAGAAGTCACAAATGACTCTTTTGTCATTGTATGATGATGCAATCAATACAACAATATATTGATGCAACCTTTCTTATCCTTCTATTATACACTCACTGGGATCAATTGTTGGGCCAAGTTGTTAGAAAACAGTGTAATCTATAATGTCAATTCCTAATTCAAAATACTCTTTATCTGTACTGCTTACACATTTCTTCTTCTCTGCTAAAGTAGCAAATCACATGACATGGTTAAGATACCTTCTACTCATAGAGGAGATTTAATTCAATAACATGTTCATTTTTGAAAAAAAAAACACTCAATGGGGATACTCCATCTGTCCAGCCAAAAAGAAACAGTCAATGTAACACTACAGTCAGGGCCGGTTTTTGGCATAGGCGACAAAGGCGGTCGCCTAGGGCGCCAGATCTGGGGGGGGGCGCTGCGCTCGTAGTTCTGGGAGGGAAACATTTTTTTTTTTACTGTTTGGCTCATCCTAATTTTCAGCCTTGATGTAACAACATTCATAATTAAGTCAAGGTAACACCCTTTTCACCCCGGTTACACTTTCCATTTGCCCTGTACGATGGGCGCTGTAAGTGATGAAAGTGGGGGATGTTGACTTATCTGGCGCCCGCAGCTCACAGCCAAAGTGCGAGCGAGCCTCCGAGCGAGCAAGAGAGAGAGAGAGAGGGCGCGCATCGGTAGCGCGGATTGCTGTTGGATTGAGGCTGATAACTACAGCTCAGTGAGGTAAAGCACTCTGAGGGTTTAGATAGTTCACTTTAGTCTAAGTTATCTCAGTGGGTCTCAAACGGTCTGGTCACAATTTATGTAAACAAGTATTTCCAAGGCACGCCTTTATAATTATTAGGATAAATAAAAACAGGTTTGAAATCATTCCAATGCATAGCTACTATAGGACAGTAACCAAAAATATCGTTTAAAACTGGAGATATAAAAAAAAATGCATGAATAAATAAATGTCAACTAGGTAAAATAAGATATAAATGAAAAATAAAATACGTTAAATGTATTTGTTATTAGCTATGGTAGGTCATTGGTTATGTTCACATATTTATTTGATTATTAAAATGTAAAACCGATCTTTTTCATATGGGTGTTTAAAGTTGTACCCCTATCTAGTCTCTAGTAATTCTGCTCAAAGTGCACCAGATGGAAGCATTTACTTTAAAATGTTCAAACAAATCTTTCCGGGGCGGACCCCCGGACCCCCCTGGAGGATGTGACATCCACCCCCCAATTAAAACATGTTCATACAATAATGAATACATTTGAAACCTTCTTTATGTATATAACCAACATGTCAATACGTTTCAGTTTTTGTAGTGTATTGGTCTTTTGTAGAGATTTTTCATTTATTCTTTATATATTCTATTGTGTATTGCTTGGAGGGGGGGGGGGCACCAAATCATAATCTCGCCTAGGGCACCAAAATGTCTAGAACCGGCCCTGACTACAGTAGTATAGCACGAGTGTACAATCACAGTAATACTTTTGAAACTTGAAGGACAAACACTTACCATCCTTAGCAAACGAGGCGGTTGCCTGCAGCACCTCGAGCTGCAGGGCCTCGTCCGCCTCCTCTTTAAGAGGACATTTTCGTTCCTGACCGCCTCTAATCTTTGCTCCGCTGCCCGCCGGAGCCTCTGCTGCCGCCCCAGTTCACTCTGCTGCCGCCCCAGTTCACTCTGCTGCCGCCCCAGTTCACTATGCCGCCCCAGTTCACTATGCTGCCGCCCCAGTTCACTCTGCCGCCCCAGTTCACTATGCTGCCGCCCCAGTTCACTCTGCTGCCGCCCCAGTTCTCTATGCTGCCGCCCCAGTTCTCTATGCTGCCGCCCCAGTTCACTATGCTGCCGCCCCAGCATAGGAAGCAGCGCCCCAAAAGGTGCAGCCCTCGGCGTACAGGGCCTGGCGGGTGAATGCTCCATCCAAGATGGAATACTGCAAATAAAAAACAACGAATGTACACATAAATTAGAAAACTATTAACAAGCATTTAGAGCAGTGATTCCTGAGACATGCCCCCCCCCCTAACGGAACCCCCGCACCACCCCTGAAATTGAAGATGTTTTAAAAAATATATATAAAGCGCCAAATCCCAACTGAAGTACAGCCAGCTACATGAGTGATACTGACGGCCTGTCAGGAGAGGGAGAGGAACAGAGAGGCTCCCTTTAATATTCTTATATTATAGAGTCATTATCACGTCTTTTTAAAGCTCAATAAATACTTTTCTCATTTAAATGTTTTACTTACGATGTACAGTTGGCCCTCTACCCGAAGGCTCTCCGCCTCCCTGTCCTGCATCGCGGGGATTTTGCTCGGAGAATCCATAATGCTGCATGAAAAAACAGAACACATTAAACAATAAATAAAGAACACAATACATTAACACTTCAAGTTAACTAATGCAAAGTTAGCTCTACGCAGGTCTAAGCTGTGGACCTACACATTAATACTTAAGTAAATAAGCATAAACAACCTGTGATGCTATTCAAATAAATTAGCGCCAAAAATGCATTACGCATATACACACAAATGAATACAATTTGTTGTCAAAGCAATGATAAACCTGTGAGTTGGATGTAGAACACTCAGAATCAATATAGATGTTTTTATTTTAAAGTAAACTCTACACATTACGATATTCATGCTAATTATACATAACTAAGCGCAAGTGGAGGCTGCAATGCTAAAGTAAAGAAGAGCACCTTACCATACGATGACAGAAATGAGGGACAGAATTAACGTACACCGGAGGTGAAGTTATGATGCGTTCAAACGCATCTTGTAAAATCTATTATTTAACCCAAAACTTAAAAATAATGCTTAAAAATCTTCCTGCATATAAAATCAAGGCACTATTGCATTTTCATTAATAAATTGCTTTTAAAATTGTTTTTATTAACGTTAGTATTGCTTTTGTATGCGTTGTAAACTGCTCAGGGCTGTTAAAGGCCTATACATTTGAACAGCAGTTTTAAACACTTTTATTATGCGTTTTTGATTGACTGTTTGTCATGACATTCAACTGGGGGCGCAATGCATGCCTATGCACCCCCTTACTAATCTACCGCACAATTCTTCTCTGGGGTCTGAATGTCTCGCGATGTTGGTAAATTCTTAAAAAACAAAACACCATTTAATTTCGGGTTAAAATGTGTTGTAACTTGTAACTGCGTTACTTACTGAGCATTGTAACGGGTAGATATTACCCAAATTACTTCTTTACAGCAAAAAGTAATACATTACTTTAACTGTTACTTTTGAAGCGCTTTACACCCAACACTGCCAGTGAGTGCCTCCTTCGACTGCTTGGTGCCTTGTACCCTCTCAGGTGGCCCCTATACGTCACTATCTGACACTCTCCCTAAGCCTAACCAGTCGCCACGAAATAACAAATTTCATTTAATTTATATGGGATTCCACAGCAACGCTCACTGGAACCGTACTTACCTCTCCTTACCGTGAAACACACGAAAGGATTGAGAGAGAATATTAATACCTGTAGTTACAGAAGGAAAAACAACTAAATGACTTACCGTGAAACACAGAAGTACTGAGAGAGCGAAATAGGCCACTCCCACATCTCTATAAAGAGCCGGCTGCCTCTCTCTCCCGCTCATTCCTGTTGAGGCTCTACAGTGCACAGACACAGCTGGGAAGAAGAAGAACAAGCCACATGTCAATTTGAAATACACACTGCTGGGACTGATGCAGGGCCCACCTTGTTGAGAGTGTCTAGTGAAGGGTCGAAACACTTGATGATCCAAGGACCACTACTGATGATGTGTATAAAATAAGGCATGTTGTATGTACGACTGAAACTAAAAACAACTATCATACGGTTTCACGAAACACCAACTCAAGCCCGAACCCGGTTTTAGGATGGCCAGAGCATTACGTGCATTCCAGATTAGTGCCTCCTTCGACTGCTTGGTGCCTTGTACCCTCTCAGGTCACTGCATGATACTCTCTCGCCCTCAATCGTACGCTAATCCTAACCGCCCCTTTTCGAGGCCATAACCTAAAATGGACGTCCACATGCTTACTCCTCTTCATGCCTGAAATAATTAAATGAACACGTGAATTGTAAATAAATACAGAGACAACATAACAATTTGGAATCAACATTTTATTTGGGTCACAAAGGTCAAAACAGGATTAAGAAAAAAACTGGAGACTCACCTGCTCACCGTGACATACGGAGATTTCACGAAAGTTACATGGGAAATAAGCCCCTCCTACACCTGCTATATAAACAGCGTGTGGAAGCCCTTTCTGGCTCACTCTGTCTTGATGCAGCGCAGCGAATGCATCTCTCTTGCTCACGTGTATAGCTGCATATCCTCCTGAATGCTGAAAACTCACACGCACAGCTACATGTTCCTATAATACACACTGCTTGGATTTGATCACCTTTCAGGCCTATCCTGGGGGGAGATTGTTTAGTTATAATAAGCCGAAACAATCAAAGACTCCTGGGTTTACTACTGAAGATTTGTATTAGAATTGTTATATGTGAGTGATAGTAAAACACGACTATGATAGGTATCTGTGATGAAGGTAACTTCGTCACTGTGGATTGACGGCTTCGGCCTTGTAATATTGCACATGTGGTTTAGTTTGAAAGTGTTCCCCCTCCCGTTTTGTCTGTGGCTGGTGATTGTGTTCACCTGGTGCCCTGTGTTGTCTCCTCCCCCCTCACCTGTGTCTTATTGGCCTGATTAGTGTGTATGTGTGTATTTAGGCTCTGTTTTCCCTGTCAGTGAACAGGTAGTGTGTGTGAGATCCTTGTGGATGGTGACTGTGTTCACCTGGGCAGCAATATTGAGGCTGTGTCATGTACCACAGCGATGAATAAATGCCCACACCGGGTTATATTTGAATTCTCTGCCTCCTTGCTTGGTCGGGCCGCTCAACGGTCAGTCTCACAGTATCACTCAACGTAATTTAATTTTTCTTGGGGCCTAAGGTGAGAGTTGGCCTGCCTCGTGGTGAACAAGGATGGCCCGAGCACTCGATCTTACAGCCGGTCCCCGGCAGTAGGATCCAAGCCTCTTATTCCCTAACGCAGCCAGTCCTCAATCAAACGCTAATCCTAACCGCCCCTTTTCCAGGCCATAACCTAAAATGGACGCTCACGTGCTTACTCCTCTTCATGCCTGAAATAATTAAATGGAGGCCCACTTTAGAGACACGTGAATTGTAAATAAATACAGAGACAACATAACAATTTGGAATCAACATTTTATTTGGGTCACAAAGGTCAAAACAGGATGAAGAAAAAAACTGGATACTCACCTGCTCACCGTGACATACGGAGATTTCACGAAAGTTACATGGGAAATAAGCCCCTCCTACACCTGCTATATAAACAGCGTGTGGAAGCCCTTTCTGGCTCACTCTGTCTTGATGCAGCGCAGCGAATGCATCTCTCTTGCTCACGTGTATAGCTGCATATCCTCCTGAATGCTGAAAACTCACACGCACAGCCACATGTTCCTATAATACACACTGCTTGGATTTGATCACCTTTCAGGCCTATCCTGGTGGGAGATTGTTTAGTTATAATAAGCCGAAACAATCAAAGACTCCTGGGTTTACTACTGAAGATGTGTATTAGAATTGTTATATGTGAGTGATAGTAAAAACACGACTATGATAGGTATCTGTGATGAAGGTAACTTCGTCACTGTGGATTGACGGCTTCGGCCTTGTAATATTGCACATGTGGTTTAGTTTGAAAGTGTTCCCCCTCCCGTTTTGTCTGTCTGGTGATTGTGTTCACCTGGTGCCCTGTGTTGTCTCCTCCCCCCACCTGTGTCTTATTGGCCTGATTAGTGTGTATGTGTGTATTTAGGCTCTGTTTTCCCTGTCAGTGAACAGGTAGTGTGTGTGAGATCCTTGTGGCTGGTGACTGTGTTCACCTGGGCAGCAATATTGAGGCTGTGTCATGTACCACAGCGATGAATAAATGCCCACACCGGGTTATATTTGAATTCTCTGCCTCCTTGCTTGGTCGGGCCGCTCAACGGTCAGTCTCACAGTATCACTCAACGTAATTTAATTTTTCTTGGGGCCTAAGGTGAGAGTTGGCCTGCCTCGGTGGTGAACAAGGATGGCCCGAGCACTCGATCTTACAGCCGGTCCCCGGCAGTAGGATCCAAGCCTCTTATTCCCTAACGCAGCCAGTCCTCAATCGAACGGTAATCTAACCGCCACCTTTTCCAGGCCATAACCTAAAATGGACGCTCACGTGCTTACTCCTCTTCATGCCTGAAATAATTAAATGGAGGCCCACTTTAGAGAACACGTGAATTGTAAATAAATACAGAGACAACTTAACAATTTGGAATGAACATTTTATTGGGAAAAAACCATGCATACTCACCTGCTCACCGTGACATACGGAGGTTTCACGAAAGTTACATGGGAAATAAGCCCCTCCTACACCTCTATATAAACAGCGTGTGGAAGCCCTTATCGGCTCACTCTGTCCTGATGCAGCGCAGCGAATGCATCTCTCTTGCTCACGTGTACACGCGTATAGCTGCATATCCTCCTGAATGCTAGAAACTCGTTCCTATAATACACACTGCTTGGATTTGATCACCTTGCAGGGCTATCCTGGGGGAGATTGTTTAGTTAAAATAAGCCGAAACATTCAATGACTCCTGGGTTTTACTACTGAAGATTTGTATTAGAATTGTTATATGTGAGTGATAGTAAAAACACTACTATGATAGCTATCACTCAACGTAATTTAATTTTTCTTGGGGCCTAAGGTGAGAGTTGGCCTGCCTCGGTGGTGAACAAGGATGGCCCGAGCACTCGATCTTACAGCCGGTCCCCGGCAGTAGGATCCAAGCCTCTTGTTCCCTAACGCAGCCAGTGCCCCATGTTCTCATTTCTGGGGTAGGTTGGCTCTCATACTGCATCCTTTGGTGCCATTTGGGCGTCGCAGTCCATGGATGGGTGCCACTTGTGGTGTTTGTGTGGTGGGTGGTTTGTATGCTGCTGTGGATGTGTGTCTGTGTCTTTGTGTGTTGTGGACCAGCCAGAGGAGAGGGATCGGACAACTTTAGTAGTTTGGCCTCTCCTCTGGCTGGAAATAATGTGTCAAATGGTCAATATTGGTCTGCAGCTTTTTTGTACCCTTACCAACAATGGCCTTTTCCCCTCTAGTTCCAGGATGATGTATGGTCCCAACCAGTCATCCTCCAGCTTTCCCCCTTTTCTTTGCTCCTGTCTCACGTTCCTCCGCAACACCTGATCCCTACTTGGAAGTTGTCCTCCTGGCCCTTTTTGACTTTTCTTTTGCGGACGTTGTCCTGGCTTCTTTTCATATTTTGTTTCACCTCTGTGAATACAGCCTCCTGTTTCTTCAAGCCTTCATAGATCTCCCTTTCGACCAGCCTGCTGACTTTCTCTTCTTTGACCTGCAACAAATGACAGTTAGAATTTTAGAAGGCAGATGATCCAAATGAAAACGTTTGAAAAGGATGACATTAGAACATCTACCACGTACTCCTTTGGCACCTCTGAAGATACCTAGCCTCCCTCCCAAACATCAAATAATACAGGCTGTACTTTGTTGTCAGCTGTTTTTTGGTCTGAAGACCAAACATGGTGGACTGGAGCACCTGGTCCCAACGTTTGGGGTGACCAGCCACCATTTTGTTCAACGACCTTAAAATGCAGAATTCAAGTATAGGTATGAGGAAGCAGGAGAGAATATGGGTTCTCATGTATGATAAAGCAACATATCATTACCGATTACCTGTTCACATAGGAACAGGAAATGTGTTTGTTATTCTATGAAGAGCGTGAATTCCATCAGGTATTGAAAACCAATACCTCTGTATAGTGCCGTTGAGTTTCTCCACAAGGCCATTGGTCTGTGGATGGTAGGCGGAGCACAGGCTTCTCTTTATGTCCAGCCTCTCACACAGGCCAGAGTTGACCTTGAAATCATCATTAGGACAAACAAGCAATAGGTTAGCACAGCAACTACAGTTACATATTGGGGATTCATACTGCATCAACACTACCTTGTTGCAAAACTCAGAGCCCTGGTCTGTTAGCAGTCTTTGAGGTGCACCACATTTGTAAAAGAAATCAAGGATACAATTGGTCACCTCTTCTGCTGTTTTAGTCTTTAGTGGGTAGGCCTCTGCCCATTTGGTGAAATAGTCAACCATACACATATGTACTGGTTGCCACCATCAGTTACTGTGAGTTTACCCACTAAGTCCATCCCAACCAGTTCAAAAGGCTCCGTAACCTGGGGGGAAAAAAATACATGAGCATTACAGTAAATCACTGTTGACGTGTTGACGTGTTTCTACACTGACAATACCAGTATGCCATTGTTTATTTTGACCTCTATCGGACTGTACTCCAGCTTTTCTTTAATGTTGGCTGTCTTGGCCTGGCACTGTGGACAATGAGCAATCTAAAACAGACAAACATCATTTCAAAGTTATGACAAATATTTAGTGCAAATAAATGTGCTATATTATATTTTAAACTGATAGGTGTTTGCTCATACAGCCTCAGCAATTTTGAAATACACATTACACTCCTCTGTGCTCTACTTTTGAACCTGAATGTGTATTCCACCACATTATTTTGAAGATACCAACTCACCCACTTGCGTATGTCATTCTCCATGCCAGGCCAATAGTACCGAGCAATAATAGCACAGTGAGTCTTCTCCACTCCACAGTGTCCACCAATATTGCTGCAGTGAAACTCCTCAAACAGTTGGTTTGTTTCTTCGGAAGAATAGACCACTTTGGCAAGGTGCTCAGCTTTATTTCTTTTGCGCCTGCAGATGTAGTACAGTTCTCCATCTGGTGTTTATATGTCATAATATTAGATTTACCATAGCATATTATCATTGTGTTCTAGAGTCCATATGGCATGCATCCTTACCCTTTATCCTGAAGGTGTCAGCTCTCCTCTTCATGACATATTTGTCTTTCTTTGTTGACCCCTCAGGATACTGGTGGTGGACTTTCAGATCCAGAATTTGTTTGACAATTCTGGGATCCATTTTCCAACACTCTCTGTCCCTCCTACTCCAACACCTACTTCCACCTGTCTCGCCTATGCGCCTACTCCTCCCTACCTACTTACCCTCACGTATTCACACACAAACAAATTAATACAAAAAGACAAACAAACAAAGTGACAAATACACGCAAACGTACAATACCAGCCTCTCTCAAATACACACAGTCGCACCTCAATTACTCACCCACTATCACTCACCAGGACATTACTCACCCACTATCACTCACCAGGACATTACTCACCCACTATCACTCACCAGGACCAGGACTAAATAATAATAATAATAATCCTTATATTTATTATAGCGCTTTATCAATGACTCTCAAAGCGCTTTACAAATACACATTACACATACAGATCATACATACATGTAATGGTCTGCTGTGGACAATACCCACAGGAGCAAGTTCAGGTGAAGTGTCTTGCCCAAGGACACAACGGATTTACAGACGCAGCGGGTTTCACCCCCTTGATCTGATCATCATTGCACAGCGCACTGCGCCACACCTCGAAGTCATCGAGGCGCTTTTACAAGGACACATTGATATCATACATGTACTGTGGACAATACCCACAGGAGCAAATTCGGGTGAAGTGCCTTGCCAAGGACACAACGGCCTGACGCAGTGGCGGCGGGAGCGGGTTTCGAACTGGAGTTCCCCAACGCCCCCTTGATCTGATGATCAGATGCACAGACCACTGCGCCACCCGTCCACTATCTCACTATCACTCACCAACTCTCGCTATCGCTCTCTTTATCTGTCTGTATCTATCTACCCATAAGAATGTTACCATAGTTTACCATAGTACGTACCATAGTACATACCATGGTACTACCATGGTACCTCAGATGTTACCATAGTGTACCATAGTACTACCATGGTACTATGGGACGTATTTCTTCTTTCATAGCAATTTTCCTTCATACTTTCTTGCCGTGAAATAGGTCTTAAATTCTATTCAAAGTGTCTTAAAAAGGTCTTAAAAAGTCTTAAATTTGAGTTGGCGAAACTGCAGGAACCCTGAATTAAATGGAGGCCCATTTCAGAGAACACGTGAATTGTAAATAAATACAGAGACAACATAACAATTTGGAATGAACATTTTATTGGGGTCACAAAGGTCAAAAACAGGATTAAGAAAAACTATGGATACTCACCTGCTCACCGTGACATACGGAGGTTTCACGAAAGTTACATGGGAAATAAGCCCCTCCCACACCTCTATATAAACAGTGTGTGGAAGCCCTTTCTGGCTCACTCCGTCCTGAAGCAGCGCAGCGAATGCTTCTCTCTTGCTCACGTGTATAGCTGCATATCCTCCTGAATGCTGAAAACTCACACGCACAGCTACATGTTCCTATAATACACACTGCTTGGATTTGATCACCTTTCAGGGCTATCCCGGGGGGAGATTGCTTGGTTATAATAAGCCGAAACAATCAAAGACTCCTGGGTTTACTACTGAAGATGTGTATTAGAATTTTATATGTGAGTGATAGTAAAAACACTACTATGATAGCTAACTCAACGTCATTTAATTTTTCTTGGGGTCTAAGGTGGGAGTTGGATCTGCCTCGGTGGAGAGCAAGGATGGCCAGTGCATTCAGTCCTGTAGCCGTCTTGGCAGCAGGATTCAAACCCTTTCTTCCCCGACTCAGCGAGTGCCCCATGTTCTCATTTCTGTGGCAGGTTCGCTCTCTAACTGTTCACTGCTAAACGAGTAAGCATATGGAAAACTGTTCAATATATCTTAGAGTCTGCTTGAACGGGGCCTAATCTCATATTGATTTGTTAAACATATGCTTATTCAAAAACATACAATACATACATAACCTCACATATTCATTTGTATGCTATGGTTTCTTGATGTGTTTGTCCAAGTTAAGGACCAGTTCAATGCAAATTAAAAAACACAAAAATATCTAAATGTAAAACTTTTATAAAAAACATTTCTTTCTTCGATTGCTGTTAACATTAAGTAAATGTTACTGTTATACCTCTTTTGGCATGTGATATTATATATTTTCTGATATAGGTCGTTTATAACCGTAAAAACACACTTTGGGAATGTATCAGTATTCTTTTGTTCATTGTTTACCTCTTTTTGATTGTTCATCAATTCACGTTCCTATTGCATTTTTATCGAACATTTATCTCGGCTCTATCTTTCAACACTTTGACAACTGCCCGAACCTGTTTTTTCTTCTTGACCCTTCTGCACATTACATTCTGCCACAGTTCACTGCTGCCCTCTTGATTCCATTGAACAATACTGTGATTATTAGGGCCCGAGCACGGAGCGCTAGGACCCAACGGCGTCCTAGCACGAAGTGCGAGGAACCTATTGGAGGAATTCTTATTATTATTATTAGTCGCCATCTTTCCTGTTTTTGAGGCCTTTAGGACGCTTCAAAAGTTGTATAATTTTGCACGGACGCCAGGACCGGTAAAAATTGCAACATTCTGGAGTCAATGGGTTAAAATATTCCAACGTGCTCGCTAGTGTTGTCACGATACCAACATTTTGGTTTCGATACGATACCAAGTCAAGAGTTGCGATTCCGATTCTTTTAAATAATTATTGACAAAATGTACATTGCAGATGTTAGCCACATTGGTAAGTTAGCTAACAAGATAGCCATATTAGACAGTTATCATTGCCATTAGTCTCTTTAATAACAATGTTCAACTCGAGCCTCAAATTTCCATGACGCGTTCTCGTGGTAGCCAATCAGCAGTGAGGATCTCAGCCACTGACGTTTAATAAAAAAACGAAAACAGCGCCTCATATCTGTTCAGAAACTGGACAAAAGTTAAACATAAACAGACCACAGACTCTCTGTGTCATGGTGAATACAGTCGCTGTTGTGTCTGTATCATGTTATTGTGAGTGTGGACGGAGTTAATTTAGAAAACACGCATTTTAAAAGGTTCTTCGCCTGCCGTCTTGTCAAATCATTAATTTATGGTTTTTACTAACAATTATCAGTATTTTGTTCCTTCGGCATCATTTTCAAACGTGTATTACAATTAAATCACGGTAAAATATGTTAATTTGTTGTACTTGAGTTTACCACAGTATTTACATGGAGATAAGCCCCGCCCCCTCTCCAGCGCGTCCTGAATGACAGGAGTACAACAGCCAGCCACGAAACTCCAGCTATTGGAGCGAATATTCGCATCGAGTCATACCAAACCATCAACTTCCCAGAGTGGAACTCACTCATCTTCCACACACGCTTCTGTTTCGTGTATTTTACATTTTCACACACTAATACATGCATACAATGAGTGAGTAACTTTCATGTTTATTTTTTTTTATGGGATTTGAGTTTTAAATAGAAATGCTTTGTTACTGACATTCAGGAAGCCTTTTCATCCCAAGTTTTCCCTACAATACCTACATATACATTATCCTAATTTATAAATCACATTTGCACACTTTTATAATGTATATAGTATCCTATGATTATATATTTTGTATTGTGACATAGTTATATTACTCTAACTACTAGATGATAATAGATGCCCTGTATATTCTTTCATCTTTTCATTATATTCTTTACTCTTTTGGGTAAAAATAATATATTTTACTGTTGATGTGTCTATTAACTGTTAATGCTTATGTTTAATGTGTTTATTTAAACTTTGACTTACTGTTTACATGCTACTATGACAAAAACAATTCCCACTTTGGTTTGAATAAAGCATAATTCTCATCTACATCTAATCTCCAAATGAATCACTGCTCATTACTCCCACCTGCTGACATAATAAAGACATGTCATACCCATTTTAAATACAACTGCCTAACGCTGTTAATAAACTGTAAGGTGACAATACAGTTCTATTTTATCATCAATAATGGTCTTCCTGATTTAGGGAAATTAAATTGTGTGGAAGAGGATTTCTGGAAAAACAACATGATGCTATCTATAGCAATTCATTGATGGTAATCTAATAATTGCTAATAATATTGTGTCATTTACAAGTTAATACACAACACCCTGAATAACACCCTCCCTCTTAACATTCCAAACCAACAACCACATGAAACAAATGAACTTAACACATTTATTCATTTAACAACATACATGACAAACAACATTTACTCCATCCTCCTCCTCTCCTTCTCTGTCTCCTCCTACTCCTCCTTCGTCTCCTCCTCCTCTGTTTGAGTCCCTTTCTCACTTTGCTCTGCACAGATGAAGACAAAAAAAACACAACAACACATTAGAATTAACAAATGACTCTTTTGTCATTGTATGATGATGCAATCAATACAACAATATATTGATGCAACCTTTCTTATCCTTCTATTATACACTCACTGGGATCAATTGTTGGGCCAAGTTGTTAGAAAACAGTGTAATCTATAATGTCAATTCCTAATTCAAAATACTCTTTATCTGTACTGCTTACACATTTCTTCTTCTCTGCTAAAGTAGCAAATCACATGACATGGTTAAGATACCTTCTACTCATAGAGGAGATTTATTCAATAACATGTTCATTTTTGAAAAAAAAACACTCAATGGGGATACTCCATCTGTCCAGCCAAAAAGAAACAGTCAATGTAACACTACAGTAGTATAGCACGAGTGTACAATCACAGTAATACTTTTGAAACTTGAAGGACAAACACTTACCATCCTTAGCAAACGAGGCGGTTGCCTGAAGCACCTCGAGCTGCAGGGCCTCGTCCGCCCTCCTCTTTAAGAGGACATTTTCGTTCCTGACCGCCTCTAGCTTTTGCTCCGCTGCCCGCCGGAGCCTCTGCTGCCGCCCCAGTTCCCTATGCTGCCGCCCCAGTTCACTATGCTGCCGCCCCAGTTCACTATGCTGCCGCCCCAGCATAGGAAGCAGCGCCCCAAAAGGTGCAGCCCTCGGGCGTACAGGGCCTGGCGGGTGAATGCTCCATCCAAGATGGAATACTGCAAATAAAAAACAACGAATGTACGCATAAATTAGAAAAACTATTAACAAGCATGTAGAGCAGTGATTCCTGAGACATGCCCCCCCCCCTAACGGATCCCCCGCACCACCCCTGAAACTAAAGATGTTTTAAAAAATATATATAAGCGCCAAATCCCAACTGAAGTACAGCCAGCTACATGAGTGATACTGACGGCCTGTCAGGAGAGGGAGAGGAACAGAGAGGCTCCCTTTAATATTCTTATATTAGAGGTCATTATCACGTCTTTTTAAAGCTCAATAAATACTTTTCTCATTTAAATGTTTTACTTACGATGTACAGTTGGCCCTCTACCCGAAGGCTCTCCGCCTCCCTGTCCTGCATCGCGGGGATTTTGCTCGGAGAATCCATAATGCTGCATGAAAAAACAGAACACATTAAACAATAAATAAAGAACACAATACATAACACTTCAAGTTAACTAATGCAAAGTTAGCTCTACGCAGGTCTAAGCTGTGGACCTACACATTAATACTTAAGTAAATAAGCATAAACAACCTGTGATGCTATTCAAATAAATTAGCGCCAAAAATGCATTACGCATATACACAAATGAATACAATTTGTTGTCAAAGCAATGATAAACCTGTGAGTTGGATGTAGAACACTCAGAATCAATATAGATTTTTATTTTAAAGTAAACTCTACACATTACGATATTCATGCTAATTATACATAACTAAGAGCAAGTGGAGGCTGCAATGCTAAAGTAAAGAAGAGCACCTTACCATACGATGACAGGAATGAGGGACAGAATTAACGTACACCGGAGGTGAAGTTATGATGCGTTCAAACGCATCTTGAAAATCTTATTTAACCCAAAACTTAAAAATAACTGCTTAAAAATCTTCCTGCATATAAAATCAAGGCACTATTGCATTTTCATTAATAAATTGCTTTTAAAATTGTTTTTATTAACGTTAGTATTGCTTTTGTATGCGTTGTAAACTGCTCAGGGCTGTTAAAGGCCTATACATTTGAACAGCAGTTTTAAACACTTTTATTATGCGTTTTTGATTGACTTTGTCATGACATTCAACTGGGGGGCAATGCATGCCTAGCACCCCCTTACTAATCTACCCGCACAATTCTTCTCTGGGGTCTGAATGTCTCGCGATGTTGGTAAATTCTTAAAAAAACAAAACACCATTTAATTTCGGGTTAAAATGTGTTGTAACTTGTAACTGCGTTACTTACTGAGCATTGTAACGGGTAGTATATTACCCAAATTACTTCTTTACAGCAAAAAGTAATACATTACTTTAACTGTTACTTTTGAAGCGCTTTACACCCAACACTGCCAGTGAGTGCCTCCTTCGACTGCTTGGTGCCTTGTACCCTCTCAGGTGGCCCCTATACGTCACTATCTGACACTCTCCCTAAGCCTAACCAGTCGCCACGAAATAACAAATTTCATTTAATTTATATGGGATTCCACAGCAACGCTCACTGGAACCGTACTTACCTCTCCTTACCGTGAAACACACGAAAGGATTGAGAGAGAATATTAATACCTGTAGTTACAGAAGAAAAAACAACTAAATGACTTACCGTGAAAACACGAAGTACTGAGAGAGCGAAATAGGCCACTCCCACATCTCTATAAAGAGCCGGCTGCCTCTCTCCCGCTTCCTCTTTGAGGCTCTACAGTGCACAGACACAGCTGGGAAGAAGAAGAACAAGCCACATGTCAATTTGAAATACACACTGCTGGGACTGATCAGCCTATGCAGGGCCCACCTTGTTGAGAGTGTCTAGTGAAGGGTCGAAACACTTGATGATCCAAGGACCACTACTGATGATGTGTATAAAATAAGGCATGTTGTATGTACGACTGAAACTAAAAACAACTATCATACGGTTCACGAAACACAACTCAAGCCCGAACCCGGTTTTAGGATGGCCAGAGCATTACGTGCATTCCAGATTAGTGCCTCCTTCGACTGCTTGGTGCCTTGTACCCTCTCAGGTCACTGCATGATACTCTCTCGCCCTCAATCGTACGCTAATCCTAACCGCCCCCTTTTCGAGGCCATAACCTAAAATGGACGTCCACATGCTTACTCCTCTTCATGCCTGAAATAATTAAATGAACACGTGAATTGTAAATAAATACAGAGACAACATAACAATTTGGAATCAACATTTTATTTGGGTCACAAAGGTCAAAACAGGATTAAGAAAAAAAATGGATACTCACCTGCTCACCGTGACATACGGAGATTTCACGAAAGTTACATGGGAAATAAGCCCCTCCTACACCTGCTATATAAACAGCGTGTGGAAGCCCTTTCTGGCTCACTCTGTCTTGATGCAGCGCAGCGAATGCATCTCTCTTGCTCACGTGTATAGCTGCATATCCTCCTGAATGCTGAAAACTCACACGCACAGCTACATGTTCCTATAATACACACTGCTTGGATTTGATCACTTTCAGGCCTATCCTGGGGGAGATTGTTTAGTTATAATAAGCCGAAACAATCAAAGACTCCTGGGTTTACTACTGAAGATGTGTATTAGAATTGTTATATGTGAGTGATAGTAAAAACACGACTATGATAGGTATCTGTGATGAAGGTAACTTCGTCACTGTGGATTGACGGCTTCGGCCTTGTAATATTGCACATGTGGTTAGTTTGAAAGTGTTCCCCCTCCCGTTTTGTCTGTCTGGTGATTGTGTTCACCTGGTGCCCTGTGTTGTCTCCTCCCCCTCACCTGTGTCTTATTGGCCTGATTAGTGTGTATGTGTGTATTTGGCTCTGTTTTCCCTGTCAGTGAACAGGTAGTGTCTGTGAGATCCTTGTGGCTGGTGACTGTGTTCACCTGGGCAGCAATATTGAGGCTGCGTCATGTACCACAGCGATGAATAAATGCCCACACCGGGTTATATTTGAATTCTCTGCCTCCTTGCTTGGTCGGGCCGCTCAACGTCAGTCTCACAGTATCACTCAACGTAATTTAATTTTTCTTGGGGCCTAAGGTGAGAGTTGGCCTGCCTCGGTGGTGAACAAGGATGGCCCGAGCACTCGATCTTACAGCCGGTCCCCGGCAGTAGGATCCAAGCCTCTTATTCCCTAACGCAGCCAGTCCTCAATCGAACGGTAATCCTAACCGCCACCTTTTCCAGGCCATAACCTAAAATGGACGCTCACGTGCTTACTCCTCTTCATGCCTGAAATAATTAAATGGAGGCCCACTTTAGAGAACACGTGAATTGTAAATAAATACAGAGACAACTTAACAATTTGGAATGAACATTTTATTGGGAAAAAACCATGCATACTCACCTGCTCACCGTGACATACGGAGGTTTCACGAAAGTTACATGGGAAATAAGCCCCTCCTACACCTCTATATAAACAGCATGTGGAAGCCCTTATCGGCTCACTCTGTCCTGATGCAGCGCAGCGAATGCATCTCTCTTGCTCACGTGTACACGGTATAGCTGCATATCCTCCTGAATGCTAGAAAACTCGTTCCTATAATACACACTGCTTGGATTTGATCACCTTGCAGGGCTATCCTGGGGGGAAATTGTTTAGTTAAAATAAGCCGAAACATTCAATGACTCCTGGGTTTACTACTGAAGATTTGTATTAGAATTGTTATATGTGAGTGATAGTAAAAACACTACTATGATAGCTATCACTCAACGTAATTTAATTTTTCTTGGGGCCTAAGGTGAGAGTTGGCCTGCCTCGGTGGTGAACAAGGATGGCCCGAGCACTCGATCTTACAGCCGGTCCCCGGCAGTAGGATCCAAGCCTCTTGTTCCCTAACGCAGCCAGTGCCCCATGTTCTCATTTCTGGGGTAGGTTGGCTCTCATACTGCATCCTTTGGTGCCATTTGGGCGTCGCAGTCCATGGATGGAGGTGCCACTTGTGGTGTTTGTGTGGTGGGTGTTTGTATGCTGCTGTGGATGTGTGTCTGTGTCTTTGTGTGTTGTGGACCAGCCAGAGGAGAGGGATCGGACAACTTTAGTAGTTTGGCAGGGATCCTCTCCTCTGGCTGGAAATAATGTGTCAAATGGTCAATATTGGTCTGCAGCTTTTTTGTACCCTTACCAACAATGGCCTTTTCCCCTCTAGTTCCAGGATGATGTATGGTCCCAACCAGTCATCCTCCAGCTTTCCCCCTTTTCTTTGCTCCTGTCTCACGTTCCTCCGCAACACCTGATCCCCTACTTGGAAGTTGTCCTCCTGGCCCTTTTTGACTTTTCTTTTGCGGACGTTGTCTGGCTTCTTTTCATATTTTGTTTCACCTCTGTGAATACAGCCTCCTGTTTCTTCAAGCCTTCATAGATCTCCTCCTTTCGACCAGCCTGCTGACTTTCTCTTCTTTGACCTGCAACAAATGACAGTTAGAATTTTAGAAGGCAGATGATCCAAATGAAAACGTTTGAAAAGGATGACATTAGAACATCTTACAACGTACTCCTTTGGCACCTCTGAAGGATACCTAGCCTCCCTCCCAAACATCAAATAATACAGGCTGTACTTTGTTGTCAGCTGTTTTTTGGTCTGAAGACCAAACATGGTGGACTGGAGCACCTGGTCCCAACGTTTGGGGTGACCAGCCACCATTTTGTTCAACGACCTTAAAATGCAGAATTCAAGTATAGGTATGAGGAAGCAGGAGAGAATATGGGTTCTCATGTATGATAAAGCAACATATCATTACCGATTACCTGTTCACATAGGAACAGGAAATGTGTTTGTTATTCTATGAAGAGCGTGAATTCCATCAGGTATTGAAAACCAATACCTCTGTATAGTGCCGTTGAGTTTCTCCACAAGGCCATTGGTCTGTGGATGGTAGGCGGAGCACAGGCTTCTCTTTATGTCCAGCCTCTCACACAGGCCAGAGTTGACCTTGAAATCATCATTAGGACAAACAAGCAATAGGTTAGCACAGCAACTAGTTACATATTGGGGATTATACTGCATCAACACTACCTTGTTGCAAAACTCAGAGCCCTGGTCTGTTAGCAGTCTTTGAGGTGCACCACATTTGTAAAAGAAATCAAGGATACAATTGGTCACCTCTTCTGCTGTTTTAGTCTTTAGTGGGTAGGCCTCTGCCCATTTGGTGAAATAGTCAACCAGTACACATATGTACTGGTTGCCACCATCAGTTACTGTGAGTTTACCCACTAAGTCCATCCCAACCAGTTCAAAAGGCTCCGTAACCTGGGGGGAAAAAATACATGAGCATTACAGTAAATCACTGTTGACGTGTTGACGTGTTTCTACACTGACAATACCAGTATGCCATTGTTTATTTTGACCTCTATCGGACTGTACTCCAGCTTTTCTTTAATGTTGGCTGTCTTGGCCTGGCACTGTGGACAATGAGCAATCTAAAACAGACAAACATCATTTCAAAGTTATGACAAATATTTAGTGCAAATAAATGTGCTATATTATATTTTAAACTGATAGGTGTTTGCTCATACAGCCTCAGCAGTTTTGAAATACACATTACACTCCTCTGTGCTCTACTTTTGAACCTGAATGTGTATTCCACCACATTATTTTGAAGATACCAACTCACCCACTTGCGTATGTCATTCTCCATGCCAGGCCAATAGTACCGAGCAATAATAGCACAGTGAGTCTTCTCCACTCCACAGTGTCCACCAATATTGCTGCAGTGAAACTCCTCAAACAGTTGGTTTGTTTCTTCGGAAGAATAGACCACTTTGGCAAGGTGCTCAGCTTTATTTCTTTTGCGCCTGCAGATGTAGTACAGTTCTCCATCTGGTGTTTATATGTCATAATATTAGATTTACCATAGCATATTATCATTGTGTTCTAGAGTCCATATGGCATGCATCCTTACCCTTTATCCTGAAGGTGTCAGCTCTCCTCTTCATGACATATTTGTCTTTCTTTGTTGACCCTCAGGATACTGGTGGTGGACTTTCAGATCCAGAATTTGTTTGACAATTCTGGGATCCATTTTCCAACACTCTCTGTCCCTCCTACTCCAACACCTACTTCCACCTGTCTCGCCTATGCGCCTACTCCTCCCTACCTACTTACCCTCACGTATTCACACACAAACAAATTAATACAACAAAGACAAACAAACAAAGTGACAAATACACGCAAACGTACAATACCAGCCTCTCTCAAATACACACAGTCGCACCTCAATTACTCACCCACTATCACTCACCAGGACATTACTCACCCACTATCACTCACCAGGACTAAAATAATAATAATAATAATCCTTATATTTATTATAGCGCTTTATCAATGACTCTCAAAGCGCTTTACAAATACACATTACACATACAGATCATACATACATGTAATGGTCTACTGTGGACAATACCCACAGGAGCAAGTTCAGGTGAAGTGTCTTGCCCAAGGACACAACGGATTTACAGACGCAGCGGCGGCGGGTTTCACCCCCTTGATCTGATCATCATTGCACAGCGCACTGCGCCACACCGCCCATCTTCACACCTCGAAGTCATCGAGGCGCTTTTACAAGGACACATTGATATCATACATGTACTGTGGACAATACCCACAGCAGCAAATTCGGGTGAAGTGCCTTGCCAAGGACACAACGGCCTGACGCAGTGGCGGCGGGAGCGGGTTTCGAACTGGAGTTCCCCAACGCCCGATCTGATGATCAGACGCACAGACCACTGCGCCACCCGTCCACTATCTCACTATCTCTCGCTATCGCTCTCTTTATCTGTCTGTATCTATCTATCTACCCATAAGAAATGTTACCATAGTGCAGCGTTTCTCAAAGTGTGGGGCGCAGAGATGTGATAGGGGGTGCGAATGGACGCGATGAACGGGAGATTATTATTATTTATTTAAATAAATGTTTTGGACCTCAGGCCGGAATCGAACCTGGGTCCTCGCGGGCGGTAGTGGATGTTACAGCCGGAGACTCGCAACGGCGGTGCACTTTCACAGCGCCGCTGCGCCGGACCCGCCGGTGCCTTGCAACAGCGGGTGTTAGCGGCGGCGGATGCGGTACCGGCGCAGCGGCGCTGTGAAAGTCCACCGCCCACCTATGCCAGAGCCAGCAGCCCACCAACGGCAGCGGCCCATCCGAGGGATGTGTGTGTCTACAGAAGGTCCAGTTGTGATAGACACGGTTCGCCACTGGTAAAAATATCTCATACACACATGTGAAACGCTATCACACACACACAACAGCGTTGCAGTCGGGAAGAAAAGCAATGTGGAGCGGCACCTCACCACTTCATTTAACCGTGACACTTTTCGAAATCCCGTTTGTGTCCCCCCACTTTATAAATAGGCCTATGTTTATTATAATTTTTTAACGCAAGCCGTCATCGCCACGGAGGAGCACACAGCCTCTGTGAGCGAGAGAGAGAGAGCGAGAGAGAGAGAGCACACCTTCTATTTAATATAGCCTAGTTGTAAAAAATAAAGTAAGAAATCATTCCAATGTGTACTATAGGACGGTAAAAAGTGATTAGTAAAATATGCATAAATAGAAAGAAAGAATGCTAACTAGGTAACATAAGATAAGAATAAACCAGTTTAAATGATTTGTTATTGGTTGTGATCATATTCTAAAGATGTTTGGATTATTGAAAAGTATACAGCTCCCTTTCATCTGAGTGTTGAGAGCTGTATCCATAAATTCATTTTGTGCTCAAAGTGCACCAGATTGATGCATTTAACTTCAACATTTAAAAAAAAATCTTCCCGGGGGAGCATGCCCCCGGACCCCCTGGAGGATGTGAGTTCCACCCCCAAATAAAGCAGGTTAAAATAATTAAATTGAATACATGTTCTTTTAGTAAACACTGAAAACGGGTCCCACAGACCCAAACAGCACACAAAGGTTAAAGGTCAGCATATAATAATGTTAAAATGTGCTAAATATATACACTGCAAAAAAACAAAAAAGAGGAGTAAATGTAGCTCACGACTTGTTTTATTTTTAGAAAGTAGCTCTCATCCTAAAAAAGGTTGTTATAGAACGATACATTTGACAATTTTAAGCTTGGCCGACCATTTTATTGGAGCGATGAGGAACAGGTGGGGCTTGAAAAGGCCCACCTGTTCAAAGTGGGGAATGACAGAAAAAGTTTGAGAACCACTGCCATAGTGTACCATAGTACGTACCATAGTACTACCATGGTACTACCATGGTAGTACTATGGGACGTATTTCTTCTTTCATAGCAATTTTCCTTCATACTTTCTTGCCGTGAAATAGGTCTTAAATTCTATTCAAAGTGGTCTTAAAAAGGTCTTAAAAAGTCTTAAATTTGAGTTGGCGAAACCTGCAGGAACCCTGAATTAAATGGAGGCCCATTTTAGAGAACACGTGAATTGTAAATAAATACAGAGACAACATAACAATTTGGAATGAACATTTTATTGGGGTCACGAAGGTCAAAAACAGGATTAAGAAAAACTATGGATACTCACCTGCTCACCGTGACATACGGAGGTTTCACGAAAGTTACATGGGAAATAAGCCCCTCCCACACCTATATAAACAGTGTGTGGAAGCCCTTTCTGGCTCACTCCGTCCTGATGCAGCGCAGCGAATGCATCTCTCTTGCTCACGTGTATAGCTGCATATCCTCCTGAATGCTGAAAACTCACACGCACAGCCACATGTTCCTATAATACACACTGCTTGGATTTGAGGCCTATCCCAGGGGGAGATTGCATAATCTGTAAACGTTCCCTAAATCAGTAGATTTAGGGATAATCCACTAACATCCTTTAATACACATGTTCATTTAACTTAGATGTGCTGATAATATCCGCAATATAAATCTTTAAACGTCTTCTTACCTTTAAAAGTCCATCACGAACGCTGCAACTCTACTGCGCTGCTAGCTGCAGATCGTGGAGCCTCTCTATAGTTCCCCGGAAGTCAGCGGCAAGCTAACTTCCGGGGAACTATTGAGGGCTCCACGATCCGCCATTGCTGTAAAAAACTGGTCCATTGGAGTGAACGGAGATGTCGTAACTCTTCTATTATACGGCTCTGGCCAGACCTAATGTCAATAATCTGCATTGTAAACATGACACACATGGGCAGCGCCAGGATTTTTTTGCTGCAGTAGCTTAGCAGTTGCTATATGACAGCACGGCGTTGCTAGTTAATTTTCAAAATAAATAAACAAACAATACCAGTGGGCCAAGCACGAGCCTGTTCATATTGTAGCGTTCACCGCTATTCAAGATCACAGATCACGAGCCTTCAATGTCGAAAACGTTCTCTTTATTTTTCTGGTATTGACGGCTACAGCCACGCCTTACAGAACCAATCAATTGTATAACACTCATTATGACTTTTCCCCACACTCGAACACAACTCCTACCGTCTCGTACTCCCTCCACACACACTGGAAAACGCACACACACACACACACACACCTGGAAGGGGCGGTCTCTCCCTAACTCCCACCAACAACATTGCCTAAATAACTTTACAAATGTACTAAACTGTGCACATCTGATAACTGAAATAACTACTAACATGGACACGCTAAATTATTATCATTAATATTTACATTAAAACATTCCTTTGACACTTATAACATTACTTTGCAAGGTAAGCACAACCAAAATAAGTTTGTAAAAGCAGAATGTGAACACTGTTTCTGTGCTCCTACAATATTTTTGTATAATACCATTACACCCTAAGCGTATAAGTACACAATAGCGATCGTTCACTGTTTCAACTGGCATTCTGTGGCATTTAACCTCATCACCACACCGCAACACACACACACACAGGGTTGTCCGGCTGGTCCGGCTCCGTTGGAGATCGTGGTCGTTTACGCTGACTTGTGAGAAATCTTTCCATTTTCGATCTGTTTTCACATACTGAGAATTATAACAACATTAGCCAAGTAACAGTTCACGCTTTAACTTACAACGACCCCTGATAGATCTTGCGAGAATGTGTATAAATATATATAGATACATTTTCATAACAAAACAATGGGGTTGCTAAGCCGTTGCTAGGCCAATTGTTGGGATTGCTATAGCAACTCCAAGCTACCCCCTGGCACCGCCCTGATGACACAAGGTGGCGCCATATCCATGTCATCCATGTCAGTGAATGTACTACTTCGAATTTACCCTCTGTATGTGTTAAGTAAATAAAGTTGCCTTGCCTTGAATGAAATTCACGCAACTCTTAATATTAGATAGCCTACTGTTTTTTAAGTGGCGATGGAGATTATTTGTTGACCCTGCTTTAAAGGATATTTTGCCTTTACAAATGGTGCGCTTTATCACTGCCTGGGTTTTGGTTGAAGTGCATCCAAATGCTGCTGCGTTTTCGCGTTTGGCTCATTTTCCATCCGAAAAAAAAACCCGTAGTCTAACTGTCCTGTGCCACTTGTTATGACTTCTCTCTCTAGCGTATTCCGTTAAGACCCACCCCATCTCACTCCCCGTGCTGAAACCTACCAATCAGAGTAGGGGCGGGTCTTCACAGAATACGTTTGGGGAATAAAAGGCGAGTGGATTTTGGCAGGCAGTGTGTGCGGACCAACGATTGAACGATAACAAGAACGCTCTCACCAAGTACGACTCGGTTCCCCTCGTTCGTACCAAAGAGCCGTTCAAAATAATCGGCTCGTTCGCGACCGACACATCACTACTTTTCGGCTCATTCAGTCCTGATGCATGGCAGCGAAGGCATCTCTCCTGCTTACTCGTCTCTGATATCCTCCTGAATGCTGAAAGCACAAACGCACAGCTACATGTTACAATGATGAAGAATTGTGATGAAGAATCCTGAATACTGAAAACGCACAGCTACATGCTACTATGATAAGAATCCTGAATGCTGAAAACTCACACGCACAGCTACATGCTCCTATAATACACAATGCTTGGATTTGATCACCTTGCAGGGCTATCCTGGGGGGAGATTGTTTAGTTAAATAAGCTGAAACATTCAATGACTCCTGGGTTTACTACTGAAAATGTGTATTAGAATTGTTATATGTGAGTGATAGTAAAAACACTACCATGATAGCTGTCACTCAGCATAATTTAATTTTTCTTGGGGCCTAAGGTGAGAGTTGGCCTGCCTCGGTGGAGAGCAAGGATGGCCCGAGCACTCGATCTTACAGCCGGTCCCCGGCAGTAGGATCCAAGCCTCTTATTCCCTAACGCAGCCAGTGCCCCATGTTCTCATTTCTGGGGTAGGTTGGCTCTCTCCGATGGCCCCTCAGGGGTCGCTGCCTGATACTCTCTCGCCCTCAATCGAACGCTAATCCTAACCGCCCCTTTTCCAGGCCATAACCTAAAATGGACGCCCACGTGCTTACTCCTCTTCATGCCTGAAATAATTAAATGGAGGCCCACTTTAGAGACACGTGAATTGTAAATAAATACAGACACAACATCACAATTTGGAATGAACATTTTATTGGGGTCACAAAGGTCAAAAACAGGATTAAGAAAAAACTATGGACACTCACCTGCTCACCGTGACATACGGAGGTTTCACGAAAGTTACATGGGAAATAAGCCCCTCCTACACCTCTATATAAACAGCGTGTGGAAGCCCTTTCTGGCTCACTCTGTCCTGAAGCAGCGCAGTGAATGCTTCTCTCTTGCTCACGTGTATAGCTGCATATCCTCCTGAATGCTGAAAACTCACACGCACAGCTACTTGTTCCTATAATACACACTGCTTGGATTTGATCACCTTTCAGGCCTATCCTGGTGGGAGATTGCTTAGTTATAATAAGCCGAAACAATCAAAGACTCCTGGGTTTACTACTGAAGATGTGTATTAGAATTGTTATATGTGAGTGATAGTAAAAACACTACTATGATAGCTATCACTGAACGTCATTTAATTTTTCTTGGGGTCTAAGGTGGGAGTTGGATCTGCCGGTGGAGAGCAAGGATGGCCAGTGCATTCAGTCCTGTAGCCGTCTTGGCAGCAGGATTCAAACCCTTTCTTCCCGACTCAGCGAGTGCCCCATGTTCTCATTCTGTGGCAGTTCGCTCTCTCTGGTGGCCCCTTATAATTCACTGCCTGATACTCTCTCCCCCTCACTATAATTCTAATCCTAACCGTCAAACCCTTTCCAGGTCGTAACCTAAAATGGACGCCCACGTGCTTACTCCTCCTCATGCCTTAAACTAAAATGGCGGCCACTTGAAATTAATTAAGAGAACACGTGAATTGTAAATAAATAAGGAGACAACATAACAATTTGGAATGAACATTTTATTGGGGTTACAAAGGTCCAACATAGGATTAAGAAAATACATGGCAACTTACCTGCTTACGGGAACATACGGTAGCTTCACGAACGAAACCACAGACAAATAAGCTCCTCCCACACTTATATATAATAGAGTGCAGAAGCCCTTTTCGGCTCATTCAGTCCTGATGCATGGCAGCGAAGGCATCTCTCCTGCTTACTCGTCTCTGATATCCTGCTGAATGCTGAAAGCACAAACGCACAGCTACATGTTACAATGATGAAGAATCCTGAATACTGAAAACGCACAGCTACATGCTACTATGATAAGAATCCTGAATGCTGAAAACTCACACGCACAGCTACATGTTCCTATAATACACAATGCTTGGATTTGATCACCTTGCAGGGCTATCCTGTGGGGAGATTGTTTAATTAAAATAAGCCGAAACATTCAATGACTCCTGGGTTTACTACTGAAGATGTGTATTAGAATTGTTATATGTGAGTGATAGTAAAAACACTACTATGATAGCTATCACTCAGCTTAATTTAATTTTTCTTGGGGCCTAAGGTGAGAGTTGGCCTGCCTCGGTGGTGAACAAGGATGGCCCGAGCACTCGATCTTACAGCCGGTCCCCGGCAGTAGGATCCAAGCCTCTTATTCCCTAACGCAGTGTTGGATTTTGGAGCACCACCTCTGAGTGGTTGAAGGTTCAAGCCCGCTCCGCGCTGTTCGTTTGATGAGTGGTCTGCTATGAAAGGAAGGGCTCAGACACAGAGATATGAGATTAACAATAAGCTGATTTAATGGTAGAAAACAACAGTACAATATAACGAAGTACTTCGGGCCTCCGCTCTTCCACCGTGCGCTGTACGTATCAGACAGTCAGACCGAACAGAGGCGCCCGCGGGTACAGAATTCACAATATTTATGCACACAAATGCAGAGGAGTTCTGTGGGAGGAGTTGTGTCGGTTGCTCCTCCCTAGGTGTTCATCCATTGGTGGACTCACTCCTGGGCGAATCAGAGTGAGTCAGCCATAACCGTGGGAAGTTTGGATCTCTTGCGCCGCCGATCAGTCCCAGGCCATCTTTTATGGCAGCCATACAATAAACAATTCTGGGTTGAACGGGGGGTGAGGTACCAATCCTTATCTTCGTTTCTCCACCGCACCTGGCCGTACCACTCCGTATCCCAATCTTTCTCTCAGTACAATCTCTGCATAGACTCAATGGTGTCAGTTTTATTACCTTTCTCCTGCAACCCCCCCCCCTCCTATCCGGCCCATTAAAAACCCGGGGGGGCGACTGGATCCACTACATTCCTAAGTCACGCACACACAATTGAGCACAGCAAACAAAGGAAAATAAGAACATTTGGTCTAGTTTCATAAGCATACATTTTACACAGACGATATGTGGGGCCAAGGTTATAATTATACCTAACAGGTTATACAGATTCCTTTAGCAGCCAGTGCCCCATGTTCTCATTTCTGGGGTAGGTTGGCTCTCTCCGATGGCCCCTCAGGGGTCGCTGCCTTATACTCTCTCGCCCTCAATGGAACGCTAATCCTAACCGCCCCTTTTCCAGGCCATAACCTAAAATGGACGCCCACGTGCTTTCCTCTTCATGCCTGAAATAATTAAATGGAGGCCCACTTTAGAGAACACGTGAATTGAAAATAAATACAGACACAACATCACAATTTGGAATGAACATTTTATTGGGGTCACAAAGGTCAAAAACAGGATTAAGAAAAAACTATGGACACTCACCTGCTCACCGTGACATACGGAGATTTCATGAAAGTTACATGGGAAATAAGCCCCTCCCACACCTATAAACAGTGTGTGGAAGCCCTTTCTGGCTCACTCTGTCCTGAAGCAGCGCAGCGAATGCATCTCTCTTGCTCACGTGTAGAGCTGCATATCCTCCTGAATGCTGAAAACTCACACGCACAGCTACATGTTCCTATAATACACACTGCTTGGATTTGATCACCTTGCAGGGCTATCCTGGGGGGAGATTGCTTAGTTATAATAAGCCGAAACAATCAAAGACTCCTGGCTTTACCACTGAAGATGTGTATTAGAGTTGTTATATGTGAGTGATAGTAAAAACACTACTATGATAGCTATCACTCAACGTTATTTAATTGTTCTTGGGGTCTAAGATGGGAGTTGGATCTGCCTCGGTGGAGAGCAAGGATGGCCAGTGCATTCATTCCTGTAGCCGTCTTGGCAGCAGGATTCAAACCCTTTCTTCCCCGACTCAGCGAGTGCCCCATGTTCTCATTTCTGTGGCAGGTTCGCTCTCGAACTGTTCACTGCTAAACGAGTAAGCATATGGAAAACTGTTCAATATATCTTAGAGTCTGCTTGAACGGGGCCTAATCTCATATTGATTTGTTAAACATATGCTTATTCAAAAACATACAATACATACATAACCTCACATATTCATTTGTATGCTATGGTTTCTTGATGTGTTTGTCCAAGTTAAGGACCAGTTCAATGCAAATTTACAAAACACAAAAATATCTATAAAATGTAAAACTTTTATAAAAAACATTTCTTTCTTCGATTGCTGTTAAAGGAAGGGTCCACTCATTAGATAATTAATAAAAACTTCAGTATTTAGTGAAACATTATGTTTAAACCATACCCTGAAGAAATCAGCGATATTCCCCGGTAAATAATGATTTTATAGCTCTTTTTTATCAAAACCTGTATATTCCGTCAGGCAGCTGCCATTTTGGCCATTTCCAGTAGTCACATGATCCAAAAAACTAGGTCGTGACGTCATCTATGCGTTCACTTTGTAAACACACGAACAGCTCGTTCGACGAAAACATGGCGGAGTATTTGAGTTGGGACTCGTCAGCCGAGGAAGAAGTTTTGAGCAATGTGGAGAGATTGGGGGAATTCAGCCGGTTCGAGCCAAGTGGCCAGAACCGTCAGGAATCCAGTGACGATGAGGATGAACAGCACGGTGATCTTGCTGGAGACGATCCCTTTACTTGTGCAATTGATTTCGGGGGCGAGTAGGGAGACCTGTACATGAATGGTGTACTTGCAGTCGGTGTGTAGCCATGGACAATCCTCTGATGAACATATGTTGTCATGAGCTTGAAGAGCTTGAAGATAAACTGGTCACAGACGACTTGGATTGCATATGTTTACACAGGGAACTCGGCACTGTGGTGTTAGAAGAAGCTGTATTGAGAACAGCACTGGTTGCCATGAAGGATGTGAAACGCACCTCTTTGGTTGAACCAATAAATGAAAGGTGGGTAAATTTGACGGGTACAGCCCTTTCTTCTTAGCATTATATACTTTACAATTAAAATTAACATATGCACAATATTTTTAAATTGTAGTGCCGATTGTCAAGCATGTCAAAAATACAATGCCAAAAGAAAAGGCCTGATGATGATGATGATGATTGATGATGATGATAAATCAATCGTGAATATTAAATAAGAAAAGCGTTCATTTCAGGCCAAACATCTTATTTGTTTAATTCATCATTAAAAAGTAATAATTTCATACATATTTCCTTAGATATACCGATATTTCACAGTGTAAATAATATACATATATTGCTACCACAGATTAATTATTATGGTGGCATGATGTTGACATTGACTATGAAATTAAATGTATTAACCAAAACACGAGGACGTGTATCAGGCAACATAAATCACTAAAGAGATATATACAGCCAAAAGAATCTGAATAAATATATACATGAAGTGGAAATGTTTCTCAATGAACAGGTGAAACAATCAAAATGCCCGAGAAGCACTCAGCTGTGAGTATTTTGACAGAACTGAGACTGGCTGTTAAAAAGTCAAAATGAAACTTAGCTTATCTTGAAATATAATTTGTGATAGGAACACCTGTTCATTACGATAACAAATATATCCTATTTGCAACAAAATACAATGAGGCATATTTCAATGGAATTGTGAGAACAATGGAGAGTAACTAGAGTCATTTTGTCCAAACGCATAGTTCACGTCACGTCCGGTAAAATAAGTCATGTGACTCGTCAAAATGGCGCCGCCCACAGGGTTGATGTTATTTCGGTAATTAATCAGCTTAAAATCACTGATAACGTCATCAGATTAAAAAAAATAAATAAAGACTGGCAGAGACTGGTCTGTTTTATCGTATGATAATTATTTAAAAATGATTGTCATGAGCATTGCCTCCCTTTAACATTAAGTAAATGTTACTGTTATACCTCTTTTGGCATGTGATATTATATATTTTCTGATATAGGTCGTTTATAACCGTAAAAACATACTTTGGGAATGTATCAGTATTCTTTTGTTCATTGTTTACCTCTTTTTGATTGTTCATCAAATTCACGTTCCTATTGCATTTTTATCGAACATTTATCTCGGCTCTATCTTTCAACACTTTGACAACTGCCCGAACCTGTTTTTCTTCTTGACCCTTCTGCACATTACATTCTGCCACAGTTCAGCTGCCCTCTTGATTCCATTGAACAATACTGTGATTATTAGGGCCCGAGCACGGAGCGCTAGGACCCAACGGCGTCCTAGCACGAAGTGCGAGGAACCTATTGGAGGAATTCTTCTTCTTATTATTAGTCGCCATCTTTCCTGTTTTTGAGGCCTTTAGGACGCTTCAAAAGTTGTATAATTTTGCACGGACGCCAGGACCGGTAAAAATTGCAACATTCTGGAGTCAATGGGTTAAAATATTCCAACGTGCTCGCTAGTGTTGTCACGATACCAACATTTTGGTTTCGATACCGATACCAAGTCAAGAGTTGCGATTCCGATTCTTTTAAATAATTATTGACAAAATGTACATTGCAGATGTTAGCCACATTGGTAAGTTAGCTAACAAGATAGCCATATTAGACAGTTATCATTAGGGCCCGAGCACGATGTGCTAGGACCCAACGGCGTCCTAGCACGAAGTGCGAGGAAACCTATTGTTATTGGAATTCTTCTTCTTCTTATTATAGTGCTGGCGTTTCCTGTTTTTGAGGGCTTTAGGACGCTCACAAAGTTGTATAATTTTGCACGGACGCCAGGACCGTGAAAAATTCAACATTCTGGAGTCAATGGGTTAAATTGTCCAAGGTGCTCGCTAGCGCCACCTATGAAAAACCCATTTCGGAATAAATTTACAAAGTCGCACCGTAACTCCAAATGACCTGAAATTTTGCACACATATCCGGGTGGACCTGTTCTACAAATAATCCTCTTGGACCCCTAAGCTCCGCCTATTTTTTTTTTTCTAATTAGCATAATGTTCAAAACAGTGAAATATTCACTTAAATTTCAATTTTCAGTTTTTGAACACCAAACTTCGTATACAGCATCGGCGGAGGGTCAGACACATTACGTAGAAAATGAGCATGTTAACACGATAAATATTGCCGCCATGAATCAAAACGTACTAGCAAAATGCGGGGCTTAGAAATAAATGCTCATAACTCATCAACAATGTATCCATATATCACAGATTTTGGTGGATAGGTTCATCCGTCTTGGGAATAGGCACACCAAAGCATTTTCATTTTGGACTATAGGGGGCGCCAAAACACCACCAATTTATAACTCAAGAACGGATGGACGAATTTTTTTTTTTTTACACATACTCTCGGGGTGACTATGAACTGAGATTTAAAGTGTCGCAACAAATGCAGAATGTGGGCGTGGCCTATACATTTTTTAAATTGCGATAGCATAAAATGAGCTTCGGACGCAAAACTTGGGACACACGTCAGAGACCACGACCTTTACGACAATGAAAAAAAAACGTAATTTTTCAAAAAACTGCTCACTAGCGCCCCTATTGTGTGGTAGTCACATATAGTTTCTCAGAACTTCACGAATTTTGGCACAGACATTCCTCATGGAATTACGGACATATTTGTAATAGCTTCCATTAGCCCGCCCCGACAAAGTCGGCCATTTTGAAAGATGTGCGTTTTTCATGCATTTTAAGCACATTCTTGCGAACTCCTCCTAGGGAAATGATCGGAAAAATTCCAGTCCAGGACAAGTTCAGCCCATATCCAATGTGATGCTAAATTGCGAAGGAATAGTCGATCGCTCAAACGAGGAGCTCGTAAGCCAACGGAGAATTTTCCATTTTTGACCATTTACATGTCACAAATGACTCCAAACTACTCCAAACTACTCGCATACAGTTATTCCAATATTCACGAAACGCTGTAGACACTTTGCTCTTATGATTGCGGACATATTTCAAATTGGCTTTCATTAGCCCCGCCCCCCAGGAAGTTGGCGATATTGAAGAATGTGCGTTTTTCATGCATTTTAAGCACATTCTTGCGAACTCCTCCTAGGGAAATGATCGGAAAAATTCCAATCCAGGACAAGTTCAGCCCATATCCAATGTGATGCTAAATTGCGAAGGAATAGTCGATCGCTCAAACGAGGACCTCGTAAGCCAACGGAGAATTTCCCATTTTTGACGATTTACATGTCACAAATTACTCCAAACTACTCGCATATCGTTTTTCCGATATTCACGAAACGCTGTATACACATTGCTATTATGATTGCACACATTTTTCAAATTACTTTTCATTAGCCCCGCCCCCCAGAAAGTCGGCCATTTTTTAAATGTGCGTTTTTCATGCATTTTAAGCACAATTTTTCATAATTCCTCATAGGGAAATGATCGGAAAAATTCCAATCTAGGACAACTTAAGCGCATATCCAATGTGATGCTACATTGCAAAGGAAAAGTCATTTGCTCGAACGGGGAGCTCGTAAGCTAACGGAGAATGTACAATTTTTGACAAATACATTAATCCAAACTACTACATTTCCATTATGGAAACATTTACAAAGTCGCACCGTTAACTCCGAATGACCTGAAATTTTGCACACTTATTCGGGTGTACCTACTCTACATATTATCTCCATGAACCCCTAAGCTCCGCCTACTTCATTTTTTTTAATTAGCATAATGTTAAACACAGTAAAATATTACCTTAAATTTCAATTTTTTGTTTTTCAACGCCACACTTAGTATACAGCATCGGTGGAGGGTCAGACACATTACCGTAGAAAATGAGCATGTTCAGTCGATAAATATGGCCATCATTAATCTAAACCTGTTTGCAAAAAGTCGGGGCTTACAAAGAAATGCTCATAACTGGTTAGGGTTAGGGTTTAGGGTTAGGGTTAGCCCCTAACCACACACACACCGCCTCTGCTGGCGGCAAATTAAATTACAACAGACACCTACTCACTGTACAACACACACATACAGCTCCTAAAGCATATCATGTATATCAGGCTACAGCCCTTGTATATTTTATTATGTGAACACTATATGGTTTCATGAATAATATCTACTCTTTACTTGTAGATATCTACTAAAGCATACAAATAAAGTGTGCAATGTAGGCCTGTTACATATGTTATTGCTGTTCTCACTGTAAACATCGCGTCTGAATGAAAGCAGTTGGATTAAAAAAAAATAGCCTAACATCCAGGCGAGATGTGATTAGTGAGTAAACAAACGGTAAAGGGCAGAAAGTCTGATGCACATTTGATCCTCTTAAATAACTTATAATCACAACGGGAACAGTTTGCAGAGCTTTGCTTCTTGACATAAGTCCAGCCATGCGTCACGCCTCTTTTAAACATCACTGTTGGCTGAAATCGACTCCGGAGGATACATCAGTGTACCCTCGGTTATAGCTCCTCCAGAGACTCTCCTCTCTCCTCTCTCCTCTCTCCTCTAAATCAGTGTATCCTCGGTTACGGCTCCTCCAGACAGCCTCCTCGATAATCCATCCTCGACGAGCCTTTAGAGAAATTTGTTTTCCTTCCAGACGGCGCGCCGACATCCGTTTCCGGGTCGCTGCCGGAGGACCTGGGAGCCTGGGACGCGAAAATGAGAGTAATGACAAACGGCTCATTTCGGAGGACTCGCGCGCGTCTGCTTGACGCCGGGACGACCGGCCGCCCTCCCCGACAGGCGCACGGACGCGAGGGCCCGCTCATCACTGCGCACATCTGTGACCGCAGTTTTAATTGCCATTAGTCTCTTTAATAACAATGTTCAACTCGAGCCTCAAATTTCCATGACGCGTTCTCGTGGTAGCCAATCAGCAGTGAGGATCTCAGCCACTGACATTTAATAAAAAAACGAAAAAAGGGCCTCATATCTGTTCAGAAACTGGACAAAAGTTAAACATAAACAGACCACAGACTCTCTGTGTCATGGTGAATACAGTCGCTGTTGTGTCTGTATCATGTTATTGTGAGTGTGGATGGAGTTAATTTAGAAAACACGCATTTTAAAAGGTTCTTCGCCTGCCGTCTTGTCAAATCATTAATTCATGGTTTTACTAACCATTATCAGTATTTTGTTCCTTCGGCATCATTTTCAAACGTGTATTACAATTAAATCACGGTAAAATATGTTAATTTTGTTTTAGTTGAGTTTACCACAGTATTTACATGGAGATAAGCCCCGCCCCCTCTCCAGCGCCTCCTGTTGAATGACAGGAGTACAACAGCTGACAGCCACCGTCAAACTCCAGCTATTGGAGCGAATATTCGCATTGCAGATACCAAACCATCAACTTCCCAGAGTGGAACTCACTCATCTTCCACACACTGCTTCTGTTTCGTGTATTTTACATTTTCACACACTAATACATATGCATAGAATGCGTGAGTAACTTTCATGTTTATTTTCTTTTTATGGGATTTGAGTTTTAAATAGAAATGCTTTGTTACTGACAGATTCAGGAAGCCTTTTCATCCCAAAACCTTTCCCTACAATACCTACATATACATTATCCTAATTTATAAATCACATTGGACACTTTTTAATGTATATAGTATCCTATGATTATATATTTTGTATTGTGACATAGTTATATTACTCCAACTACTAGATGATAATAGATGCCCTGTATATTCTTTCATCTTTTCATTATATTCTTTACTCTTTTGGGTAAAAATAATAAAAAAATGTTTACTGTTGATGTGTCTATTAACTGTTAATGCTTATGTTTAATGTGTTTTATATTTAAACTTTGACTTACTGTTTACATGCTACTATTTCAAAAACAATTCCCACTTTGGTTTGAATAAAGCATAATTCTCATCTACATCTAATCTCCAAATGAATCACTGCTCATTACTGCCACCTGCTGACATAATAAGAGGACATGTCATACCCTTTTAAATACAACTGCCTAACGATGTTAATAAACTGTAAGGTGACAATACAGTTCTATTTTATCATAAATAATGGTCTTCCTGATTTAGGGAAATTAAATTGTGTGGAAGAGGATTTCTGGAAAAACAACATGATGCTATCTATAGCAATTCATTGATGTTAATCTAATAATTACTAATAATATTGTGTCATTTACAAGTTAATACACAACACCCTAAATAACACCCCCCCCCCTTAACATTCCAAACCAACAACCACATGAAACAAAGGAACTTAACACATTTATTCATTTAACAACATACATGACAAACAACATTTACTCCATCTCCTCCTCCTCCTCATCCTTCTCTGTCTCCTCCTCCTCCTCCTTCTCTGTCTCCTCCTCCTCCTCCTCTGTTTGAGTCCCTTTCTCACTTTGCTCTGCACAGATGAAGACAAAAAAACACAACAACACATTAGAAGTCACAAATGACTCTTTTGTCATTGTATGATGATGCAATCAATACAACAATATATTGATGCAACCTTTCTTATCCTTCTATTATACACTCACTGGGATCAATTGTTGGGCCAAGTTGTTAGAAAACAGTGTAATCTATAATGTCAATTCCTAATTCAAAATACTCTTTATCTGTACTGCTTACACATTTCTTCTTCTCTGCTAAAGTAGCAAATCACATGACATGGTTAAGATACCTTCTACTCATAGAGGACATTTAATTCAATAACATGTTCATTTTTGAAAAAAAAAACACTCAATGGGGATACTCCATCCGTCCAGCCAAAAAGAAACAGTCAATGTAACACTACAGTAGTATAGCACGAGTGTACAATCACAGTAATACTTTTGAAACTTGAAGGACAAACACTTACCATCCTTAGCAAACGAGGCGGTTGCCTGCAGCACCTCGAGCTGCAGGGCCTCGCCCGCCCTCCTCTTTAAGAGGACATTTTCGTTCCTGACCGCCTCTAGCTTTTGCTCCGCTGCCCGCCGGAGCCTCTGCTGCCGCCCAGTTCACTATGCTGCCGCCCCAGTTCACTATGCTGCCGCCCCAGTTCACTCTGCTGCCGCCCCAGTTCACTCTGCTGCCGCCCAGTTCACTATGCTGCCGCCCCAGCTCACTCTGCTGCCGCCCCAGTTCACTATGCTGCCGCCCCAGTTCACTATGCTGCCGCCCCAGCTCACTCTGCTGCCGCCCCAGTTCACTATGCTGCCGCCCCAGTTCACTCTGCTGCCGCCCCAGCTCACTCTGCTGCCGCCCCAGTTCACTATGCTGCCGCCCCAGTTCACTCTGCTGCCGCCCCAGCTCACTCTGCTGCCGCCCCAGTTCACTATGCTGCCGCCCCAGTTCTCTATGCTGCCGCCCCAGCTCACTATGCTGCCGCCCCAGTTCTCTATGCTGCCGCCCCAGCTCACTCTGCTGCCGCCCCAGTTCACTATGCTGCCGCCCCAGTTCTCTATGCTGCCGCCCCAGTTCACTATGCTGCCGCCCAGTTCTCTATGCTGCCGCCCCAGCTCACTCTGCTGCCGCCCCAGTTCACTATGCTGCCGCCCCAGTTCTCTATGCTGCCGCCCCAGTTCACTATGCTGCCGCCCCAGCTCACTATGCTGCCGCCCCAGTTCTCTATGCTGCCGCCCCAGCATAGAGAAGCAGCGCCCCAAAAGGTGCAGCCCTCGGGCGTACAGGGCCTGGCGGGTGAATGCTCCATCCAAGATGGAATACTGCAAATAAAAAACAACGAATGTACACATAAATTAGAAAACTATTAACAAGCATTTAGAGCAGTGATTCCTGAGACATGCCCCCCCCCCCCCCCCTAACGGATCCCCCGCACCACCCCTGAAATTGAAGATGTTTTAAAATATATATATAAAGCGCCAAATCCCAACTGAAGTACAGCCAGCTACATGAGTGATACTGACGGCCTGTCAGGAGAGGGAGAGGAACAGAGAGGCTCCCTTTAATATTCTTATATATAGAGTCATTATCACGTCTTTTTAAAGCTCAATAAATACTTTTCTCATTTAAATGTTTTACTTACGATGTACAGTTGGCCCTCTACCCGAAGGCTCTCCGCCTCGCTGTCCTGCATCGCGGGGACTTTGCTCGGAGAATCCATAATGCTGCATGAAAAAACAGAACACATTAAACAATAAATAAAGAACACAATACATTAACACTTCAAGTTAACTAATGCAAAGTTATCTCTACGCAGGTCTAAGCTGTGGACCTACACATTAATACTTAAGTAAATAAGCATAAACAACCTGTGATGCTATTCAAATAAATTAGCGCCAAAAATGCATTACGCATATACACACAAATGAATACAATTTGTTGTCAAAGCAATAATAAACCTGTGAGTTGGATGTAGAACACTCAGAATCAATATAGATGTTTTATTTTAAAGTAAACTCTACACATTACAATATTCATGCTAATTATACATAACTAAGAGCAAGTGGAGGCTGCAATGCTAAAGTAAAGAAGAGCACCTTACCATACGATGACAGGAATGAGGGACAGAATTAACGTACACCGGAGGTGAAGTTATGATGCGTTCAAACGCATCTTGTAAAATCTATTATTTAACCCAAAACTTAAAAATAACTGCTTAAAAAATCTTCCTGCATATAAAATCAAGGCACTATTGCATTTTCATTAATAAATTGCTTTTAAAATGGTTTTTATTAACGTTAGTATTGCTTTTGTATGCGTTGTAAACTGCTCAGGGCTGTTAAAGGCCTATACATTTGAACAGCAGTTTTAAACACTTTTATTATGCGTTTTTGATTGACTTTGTCATGACATTCAACTGGGGGCGCAATGCATGCCTATGCACCCCCTTACTAATCTACCCGCACAATTCTTCTCTGGGGTCTGAATGTCTCGCGATGTTGGTAAATTCTTAAAAAACAAAACACCATTTAATTTCGGGTTAAAATGTGTTGTAACTGCGTTACTTACTGAGCATTGTAACGGGTAGTATATTACCCAAATTACTTCTTTACAGCAAAAAGTAATACATTACTGTAACTGTTACTTTTGTAGCGCGTTACACCCAACACTGCCTTTGAGTGCCTCCTTCGACTGCTTGGTGCCTTGTACCCTCTCAGGTGGCCCCTATACGTCACTATCTGACACTCTCCCTAAGCCTAACCAGTCGCCACGAAATAACAAATTTCATTTAATTTATATGGGATTCCACAGCAACGCTCACTGGAACCGTACTTACCTCTCCTTACCGTGAAACACACGAAAGGATTGAGAGAGAATATTAATACCTGTAGTTACAGAAGGAAAAACAACTAAATGACTTACCGTGAAAACACGAAGTACTGAGAGAGCGAAATAGGCCACTCCCACATCTCTATAAAGAGCCGGCTGCCTCTCTTCCCGCTCATTCCTGTCTGAGGCTCTACAGTGCACAGACACAGCTGGGAAGAAGAAGAACAAGCCACATGTCAATTTGAAATACACACTGCTGGGACTGATCAGCCTATGCAGGGCCCACCTTGTTGAGAGTGTCTAGTGAAGGGTCGAAACACTTGATGATCCAAGGACCACTACTGATGATGTGTATAAAATAAGGCATGTTGTATGTACGACTGAAACTAAAAACAACTATCATACGGTTCACGAAACAACAACTCAAGCCCGAACCCGGTTTTAGGATGGCCAGAGCATTACGTGCATTCCAGATTAGTGCCTCCTTCGACTGCTTGGTGCCTTGTACCCTCTCAGGCCACTGCATGATACTCTCTCGCCCTCAATCGTACGCTAATCCTAACCGCCCCCTTTTCGAGGCCATAACCTAAAATGGACGTCCACATGCTTACTCCTCTTCATGCCTGAAATAATTAAATGAACACGTGAATTGTAAATAAATACAGAGACAACATAACAATTTGGGTCACAAAGGTCAAAACAGGATGAAGAAAAAAACTGGATAATCACGTGCTCACCGTGACATACGGAGATTTCACGAAAGTTACATGGGAAATAAGCCCCTCCTACACCTGCTATATAAACAGCGTGTGGAAGCCCTTTCTGGCTCACTCTGTCTTGATGCAGCGCAGCGAATGCATCTCTCTTGCTCACGTGTATAGCTGCATATCCTCCTGAATGCTGAAAACTCACACGCACAGCCACATGTTCCTATAATACACACTGCTTGGATTTGATCACTTTCAGGCCTATCCTGGTGGGAGATTGTTTAGTTATAATAAGCCGAAACAATCAAAGACTCCTGGGTTTACTACTGAAGATGTGTATTAGAATTGTTATATGTGAGTGATAGTAAAAACACGACTATGATAGGTATCTGTGATGAAGGTAACTTCGTCACTGTGGATTGACGGCTTTGGCCTTGTAATATTGCACATGTGGTTAAATTTGAAAGTATTCCCCCTCCCGTTTTGTCTGGCTGGTGATTGTGTTCACCTGGTGCCCTGTGTTGTCTCCTCCCCCCTCACCTGTGTCTTATTGGCCTGATTAGTGTGTATGAGTGTATTTAGGCTCTGTTTTCCCTGTCAGTGAACAGGTAGTGTGTGTGAGATCCTTGTGGCTGGTGACTGTGTTCACCTGGGCAGCAATATTGAGGCTGTGTCATGTACGACAGCGATGAATAAATGCCCACACCGGGTTATATTTGAATTCTCTGCCTCTGCCTCCTTGCTTGGTCGGGCCGCTCAACGGTCAGTCTCACAGTATCACTCAACGTAATTTAATTTTTCTTGGGGCCTAAGGTGAGAGTTGGCCTGCCTCGGTGGTGAACAAGGATGGCCCGAGCACTCGATCTTACAGCCGGTACCCGGCAGTAGGATCCAAGCCTCTTATTCCCTAACGCAGCCAGTCCTCAATCGAACGCTAATTCTAACCGCCACCTTTTCCAGGCCATAACCTAAAATGGACGCTCACGTGCTTACTCCTCTTCATGCCTGAAATAATTAAATGGAGGCCCACTTTAGAGAACACGTGAATTGTAAATAAATACAGAGACAACATAACAATTTGGAATGAACATTTTATCGGGAAAAAACCATGCATACTCACCTGCTCACCGTGACATACGGAGGTTTCACGAAAGTTACATGGGAAATAAGCCCCTCCTACACCTCTATATAAACAGCATGTGGAAGCCCTTTTCGGCTCACTCTGTCCTGATGCAGCGCAGCGAATGCATCTCTCTTCCTCACGTGTACACGCGTATAGCTGCATATGCTCCTGAATGCTGAAAACTCGTTCCTATAATACACACTGCTTGGATTTGATCACCTTGCAGGGCTATCCTGGGGGGAGATTGTTTAGTTAAAATAAGCCGAAACATTCAATGACTCCTGGGTTTACTACTGAAGATTTGTATTAGAATTGTTATATGTGAGTGATAGTAAAAACACTACTATGATAGCTATCACTCAGCTTAATTTTTCTTGGGGCCTAAGGTGAGAGCTGGCCTGCCTCGGTGGTGAACAAGGATGGCCCGAGCACTCGATCTTACAGCCGGTCCCCGGCAGTAGGATCCAAGCCTCTTGTTCCCTAACGCAGCCAGTGCCCCATGTTCTCATTTCTGGGGTAGGTTGGCTCTCATACTGCATCCTTTGGTGCCATTTGGGCGTCGCAGTCCATGGATGGAGGTGCCACTTGTGGTGTTTGTGTGGTGGGTGTTTGTATGCTGTGGATGTGTGTCTGTGTCTTTGTGTGTTGTGGACCAGCCAGAGGAGAGGGATCGGACAACTTTAGTAGTTTGGCAGGGATCCTCTCCTCTGGCTGGAAATAATGTGTCAAATGGTCAATATTGGTCTGCAGCTTTTTTGTACCCTTACCAACAATGGCCTTTTCCCCTCTAGTTCCAGGATGATGTATGGTCCCAACCAGTCATCCTCCAGCTTTCCCCCTTTTCTTTGCTCCTGTCTCACGTTCCTCCGCAACACCTGATCCCCTACTTGGAAGTTGTCCTCCTGGCCCTTTTTGACTTTTCTTTTGCGGACGTTGTCCTGGCTTCTTTTCATATTTGTTTCACCTCTGTGAATACAGCCTCCTGTTTCTTCAAGCCTTCATATATCTCCCTTTCGACCAGCCTGCTGACTTTCTCTTCTTTGACCTGCAACAAATGACAGTTAGAATTTTAGAAGGCAGATGATCCAAATGAAAACGTTTGAAAAGGATGACATTAGAACATCTTACCACGTACTCCTTTGGCACCTCTGAAGGATACCTAGCCTCCCTCCCAAACATCAAATAATACAGGCTGTACTTTGTTGTCAGCTGTTTTTTGGTCTGAAGACCAAACATGGTGGACTGGAGCACCTGGTCCCAACGTTTGGGGTGACCAGCCACCATTTTGTTCAACGACCTTAAAATGCAGAATTCAAGTATAGGTATGAGGAAGCAGGAGAGAATATGGGTTCTCATGTATGATAAAGCAACATATCATTACCGATTACCTGTTCACATAGGAACAGGAAATGTGTTTGTTATTCTATGAAGAGCGTGAATTCCATCAGGTATTGAAAACCAATACCTCTGTAGTGCCGTTGAGTTTCTCCACAAGGCCATTGGTCTGTGGATGGTAGGCGGAGCACAGGCTTCTCTTTATGTCCAGCCTCTCACACAGGCCAGAGTTGACCTTGAAATCATCATTAGGACAAACAAGCAATAGGTTAGCACAGCAACTAGTTACATATTGGGGATTCATACTGCATCAACACTACCTTGTTGCAAAACTCAAAGCCCTGGTCTGTTAGCAGTCTTTGAGGTGCACCACATTTGTAAAAGAAATCAGGGATACAATTGGTCACCTCTTCTGCTGTTTTAGTCTTTAGTGGGTAGGCCTCTGCCCATTTGGTGAAATAGTCAACCAGTACACATATGTACTGGTTGCCACCATCAGTTACTGTGAGTTTACCCACTAAGTCCATCCCAACCAGTTCAAAAGGCTCCGTAACCTGGGGGGAAAAAAATACATGAGCATTACAGTAAATCACTGTTGACGTGTTGACGTGTTTCTACACTGACAATACCAGTATGCCATTGTTTATTTTGACCTCTATCGGACTGTACTCCAGCTTTTCTTTAATGTTGGCTGTCTTGGCCTGGCACTGTGGACAATGAGCAATCTAAAACAGACAAACATCATTTCAAAGTTATGACAAATATTTAGTGCAAATAAATGTGCTATATTATATTTTAAACTGATAGGTGTTTGCTCATACAGCCTCAGCAGTTTTGAAATACACATTACAGTCCTCTGTGCTCTACTTTTGAACCTGAATGTGTATTCCACCACATTATTTTGAAGATACCAACTCACCCACTTGCGTATGTCATTCTCCATGCCAGGCCAATAGTACCGAGCAATAATTGCACAGTGAGTCTTCTCCACTCCACAGTGTCCACCAATATTGCTGCAGTGAAACTCCTCAAACAGTTGGTTTGTTTCTTCGGAAGAATAGACCACTTTGGCAAGGTGCTCAGCTTTATTTCTTTTGCGCCTGCAGATGTAGTACAGTTCTCCATCTGGTGTTTATATGTCATAATATTAGATTTACCATAGCATATTATCATTGTGTTCTAGAGTCCATATGGCATGCATCCTTACCCTTTATCCTGAAGGTGTCAGCTCTCCTCTTCATGACATATTTGTCTTTCTTTGTTGACCCCTCAGGATACTGGTGGTGGACTTTCAGATCCAGAATTTGTTTGACAATTCTGGGATCCATTTTCCAACACTCTCTGTCCCTCCTACTCCAACACCTACTTCCACCTGTCTCGCCTATGCGCCTACTCCTCCCTACCTACTTACCCTCACGTATTCACACACAAACAAATTAATACAACAAAGACAAACAAACAAAGTGACAAATACACGCAAACGTACAATACCAGCCTCTCTCAAATACACACAGTCGCACCTCAATTACTCACCCACTATCACTCACCAGGACATTACTCACCCACTATCACTCACCAGGACTAAAATAATAATAATAATAATCCTTATATTTATTATAGCGCTTTATCAATGACTCTCAAAGCGCTTTACAAATACACATTACACATACAGATCATACATACATGTAATGGTCTGCTGTGGACAATACCCACAGGAGCAAGTTCTGGTGAAGTGTCTTGCCCAAGGACACAACGGATTTACAGACGCAGCGGCGGCGGGTTTCACCCCCTTGATCTGATCATCATTGCACAGCGCACTGCGCCACACCGCCCATCTTCACACCTCGAAGTCATCGAGGCGCTTTTACAAGGACACATTGATATCATACATGTACTGTGGACAATACCCACAGCAGCAAATTCGGGTGAAGTGCCTTGCCAAGGACACAACGGCCTGACGCAGTGGCGGCGGGAGCGGGTTTCGAACTGGAGTTCCCCAACGCCCGATCTGATGATCAGACGCACAGACCACTGCGCCACCCGTCCACTATCTCACTATCTCTCGCTATCGCTCTCTTTATCTGTCTGTATCTATCTATCTAACCATAAGAAATGTTACCATAGTGCAGCGTTTCTCAAAGTGTGGGCGCAGAGATGTGATAGGTGGGTCGCGAATGGGGTGAACGGGAGATTATTATTATTTATTTAAATAAATGTTTTGGACCTCAGGCCGGAATCGAACCTGGGTCCTCGCGGGCGGTAGTGGACTGTTACAGCCGGAGACTCGCAACGGCGGTGCACTTTCACAGCGCCGCTGCGCCGGACCCGCCGGTGCCTTGCAACAGCGGGTGTTAGCGGCGGCGGATGCGGTACCGGCGCAGCGGCGCTGTGAAAGTCCACCGCCCACCTATGCCAGAGCCAGCAGCCCACCAACGGCAGCGGCCCATCCGAGGGATGTGTGTGTCTACAGAAGGTCCAGTTGTGATAGACACGGTTCGCCACTGGTAAAAATATCTCATACACACATGTGAAATGCTATCACACACACACACAACAGCGTTGCAGTCGGGAAGAAAAGCAATGTGGAGCGGCACCTCACCACTTCATTTAACCGTGACACTTTTCGAAATCCCGTTTGTGTCCCCCCACTTTACAAATAGGCCTATGTTTATTATAATTTTTTAACGCAAGCCGTCATCGCCACGGAGGAGCACACAGCCTCTGTGAGCGAGAGAGAGAGAGCGAGAGAGAGAGAGAGTACACCTTCTATTTAATATAGCCTAGTTGTAAAAAAATAAAGTAAGAAATCATTCCAATGTGTACTATAGGACGGTAAAAAGTGATTAGTAAAATATGCATAAATAGAAAGAAAGAATGCTAACTAGGTAACATAAGATAAGAATAAACCAGTTTAAATGATTTGTTATTGGTTGTGATCATATTCTAAAGATGTTTGGATTATTGAAAAGTATACAGCTCCCTTTCATCTGAGTGTTGAGAGCTGTATCCATAAATTCATTTTGTGCTCAAAGTGCACCAGATTGATGCATTTAACTTCAACATTTAAAAAAAAATCTTCCCGGGGGAGCATGCCCCCGGACCCCCTGGAGGATGTGAGTTCCACCCCCAAATAAAGCAGGTTAAAATAATTAAATTGAATACATGTTCTTTTAGTAAACACTGAAAACGGGTCCCACAGACCCAAACAGCACACAAAGGTTAAAGGTCAGCATATAATAATGTTAAAATGTGCTAAATATATACACTGCAAAAAAAGAGGAGTAAATGTAGCTCACGACTTGTTTTATTTTTAGAAAGTAGCTCTCATCCTAAAAAAGGTTGTTATAGAACGATACATTTGACAATTTTAAGCTTGGCCGACCATTTTATTGGAGCGATGAGGAACAGGTGGGGCTTGAAAAGGCCCACCTGTTCAAAGTGGGGAATGACAGAAAAAGTTTGAGAACCACTGCCATAGTGTACCATAGTACGTACCATAGTACTACCATGGTACTACCATGGTAGTACTATGGGACGTATTTCTTCTTTCATAGCAATTTTCCTTCATACTTTCTTGCAGTGAAATAGGTCTTAAATTCTATTCAAAGTGGTCTTAAAAAGGTCTTAAAAAGTCTTAAATTTGAGTTGGCGAAACCTGCAGGAACCCTGAATTAAATGGAGGCCCATTTTAGAGAACACGTGAATTGTAAATAAATAGAGACAACATAACAATTTGGAATGAACATTTTATTGGGGTCACAAAGGTCAAAAACAGGATTAAGAAAAAACTATGGATACTCACCTGCTCACCGTGACATACGGAGGTTTCACGAAAGTTACATGGGAAATAAGCCCCTCCCACACCTATATAAACAGTGTGTGGAAGCCCTTTCTGGCTCACTCTGTCCTGATGCAGCGCAGCGAATGCATCTCTCTTGCTCACGTGTATAGCTGCATATCCTCCTGAATGCTGAAAACTCACACGCACAGCTACATGTTCCTATAATACACACTGCTTGGATTTGAGGCCTATCCCAGGGGGAGATTGCATAATCTGTAAACGTTCCCTAAATCAGTAGATTTAGGGATAATCCACTAACATCCTTTAATACACATGTTCATTTAACTTAGATGTGCTGATAATATCCGCAATATAAATCTTTAAACGTCTTCTTACCTTTAAAAGTCCATCACGAACGCTGCAACTCTACTGCGCAGCTAGCTGCAGATCGTGGAGCCTCTCTATAGTTCCCCGGAAGTCAGCGGCAAGCTAACTTCCGGGGAACTATTGAGGGCTCCACGATCCGCCATTGCTGTAAAAAAACTGGTCCATTGGAGTGAACGGAGATGTCGTAACTCTTCTATTATACGGCTCTGGCCAGACCTAATGTCAATAATCTGCATTGTAAACATGACACACATGGGCAGCGCCAGGATTTTTTTGCTGCAGTAGCTTAGCAGTTGCTATATGACAGCACGGCGTTGCTAGTTAATTTTCAAAATAAATAAACAAACAATACCAGTGGGCCAAGCACGAGCCTGTTCATATTGTAGCGTTCACCGCTATTCAAGATCACAGATCACGAGCCTTCAATGTCGAAAACGTTCTCTTTATTTTTCTGGTATTGACGGCTACAGCCACGCCTTACAGAACCAATCAATTGTATAACACTCATTATGACTTTTCCCCACACTCGAACACAACTCCTACCGTCTCGTACTCCCTCCACACACACTGGAAAACGCACACACACACACACACACACACACACACACACACACACACACACACACACACACACACACACACACACACACACCACACACACACACACACACACACACACCTGGAAGGGGCGGTCTCTCCCTAACCCACCAACAACATTGCCTAAATAACTTTACAAATGTACTAAACTGTGCACATCTGATAACTGAAATAACTACTAACATGGACACGCTAAATTATTATCATTAATATTTACATTAAAACATTCCTTTGACACTTATAACATTACTTTGCAAGGTAAGCACAACCAAAATAAGTTTGTAAAAGCAGAATGTGAACACTGTTTCTGTGCTCCTACAATATTTTTGTATAATACCATTACACCCTAAGCGTATAAGTACACAATAGCGATCGTTCACTGTTTCAAGTGGCATTCTGTGGCATTTAACCTCATCACCACACCGCAAACAGACACACACACACACACACACACAGGGTTGTCCGGCTGGACCGGCTCCGTTGGAGATCGTGGTCGTTTACGCTGACTTGTGAGAAATCTTTCCATTTTCGATCTGTTTTCACATACTGAGAATTATAACAACATTAGCCAAGTAACAGTTCACGCTTTAACTTACAACGACCCCTGATAGATCTTGCGAGAATGTGTATAAATATATATAGATACATTTTCATAACAAAACAATGGGGTTGCTAAGCCGTTGCTAGGCCAATTGTTGGGATTGCTATAGCAACTCCAAGCTACCCCCTGGCGCCGCCCCTGATGACACAAGGTGGCGCCATATCCATGTCATTCATGTCAGTGAATGTACTACTTAGAATTTACCCTCTGTATGTGTTAAGTAAATAAAATTGCCTTGCCTTGAATGAAATTCACGCAACTCTTAATATTAGATAGCCTACTTTTTTTCAGTGGCGATGGAGATTATTTGTTGACCCTGCTTTAAAGGTTTTGCCTTTACAAATGGTGCGCTTTATCACTGCCTGGGTTTTGGTTGAAGTGCCTCCAAATGCTGCTGCGTTTTCGCGTTTGGCTCATTTTCCATCCGAAAAACACGTCGTCTAACTGTCCTGTACCACTTGTTATGACTTCTCTCTCTCGCGTATTCCATTAAGACCCACCTCACTCCTCGTGCTGAAACCTACCAATCAGTAGGGGCGGGTCTTCACAGAATACGTTTGGGGAACAAAATCAAGCTTTTTAAAAGGCGAGTGGATTTTGGCAGGCAGTGAGTGCGGACCAACGATTGAACGATAACAAGAACGGCTCTCACCAAGTACGACTCGGTTCCCCTCGTTCGTACCAAAGAGCCGTTCAAAAGAATCGGCTCGTTCGCGACCGACACATCACTACTTTTCGGCTCATTCAGTCCTGATGCATGGCAGCGAAGGCATCTCTCCTGCTTACTCGTCTCTGATATCCTCCTGAATGCTGAAAGCACAACGCACAGCTACATGTTACAATGATGAAGAATTGTGATGAAGAATCCTGAATACTGAAAACGCACAGCTACATGCTACTATGATAAGAACCTGATACTGAAACGCACAGCTACATGCTACTATGATAAGAATCCTGAATGCTGAAAACTCACACGCACAGCTACATGTTCCTATAATACACAATGCTTGGATTTGATCACCTTGCAGAGCTATCCTGGGGGGAGATTGTTTAGTTAAATAAGCTGAAACATTCAATGACTCCTGGGTTTACTACTGAAATGTGTATTAGAATTGTTATATGTGAGTGATAGTAAAAACACTACTATGATAGCTATCACTCATCGTAATTTAATTTTTCTTGGGGCCTAAGGTGGAGTTGGCCTGCCTCGGTGGTGAACAAGGATGGCCCGAGCACTCGATCTCCGGCAGTAGGATCCAAGCCTCTTATTCCCAAACGCAGCCAGTGCCCCATGTTCTCATTTCTGGGGTAGGTTGGCTCTCTCCGATGGCCCCTCAGGGGTCGCTGCCTGATACTCTCTCGCCCTCAATCGAACGCTAATCCTAACCCCCCCTTTTCCAGGCCATAACCTAAAATGGACGCCCACGTGCTTACTCCTCTTCATGCCTGAAATAATTAAATGGAGGCCCACTTTAGAGAACACGTGAATTGTAAATAAATACAGACACAACATCACAATTTGGAATGAATATTTTATTGGGGTCACAAAGTTCAAAAACAGGATTAAGAAAAAACTATGGATACTCACCTGCTCACCGTGACATACGGAGGTTTCACGAACGTTACATGGGAAATAAGCCCCTCCTACACCTCTATATAAACAGCGTGTGGAAGCCCTTTCTGGCTCACTCCGTCCTGAAGCAGCGCAGCGAATGCTTCTCTCTTGCTCACGTGTATAGCTGCATATCCTCCTGAATGCTGAAAACTCACACACACAGCTACATGTTCCTATAATACACACTGCTTGGATTTGATCACCTTTCAGGCTATCCTGGGGGAGATTGTTTAGTTATAATAAGCCGAAACAATCAAAGACTCCTGGCTTTACCACTGAAGATGTGTATTAGAATTGTTATATGTGAGTGATAGTAAAAACACTACTATGATAGCTATCACTCAACGTCATTTAATTTTTCTTGGGGTCTAAGGTGGGAGTTGGATCTGCCTCGGTGGAGAGCAAGGATGGCCAGTGCATTCAGTCCTGTAGCCGTCTTGGCAGCAGGATTCAAACCCTTTCTTCCCTGACTCAGCGAGTGCCCCATGTTCTCATTTCTGTGGCAGGTTCGCTCTCTCTGGTGGCCCCTTATAATTCACTGCCTGATACTCTCTCCCCCTCACTATAATTCTAATCCTAACCGTCAAACCCTTTCCAGGTCGTAACATAAAATGGACGCCCACGTGCTTACTCCTCCTCATGCCTTAAACTAAAATGGCGGCCCACTTGAAATTAATTAAGAGAACACGTGAATTGTAAATAAATAAGGAGACAACATAACAATTTGGAATGAACATTTTATTGGGGTTACAAAGGTCCAACATAGGATTAAGAAAATACATGGCAACTTACCTGCTTACGGGAACATACGGTAGCTTCACGAAACTCACAGACAAATAAGCTCCTCCCACACTAAATAAAAGAGCGCAGAAGCCCTTTTCGGCTCATTCAGTCCTGATGCATGGCAGCGAAGGCATCTCCTGCTTACTCGTCTCTGATATCCTCCTGAATGCTGAAAGCACAAACGCACAGCTACATGTTACAATGATGAAGAATGTGATGTAGAATCCTGAATACTGAAAACGCACAGCTACATGTTACAATGATGAAGAATTGTGATGAAGAATCCTGAATGCTGAAAACTCACAGGCACAGCTACATGTTCCTATAATACACAATGCTTGGATTTGATCACCTTGTAGGGCTATCCTGGGGGAGATTGTTTAGTTAAATAAGCTGAAACATTCAATGACTCCTGGGTTTACTACTGAAGATGTGTATTAGAATTGTTATATGTGAGTGATAGTAAAAACACTACTATGATAGCTATCACTCAACGTCATTTAATTTTTCTTGGGGCCTAAGGTGAGAGTTGGCCTGCCTCGGTGGTGAACAAGGGTGGCCCGAGCACTCGATCTTACAGCCGGTCCCCGGCAGTAGGATCCAAGCCTCTTGTTCCCAAACGCAGCCAGTGCCCCATGTTCTCATTTCTGGGGTAGGTTGGCTCTCTCCGATGGCCCCTCAGGGTCGCTGCCTGATACTCTCTCGCCCTCAATCGAACGCTAATCCTAACCGCCCCCTTTTCCAGGCCATAACCTAAAATGGACGCCCACGTGCTTACTCCTCTTCATGCCTGAAATAATTAAATGGAGGCCCACTTTAGAGAACACGTGAATTGTAAATAAATACAGAGACAACATAACAATTTGGAATAAACATTTTATTGGGAAAAAACCATGCATACTCACCTGCTCACCGTGACATACGGAGGTCTCACGAAAGTTACATGGGAAATAAGCCCCTCCTACACCTCTATATAAACAGCATGTGGAAGCCCTTTTCGGCTCACTCTGTCCTGATGCAGCGCAGCGAATGCATCGGGGGTCCAGGTGGATGGAGGCTCTGTCCTGATGATCCGCTGGGTTAGGGGTCCTTCTCCAGCACCTCGGGGGGTCCAGGTGGATGGAGGCTCTGTCCTGATGATCCGCTGGGGTTAGGGGTCCTTCTCCAGCACCTCGGGGGGTCCAGGTGGATGGAGGCTCTGTCCTGATGATCCGGGTTAGGGGTCCTTCTCCAGCACCTCGGGGGGTCCAGGTGGATGGAGGCTCTGTCCTGATGATCCGCTGGGGTTAGGGGTCCTTCTCCAGCACCTCGGGGGTCCAGGTGGATGGAGGCTCTGTCCTGATGATCCGCTGGGGTTAGGGGTCCTTCTCCAGCACCTCGGGGGGTCCAGGTGGATGGAGGCTCTGTCCTGATGATCCGCTGGGGTTAGGGGTCCTTCTCCAGCACCTCGGGGGGTCCAGGTGGATGGAGGCTCTGTCCTGATGATCCGCTGTGCACTTTTCAGATTAGGGTCCTTCTCCAGCAGATCCATTTCTCCAGAATTGTCCTATTTACAGAGAAAAAGAAAAAAGTGAATTAATCATATTAAACACAGGGCTGCAAAAGTATTATTGCAAAATGTAACTAAGCATTTCAGATAAACAATCCTTAAAGGATCATTTAAAAATGATGTACTGTTTTGGTTTTTAACTAAAGAGATGAAGTGACAGTCACACGTGCATCCCTTTGACAGCACGGCACAAACTAGCATCAAGCTAAAGGCTGCTGTCTATTTGTGATTGTCTTATTATTATGGATTAGGATACATAAAATAAACTTTAACCTGAATAAAAGATGATCAAATCTGGTGGAAATATTGAAAATAGGCTTTTTAGCCCTTAGCCCTACCTCAAAGCAGCATGAGCTGAACACAAAGGTTGTAATGTTGTCCCAAAGTTTAATAAACAGCAAAACAGAAATAAATAAAGCAAACAGCAGCTACACGTCAGGGTAGCATTTTATAAATCCCACCGTACTGTAGGCTATACCGGTCTACATGTTTTCACTTTGGTCCATTTATGTAATATAAATATAACTTATCTATAACAGAGCCAAGATCTCTGTATGACTTTAGTAAACTTCAGAATTGAATCAAAAATAAGGGTAAACAGTGCAGTACGTCCAGCTAGCTAGTTAGCGTCACTAACGTCACGTATTTAACCTTATTATTTAACGAAAATGTACGTTTGAATGCCCCTTGGGTTTGACGTGTGTCACGTTAGTTAATTTAAAGTAAGTTAAAACCCAATACTCACATTTATTAGTGATTCCTCCGCTTGCAGCTGCTTTTAAATCCACTCTGCTGGGCAGACCGGAAGCCATTTAACTTGAACAAAACTCACTCTTCCCTGCGCGCATTGCACCCTGGGATATGGTAGAACGCGGAGTGTACATCAGATGTATCCTTCAAATTGGGGAAAAGTGGGCCGCATTCGGAGGACTCTCGTCTTTTTTTTAATTGGGACACCTTCTTTCGGCGGAAGTGACGTATGCGGTCTACAAATGCAGCCTCCGAAGGGCGCAGCCCCTGAATTGAGACACAGCCTTTTTCTTTCAGCTCCTCAGAAAGCCGTCGGATATCCTCCTTAAGGTCTGTTATCTGTTTATTTGCTCTTTGAAGTAGCACATCATCCTCAGGGTGTTTTGATGGCATTCTTGAGTGTGAAAGGTTTAGGGCAATTACTGTCCCATGCACCAATGCCAAACTGCGTCAAGATGTTTTATAAGCAGGGATGGCTAAATGTTTGTAAGCAGGAGAGCTAGATGCTAACAGATGCCAGATGCTAACAGGTAGTGGGAGCCTGTAAAATTGCATCTGCATTTTCTTGTGCTCCGTGCTCTGTGATCACGCGGATCGTCATCACTACAGGGATAGTTTTGTTTTCCCGTTTTGTTTGTGGCTGGTGATTGTGTTCACCTGGTGCCCTGTGTTGTCTCCTCCCCCCTCACCTGTGTCTTATTGGCCTGATTAGTGTGTATGTGTGTATTTAGGCTCTGTTTTCTTGTCAGTGAACAGGTAGTGTCTGTGAGATCCTTGTGGCTGGTGACTGTGTTCACCTGGGCAGCAATATTGAGGCTGTGTCATGTACCACAGCGATGAATAAATGCCCACACCGGGTTATATTTGAATTCTCTGCCTCTGCCTCCTTGCTCGGTCGGGCCGCTCAACGGTCAGTCTCACAGTATCACTCAACGTAATTTAATTTTTCTTGGGGCCTAAGGTGAGAGTTGGCCTGCCTCGGTGGTGAACAAGGATGGCCCGAGCACTCGATCTTACAGCCGGTCCCCGGCAGTAGGATCCAAGCCTCTTGTTCCCTAACGCAGCCAGTCCTCAATGGAACGCTAATTCTAACCGCCCCCTGATCCAGGCCATAACCTAAAATGGACGCTCACGTGCTTACTCCTCTTCATGCCTGAAATAATTAAATGGAGGCCCACTTTAGAGAACACGTGAATTGTAAATAAATACAGAGACAACTTAACAATTTGGAATGAACATTTTATTGGGAAAAAACCATGCATACTCACCTGCTCACCGTGACATACGGAGGTTTCACGAAAGTTACATGGGAAATAAGCCCCTCCTACACCTCTATATAAACAGTGTGTGGAAGCCCTTTTCGGCTCACTCTGTCCTGATGCAGCGCAGCGAATGCTTCTCTCTTGTCACGTGTATAGCTGCATATCCTCCTGAATGCTGAAAACTCACACTCACAGCTACATGTTCCTATAATACACACTGCTTGGATTTGATCACCTTTCAGGGCTATCCTGGGGGGAGATTATTTAGTTATAATAAGCCGAAACAATCAAAGACTCCTGGGTTTACTACTGAAGATGTGTATTAGAGTTGTTATATGTGAGTGATATTAAAAACACTACTATGATAGCTATCAGTCAACGTCATTACATTTTTCTTCGGGTCTAAGGTGGGAGTTGGATCTGCCTCGGTGGAGAGCAAGGATGGCCAGTGCATTCAGTCCTGTAGCGGTCTTGGCAGCAGGATTCAAACCCTTTCTTCCCTGAGTCAGCGAGTGCCCCATGTTCTCATTTCTGTGGCAGGTTCGCTCTCTAACTGTTCACAGCTAAACGAGTAAGCATATGCAGGGTGTCCCGGGGCGGGGTCTTACAAAGTATTAAAAGTTGATAAATCAATTTAGCGAAAATTAAGGCTATTAAAAAGTATTAAACGGCATTTTCCAAGGTATTAAGAAGGTCCACAACAACGACAACATGAAACACCCTTTAATTTACTGCAACGACATGTCGGGAAACCCCCTCAAGGCGGCCCCATGCATAGCGCGCTTTCAAATGCTGCTTCTTATTTTAAGTTTCGTTGCTTTGCTCTGCTCTGGGGGGGGGGGGAAAAGAGTGTGTTGGATCAGAGCTGTCCGGTCCCACACATGCTAGCCAGAAAGTCGCGGCGTTTAAGTCCCGACTCTCCCGATGGCCAATCCGTGCCTCCCCTGACTGCACGTTGCTGACACACACCGCTGCAGTGCAGACTCTCTGCACGGAGGAGCCACGGAGCAGCAGCGGAGTCCGGGCGATGCTGCTCCTCCAAGGAAGAGACACACGTTCACTAAGCCAGAAAAACAATATCCGGTCACAGAGATCTGCTATTTTAAAGAAAAGTCAACACATATCAACCCTAAATATAGTCTATATTAAGAACGAGAAAAGTCTTAACATATATATCATTTTTTGTAAACTAAACTCTTTCATTTTAAGTTGTGAGTTTATTGTTTTTGACCCTAAGAAACACTGATGCATTAATCAATAACAATAATCCACAGCTCCGCTCTCTGCTCCAAAGGATTTAAAAAAAGATATCCCAGATATGAAAATGTACATCCATAAGAAAACTTGAGTTTGGGGGGGACCAAATTCATGGGTATGTTGACATTGGCTCTGGAGAAATTGAAAATGTGATTGCAACCCAAGCATTGGTCCTTATGGTTGTTGCAATCAAGGAGTCTTGGAAGATCCCCATTGCTTACTTCCTCATAAACAGCATGACTGGAACCGAGAGAGCAAACCTCATCCGAGAGAGCCTTGTTAGGCTTCATGCAATTGGAGTAAGGGTTATCTCTTTGACATGCGATGGACCCTCCCAAAACGTTGCCATGATCAGGGAGCTTGGTGCCAAATTGGACATCGTCAGAGTCCATTGGGGGAAGAGGGGGGGATAGGTAAAGATAAGGATGTGGGGAAGAGGAAGAGCAGCCATGTTAACAGTGTTATGGCTACAGATGTAATATCTAACTCAACATTAGCCATGACAGTCTGGGCTTAGCAATGGCCTTACACAACATACTCTAAAGGCCAAATCCAAAGACAGTGATACTGACAACTTAGCAGTTCACAGTCTTTGGAGATGGTCTTTCAGGCAATTGGCTAATGACTTTAAAAAGATATCATTTCCCCTAGGGGTGAAATGAACTCCATCTCGCAGAAAAAGCCCAGGATTGTCATGTCTAATGTTCGAGTGGTCAACAATCGAACCATTTAGGCTATGAACAAATGTAGCCATAACACTGTTAACAAACCACCGGCCCTTGTCTATCTTGACTGGCTTTGCACCAGCCCTCCACCGGCACCTCTGGTTTATCTGGGAGACCACGATCTTCATGCCAGGGTGCCGATGGTGAAGCTGGTGCAGGTCCTCCTTCATCTGGTTCACAACAACAACAACACTGGGCACATCCCCCAAGTCACAGTGGATGAGGAGGACATCCGGGGCTGCTCTTCCTCGCAGGGAGTGGGAAAAGAAGGGAAGGAGACCTCTCCAGCGCAGTCCACCCCAACCGAACCAGCAGACCCTCAGGTTGAGGCCAAGGTTGCTGCCGATGGTCTCTGTAGCTCTCTGGGCAGCACGCCGGACATTGCTGTCGCCAATTATCCACACCGTCACTATGGGAGGAAAATAAATGAGTAACAAATGCTTCAGATAATGAGGAATATCAAATTAAGTATAAAGGGTTGCTCATTTTCTTCCGTTCACAATAACATACAAAATAACTATTAAATCACACCTGTATGGTTAAAATTAATAAGAGAGCAACACCTCAAAAAACAGATTAACAGCACACAGTTTATATATATATATATATATATATATATATATATATATATATATATAAATATTTATATATATAAATATTTATATACTGTGTGCTGTTTATCTCCAATTATGCACATATGTATATATATATATATATATACGCTGATAGCCCCGCCCCTGCCGCTCGCTTGCAGCAGACCACACTTCCACGCTCACGGCAGGCCCGGACTGGCCATCGGGAGAACCGGGAGGGTGTGTGTATGTGTGGCGCGAGAGAGAGAGAACTTGCACACCTTACGTGTATTGTTGTTGTTAGCATCTGGTGCTAGCTAGCTGCGCTAACGGATATAAGGAGCTATTTCAATGAAAACAGAGGAGCGACATTTCGCCGACAACTGCGCCGAGCACTTGACTTTATGCAGGTAGCCAGACAGTGGGACATTGTACGAAAAGTCAGCACACTCAGCGGATAGTGCGCGCAACATGATCGCAGCGTCCAGGCAGCTCCCGTTCGAGCATATGCCTTGAGTTGCACATAGCTCCAACGATCCATCACAGTGTCTCTCCACACACACACACACACACACACACACACACACACACACACACAAGTCACCTTTGGGGACACACATCTTTACACCCCCCTTAGGGGACACCACTTTCTGAAGGGGTTAGAGAGATGCTGGTAAGTGGAAAGTATTACTGGGAGTGCCCACATTATCAAAATCACTTGAGATTTTAGTTTAAAATAACTTTTGTCCAACCAGAATTAAACCTTCAGATTGGGGACAAATCATTTAAATGTCCTTTTTGGGGACTCCAGATATACACACATACACAAACTGATAAAAGTGACTTTTGGGGACACGAGTCATTAAATGTCATTATCAGCATGCATGTATTTTGTTTAGCTAATTTTAGTAAGGAGGACATGTAAAGTGGGTATGAAATTCATCCTTTCACACTGTTCTCGAATAGCTCCTGACATGTCTAAATAAAACTGTTTAACTCTATCAAGCTAAACTGATACAGCTCAAATACATGAGCATAATGTAAAAACAAAATACAACTCAAATATATTGGCATCATGTAAAAACCACAGAGATGATTCAAAATATGGGTGTGGACCATACGGGAAATGTAGACGAAGTAGATGTGGATTTTTTTAAACAATAATAAATGAAAACGCCATGTCCCTAGTCCCTAGTCACAGTTTATTCATTACATTCAACTTTTCTTTAGTCATCTGCATACAAATTGGGGTCACAGTGACCAGATGCATCTAAAGACAATGAAGCTCAAATATATGAGCATAATATAAAAAACAACATACAGTTCAAAGATACATGATTATGAGTCCTGAGAACAGGTCTTTTTCTTTAGGGCAGTTATTCTGTTTCTTACAAAGTTCTTTACCCCAGACCAATTTCAGTCCTTGAGCGCACGCGATTCTGCATTTATGCATCGAATGCAGTCGATCTTCTGAGGTACCTTGCACGTGTGGATGAAACGCATCATGTGTCTTTCGACCGCACGTACCTCTCCTCTTCCCACTTGCGCTTAAAGTTACCTCTGTTGACTGTGAAGAAAAAGAAGGGATTTCAATATCTCATTATTCAAAATATGTTTTTGTCATGTATTCAATACAGAATTTATTTTTTACAAGGCATGAAATCCTAACATAAGTTATCTCAAGACCCATTTCATACTAAGCAGGTCTGGACGATATTCTATTGTTTAAAGAGACCCAACAAGAGATCTCCATGAGCGAGCACTGGTGGGACAGTGTCAAGAAAAAAACTCTGATAGAAAAGGGGAACACAACTTAAATAAAAAGTGTATTATGATATTTCCATGGCCAAGACAAGTGCAAACAGTATTTGTGAACTTGAGCTACTCTCTCCCAAATCAAAATCTAGTGTGCTCAAAAACTTGTGATGTCATATATAATGTCTGGAGCTTGTCCATTGACAATGGAAGGGATAGTTTTTCTCTTTATCTATCTATTTATATTAATAGTGTGATTAGTAGGGTTCATCATTGTGAAACAGACCTTCCCACAATTCATTTTCTATTGTTCCACACTTTATACCCTATGACATCACAAGCTCGAGTTTTATCACTCTGGATTTGAGATTTGTTCATGTTTACTGATATTTTTTGACTCTCTTATGCCTCATTTCCACTGCAGTTGTTTGGTTTGGTTTGGGTCGGCCCGGCCCGCTTTTGTTGCGTTTCCACTCGGGTATTTCCGGCTAACGGGTACTTTTTCACAGTTTATCTGGCCCTCCTAAACCGAGGTTCTTTCCAGGCCAACAAACCAGGCTCATTATGCTAAACTAGTGATGTGAGTGGCTACAACTTCAACACAATGAACATATTTGACCGTGATTTAATTGTAATACACGTTTCAAAATGATGCCGAAGTAACAACATACTGATACCGGTTAGTAAAAACCATGAATTAATGCTTTGACAAGTCTGCAGACAGACGGCAGGAGAAACACCTTTTAAAATGCGTGTTTTCTGAATGGAGATCGGCTAAGCTAACGCAGTATATGCTCCGACCGTCCACACTCACAACAACGGCCTACAGACTTAAATAAACCAGCGACTGTATTCGCCATGACACAGACAGTCTGTGGTTTGTACTTGTTTAACTTTTGTCTAGTTTCTGAACAGATATGAGGAGCTGTGAGCTCTGAGTGCTAACAGCTAACGGCTGATGTTGTGCTTGTGGTTCGCATTGAAGATGACGTCACGGCTCCGCAGATGCGAAGTCCCGCCCATCTACTTCCGACCCATGGGACCTTATTTCGGAAAGATTATGTATTGAAGTCAATGGGGAGAGAAAGATTATCTTTCGATGCCGTTTGAATTCTGCCACGAATTACACATATGATGTTTGTCAATCTTAAAATATAATTTCCATTAAAAAAAGTCACAGTTTGTCGTAAAACTATTGAAACCATGAAAAATACGCAATTAGAAAGACTACAAATCCCAGAATCCCGGTCCCGCATGATGGCTCTTACGGAACCGACTGACTCCTTGTGTGTGTACAGCTCTCAACATGAACAGACTTCTAGTGATTTTCACCTCTTTTAATACTTTTCGCCTCATTCTGAAAGAAAGAAGTGAAATGTGCCAACGTGACGGCCGTCTTGGTGTGTGGTGCGAGACGGGAGATGTAGTTCATTGAGCGTTTCACAAAAAAAAAAAGTGTTACTTCACAGTTTTACGACACATTTTTATTTTTTGACTTGCAAAATTATCTTTTAAATTGACAAACATCATATGTGTAATTCGTGGCACAATTCAAACGGGATCAAAAGATAATCTTTCTCTCTCCATTGACTTCAATACATACTTTTTCCGAAATAAGGTCCCATGGAGCTCCCCCGGAAAGGGAGGGACTTCGCCTCTCTATAGTTACTAGGAACCTACAAACCGAGCTACGAGCTGCAGTGGAAATGTGGCATTAGTCAATCGGAATGTAACATTTTGAAAATGTGCGTAGTTCTCCTTTAGCGGGTAGAAACTCTGGGCAAAACCAGGCTCTGGATGGGTGACGATCTGCCTAGAACACATTTGAATGAATAGGCTTATAATATCACTGCCCCTATAGATCTGACTATAATTAAAAGTATGTATTCCTTTAAATTAATTTGCTGTTACATGCTTTAGTACCAAAACAATATTATTCTACCTCCATTGTGAGGAGCACTGGATGAAGATGGTCTCTCTGGGGCTACATGGCCTTCTTCTTCTGTTGCCTCTGTGGTCGCCTCATGAGGCTCCCCCTCATCACTGGAGTCTTCCTGATCATTAGATTCCATTTGTTCTGAAGAGAAAATGTTAGGGATAGCAAAATGAATAATTAGATGTAGGTGTAAAGAAATGTATGAATGCATCATATGTATTCATGTATTTATATTCTGTTTGATAGAAACTTTGTTTATTGATTTTTTACATGCATTTATTTTCATTTTTAATCCAGCATTTGTTTATTATTTTATCATTTATTCCTGTATTTATTCATTTCTGCATTTATTTCTGTATTTATTTTTTTTATAATTATTTCATGTTCCGTCCTCCATAGTTGCGCATAATAATTTGGTCTACGTTATCTATTTTCAAATTGGAGAAATGCACATTTGCACACTGTTAGGTTGATATGGTTCTTTGTCTCTAGATTTAAATGACCAAACACAGCATAACGAGTACTGTATTGTTTACAATGACTGATGTTGCATTTCTCATGAGAACAGACATGAGTTGCCCCAGCTTGTTAATTAAATATATTACACCAATATCAAAGCTAATACACACAGTAATATACCCACATACTGTATATCCATACCTTCAGGGTGAATTTCAATGTCATCCAGGGTTTGTCGTTTATACTGGGAGAGAGTCCCCTTCTCCACTGCCAAAAGCACCTTGCTCATTTTGGCCAGTTGTAGTGTTCCCTGGGGCAGGCGGTAATACTGACTGTGCACCCGAATGTCATGACCTAGAAAGTCGGCCAGCTGGTCTGCCTCATTTTCTTTTAGGTTTAGGACTTGGGACATTGTGGCAATGTGTTTACGGAGCCTTGTTGAGGTTAACACCTCGGGTTGTTTGGCCCCACTCTCCCTTGCAAACTTTCTAATGCATTCTCCACCTCTGTAGGCGGATAATGCTCCTGGCCTTGCGAACATGTAGATGTTCTCTTTATTCATTCCACACATCTCCCGAGTACCAGCCAAGAGCTCCATTGCAGTGACCATGGACGGTTTTAAAAGCACAGGCATTCCTCTTCCTCTCTTTCCCCTGATTTCCACTCTAATGAAGAAGTCGCACATCTGTTTCTCCAGTGGCGTAAGACATTCTGCCATGTCCTCATTCACTTCTGCTTTTTTCTTCCTTGGAAAGTGGCCAACTCCGTTCTTGAGACCTCTCCTTCTCTTCTTCGGTTAAAGATGATGACTTGAGCCAGTGTAACTTTGGCAAGTGTTGCATAGTTGCTTGAAGAGGGACATAGTTTTAGCATCCTTTCAGCAACTATTCTCACATTCTCCATGTGGAGGTCGAGCATCTTTACATCCTCTGTGAATGGTAAGATCTGAGGTGCATTCCATTTTGACTCTCTTAATGTGGTTGTTGCGCCTCTTGTGATCAACCCTTTCCATTTGAATTTTTTAATTGTCTTGAACTCTCGAGCAAAATTTAACAGGGTCCAGTCTCTGTCGACTGTGGACAAATTTTCGGTCTCTATAAGTCAGAGATGATACCCAGACTGTTGCCAATTTTGAGGCCTAAGGAAGTGTTTTGAACGAATTGTCCTCGGGATTATAACCAGCCAGCTCTCTCACTGCAGATATGACATGATTAAAGTTGGCAGGATAAATTAGTTCCTCTGCCTTCCGGATAGGTGTGTTATGTTTGGCCACAAGCAATAGTCGCCCAAGTTCGCGAAGTCTTTGCCTGATGTAATCATGTCTGCTCTTTCTTGAACCGTTGAGATCAAACAGGTGCTGTCCAAACTGCAACAGAAGTTTGTCATTTTGTATGATCTGAGTGACCTCATCAAAGTTCATGCAAGACATTACCCCCTTCAAGCCATCACTCACCTCACGAGCAATTGCAGTTTTAAGGGCACATCTTGATCGAACCCGCTCTTTCCCAATGCTGGGTTCATCACCAGTTTCTTTTTTCGCTGGGCAGATTTTCATATGCTTCCACAATGTTTTTTTGGCATATAGTCCTTGACAGTGAAAACAATGGACAAAGTCAATGGCACGTCTACAGTCGCGTGGTCTGTAACAGGCCTGCAGCTCTCCACTCCCTCCCTCACAACATTGGCATTATGGGCAAAGTTCCCACGGCTTCTGATTATGCTCGACAGTTTTCGTCTTTCAATTGAATTCTTTGGATGTTGGAATGCAATCGCAACATCTGGTACATTCCCATGTACAGCTTCTAGGTGTCGTGCAATTTTGGATGTTGGCTGGAAGCAATAGAGACAGTAATTCCTCTTGTTGTATACTCGGCAAGATTCAGAGATCTTAGATGGGGGCAAAACTCGGATTGAGTCTTCATCGATTCTGCTTTTTTTGTTGTGTGTGTTTGTGTTTTTCTTTAGTGGACTGGGGGATGTAATCTTTCTTTTCCTTGGTGTGTCCCGGTTATTTTTCTTAGAACAATTTGGTTTGGCTGGAGATAAAAGGGGATATCGCAGAGATGCAGGGGCTTTTTTTGGAGTCAACGGTATGTCTTCTTCTAGGTCAGAAGAATCTTCTGCAGTGCTCTCCGGAACAAAGTCAGGATCACTGTAGTTAGTGACGGACGAATCGAGGGATGTTTCCATAAATGAAGTACCTTGCAGAAAAAGAAAAAAATATGAAATTTAGTTCAGTAGGGACCGATTCTGTGTAGTAAGATACAGTAGGTCCTCCATTACTTAGTGCCATGCACTCTGTCGATGTTTGGACTTTTAATACAGGTACTGTATCTCTTTTGGACGAGTGATATAAGGCTACATTTATCTAAGTGTATTTCATTTAAAAACAGTACAGATAAGTCAGGGAGAGTGGCATTGACCGGCAAACATTCAAGGTTACCAACACGTGCAATTGGTTGGATTGCGGATAAGTATGCAAGAAATCACGTTGCCTTAAAATACACCAGGTCAGGATGAAACACATGGTGCAAAAGTAAGGGATTCCAGCGCACAGGATCTGAGACTAGTGCCAACGCTTAATCCACAGCAGCAATTTCCTCAGATGTCCAGATGAGCATCACAACCATTTCTTTCCCAAGGTGGACATTAAAGAACATGTTATAGGTTTAAGAAGCCTAAGAGTCAGTATCATACAGTTATGAATCTCTCTCAGGTTTACCACAAGGTGAGTTCCTTTTTATTTCCTGCTTCTTTACACATACTCTCTCCAGTACAGGTTAGCTTGGAGTGTTAGCGATGCTAATGTAAACACAGACCATATTACTTCCAGAACACGTCTCACATTCATTGATTGGTTCCATAGCAAGAATTGATGAGGCACTGTCAGAGAATAAATTAAATGAATTGCTAGCATGAATATATGTCATAGTTTACAGCAATTTATCAGAATTAGAAAATAAAAGGTATTTCTCATGAAATGTTTGATTTGTCAAACTGTATAAAAAAGGGATTTATTTAAACGGATGCGGATCATCATAGTCACTTTTCATCTCACCTCTCTTTTTAGCCAACTTCTGGTGTTTTGTCAGGACCTTTCTTGTACTGTCTGGAAGGGATGACATGCTGGCCTCACCTTCAGACTCTTCAGTGTCTTGTATTACGGCATCTGGATAAAGAAAACATTTGATTAGAAATATATTAAAGAGAGACACGGAGACTTTAAATATGAAGTAGTTGTTTGTGAAAGTCTTTGGATCAAGATCATTGTCATTGTTGGTGCTAGTTATTTGTTAACCCCATGACAGAATTATTGTTTTCTAATAAGAAGTATAGCTTGATTGATAATGTCAGATGGTCCTTTACTTATAATCAAATATAGTAGTATCTTTATTTGGTTTGAGTTTTGATTCATTTGGTTATGGTTTCTATATATATTCAGCATATTTAGTTACAGTGCTAACATGAAGTACTCAATATAAATGTTGGTAAAGACCATCTTGCTATTTTCTGATGAGTAAATGCATTTTTGTACTTTTCAGGTAATTCTTTCTAGAAAGTGAACATCATGGTGATCAGTGTCATAGCTAGACTTGAGGCACTGTCAGAGAATAAATTAAATGAATTTCTAGCATGAATATATACCTCTCTTTTTAGCCGACTTCTGGTGTTTCGTCAGGACCTTTCTTGTACTATCTTGAAGGGATAGTACATTTCTCAATAATGAATATTACATGCAGACTGGAAATGGGAGGATGTTTTTTAAGTCATGTGTTGTCATGAGTTTTACTGAAAATAGTAAATAAGTCATATATTGACATTAATAGGTTGCCTTCTGTAAAATGTGTTTCTGCAACAGCACTTTCGGTTGAAACAAATTGCATGGCATGTTCTATTACAGAGGTCTCAAAATGTAATACATAAATCAGTCCATATTTTTCATATCTTTGAAATTACTTGAAATAATTACCGAAGAAAAGTAGATTAACAGACAAAAAACTGATTTTGGACAGCTCTATATTACTGAATTACCTCGGTAGAAGAACGGTCTGTTGTGGATGTTTTGAGGGAAGTCAACTCTAATGGGAGGCTCTCCTCCTCAACTGCCTCTGGATAATACTGCTCATTCGTCACCTGGAACTTAGATAAAACAAGAATGCACTAAGAAGATAGTAAACATTTATGTTGAGATATTCATGAGCTGCAACATTAGCTACATGAAAAGCAAGCAAGTGCATGCAAGTTTTGTCAGGTTAAATCTGTCAAGTTCTGCATTTAATTAAATACATCATCAATGAAAGTGTCACTCCCCCCCTTGCTCATAGAGGTAGCAAATCTGATGAATTCTCCAATACCAGTATAGTTTGCCATCTGAACCATCTAAAATGACTTGTTAATCGAACAACAAATGAATTAGGTACTATAATTATTTGGAGGGAAACAAAAACATGTGTTAAATCACGTGTTACTTTTGAGTTATATGTGTACCTGTTTACGCCAAGGCCAGTCTGCATCCCCATAATTGTAGGATATTTTCTTCCTGGGGCGATGTCTCTAAGGGCAAACAGGCAGAGATGTGGCTTCCATCAAGGACAATGGTTCTCATCTTGCAGTTGGGCGTTTTGTGGTCATCGTTTACAAGCCTACCCAGTGACTTGTCTTCAACCGATGCATCAAGACTTAAATAAATAGAGATTGAATGTTAGTAGTAGAACTCGCATACTTGGGTTGGATATAGTGCGGAGCATTGTCAGTTACATTTAAAAGAAAATCATGAAGAAAAAAAGATTAGACAGACAAGGTCAGGTTCTATTAGGGCTGCACGATATTGGAAAAAACTGACATTGCGATATTTCTTTCCCCTGCGATATATATTGCGATATGAAAAAATATAGGAATTGAAGAAAAGACAGGTTTTTTTGTCCGCAAACCATCCTTTCTTGAACTTTAATGCTATACAATTGGTATTTTTTTTTAACGATATTTAACCGGATGAAGGATTTTAGTCACGGACTTCTGGATCTTAAGTTATCAGAGCAACAAGCTGAGCTAGCTCGGTTATCCTGCTGTGATCAGAGGCCTGTACTACGAAGCCGGTTCAACATAACTGGATATGTTTGAGTTACCCGGTTTACCTAATCCAAAACAAACGCGCTCTCGCTAAGCGGTCCTACGACGCTGGTTATTAACTCGTTAACTCAAGCCAGGGTTTCTCTGTCCGGCTGATGCGCGTTCACATGAAAGGGCGGGGTTAGCAACATTTGACCAATCACAAACATGGAGAAGCGTACTGACAGCGCAGCGTCATACTTCCTGAATGAAAAACTATAATATTAGACAAATATGAAGAAGTTAAACTTTAAACATCCATGACTTAAACACTTTATCCAGGATCAAAGCCACATAGCTGCACCTGCGAGGTGAATACAGCTGGTAACAGAACAAGTGTTTGAATGCGTCCATTAACAGGTTTATGATATCACTGCCCCGTCTAAGACACGATCTGACTTTCATTACATTTGACTCGAGTGTTTCCTCACTTAATGTGTTGCTTAAAATAATACTTCTGCATACAGTATGTGACACTGTGAGTGTTGCACGGCCAGATCCGGCTCAGCTGACTCAGAGATAAGGAGATATATGATACATTATGATGTGATGTGATGTGATATGAATGATAATGGGACACATCGACGTCTGCACTCACAGTGCCGCGGACTGTACGTAATGTTACTTTGATCCGGTTACTTGTGTTGTGGCAGATATTTCAGTAAGCTTTCTTAACGCTAATGTTATAATAGTCAGATTGCTCTGAAGATGGGAGGTGATATTCTATTCATGTTCACGTTCACACAGTCGGTGATTTTGGCCGGCCGTCTTTCCTGCAACGGCAGTTTAAACTGTTTCCTTTCTCCTGTAATATGACTTGATCGCTTTAAACTCTGCACACTGTTGTTATCAGCTGTTCCACCATGGTTGCTACCTCAACCTGTAATAGATGTATCCTTATTGAAACGGTTACATACAATGAAAAATTAAATCAATGTGCAGGCTTACGTGAACACTGTTCTACATGAACAATATGGCCAGTTTATACATTAAATAAATCAACAGTAGGTGGCGATATATGCTCCAAGTGGAAGCGATTCGCCATTAAAGCAAAGAAGAAGAAGAACTCCGCACAGTTGATCTCTTATCCTGGAACCTATCCTGCTCCGGAGCAGGCTAGCCGTTCAGCATAAGTTATCTAGCCCGCTAAAAAGTGAACCAGCTTCGTAGGACCGGAAATCCCTGAAGTTAGCTTGCTAAACGAAAATTCCGGCTTCGTAGTATAGGCCCCAGGTTAGCTGTTCAGCATAAGTTACCATGGAGATCTAGCCCGATAAGAAGAGAACCAGCGTCGTAGGACCGGAAACCCAGATTTTCCCCTGAAGTTAGCTCGCTAAGCGAAAATCCGGCTTCGTAGTTCAGGCCTCTGATCAAGAATGATTGTGATTGGTGGTTTGCTGTGCATGCAGAGCCTGCATGTCACTCACTCAAGTACCCCTGACATGAGAGCCGCGCGAGGTTTCCTTTTGTGCAAGGAGCAAAGAATTGTACATGACGTGTTTGAGTTAATTTGCCTACTTAATATCGCACATGCGATGTGAATATCGCGCATGCGTCACGACACGATATATCGTGCAGCCCCTAGATTCTATTATTGATTATTCTTATGTGATATTCTAACTAGAGCAGTGCATTTTTACAACAGCAAACAATAGCATTTAATATGACTTACCACAAACATTTCCCATCCCATTTCAGATCAAACAGGAACGCTGCCTCTGTGTCACTAGTTTTTTGGTGTTGACATCATCCTGGTTGTAAAGTTTGCCCCGGTACTCAAGCACAACTCTCCTTTTGTGAAAACTTTAGCAGCAAACACACCTCGACCTTTAAAGTAAGAAGAAATCTTTATTACATGATTCACTTAAACATATTTTTAGTTTGAAGCCATTATATTGCAAGTTAAAAAAAGGGAGATCTCAATGTGGATTGAGGTCAAATCTCAAGAGTTAACTTTTTGGTAGTGAAGACAACTTTGGAGAAAAGGGCAAGAACCCCTCAGCCTTCTTTCACCTTTCTATCAATAAGCCAATTCAAGTAATTCACAGCACTACAAAACTAAGATTTGCTCTTCTCCAACATAGTTTTCCATGCAAAGTATCCAAAAGACTAAGAGCAGCAATAGACAACGCAGGAGACAACAGTGTGAAATGCCAATGTACAAGTAGCACCTTCTTATGTTTGTAAAATAGAGAATATGTCTGTGCTAATCCAGATTTAACCCAGCTAGAGCAGAATGAAATCAGATTAAACATTTATTTGAATACAAATAATTATTAATAAACTAGAGCCATGTGGGAAGTTAGAATGCAAGGTTTACATAAGACATATGACATTAAAATGATTATCAAAAAAGTTTTATTTAAACATCCAGAGGGATATGTTTAAATCACAACATGAAATTAAGACGAATAAATAATAACCCAATTGGCCCTATAGATGCTTATACATTATGTATTCAGACTAATAACTTTTTGCCTAAAACAGTTATTGGGATAACTACTTGTATTATTATTATACATGAACATGCTCAACTTCCATGTGGCCCATTGATATAATGCCCAGCCTGACCTTTGTGGAGATGTCTCTAACAGGCATATGGTGTTTCTTTTGTTTTAAAAACTTGCGTATACTTTTGGAAGTGGCTTATTACAAAACCTTGAAGTATTGTATTTATCGATGAAGGAATGTTTAGAAATGTTTACCAAATATAACAAAATGTGCTTTTTAATAATTGCATAGCTTTTTGCTTTAAATGATAATACTGCCAGTAAGAAGTAACTTTTGGAGTTAAAATGAACTAGGAAGCCATTTTGGGATATAAATTAAGATATTGTGATTTAATTTGCACTATTTGCTTGTGTTCATTTAAAACATACAACATTGTAAGCACTTACCTTTAAACTGGTCGATAAAATGCTCTTCGAGACCAGCTTGTCGGTCCTCAACTTAATGTGCTGTTCAGCATCCTGTTGAGGACCAAGCCGTCTCTTTCTCACTGATCTCTGCATTGTTTTTTTTGTTTTTTTAATGGTCAGCCATCTCACCTGTTAGACAGAAGAACACTCTTTATTATTAATCACACATCATTGTCACATAACTTATTGAAGCCAATAATATCCCAACTTAATTTTATTAAGAAAGTAAGAGCTAGCTAACGTTCTCTGGCTAAAAAAGGTAAAATATCCATTTATTTACACCACTTTTACAGAGAGAAGTGCCAACATGACAGCCATCGGTGCACTAAAGTGTTTTCGCTTGTATCTGCATGATGTCCTGAGAGACTCCCTCTTGAGCTTCTCAACAGGGAGTTTAAAGTGCTTGTGACACCATCCCACCTATTGTTGTGCAATGCAATGTTGGGCTACTAGTCATCTCGAACCATCAGTTTAAAAATGAATTTGCGATACCGTATTGATAAATATCAATAATTTCGAATATCGCGGGAAAAGTCCTTCACTCAGTTTCATTTTCGGACGAAGGCGGAAGTGCGTCACAAAGGGCCATATTTATTCTGCTCCCATTGAGCCAGACAGGGACAGAAGGGATTTGTCACGCGTAGAGATGGTTCGACGATGCGTTGTGTCTGGCTGTTCCAATACAGCAAATGAGGAACTTAACATCAGCATACATAGCTTTCCAACGGATGTCAAGCGTCAGCGCACATGGGAGAAAAAACGTGCAGAACACAAGGCAGCTGGCTGGCTGGTCTGTGATGAACCCCACATCGACCTACATATGCAGCGCCCACTTCTGGCCGAGAATTTCGAGGAAAGGCCTTTGTTGATGGCTGAAAACTGGGATTTTAGTGAGAGAGGAGGGGCCGGCGCAAATGATACATTGAGTCGCCATGGTTTCAGGCACAGGAAACACATGGACTATGCTCTCAGTAAACACGAATGCAGCACAGCTCATGCAAATAGCTATGGAGAGAAATACAAACTACAGACAGTGCGTGAACATCTGACCATGGATCTATCCTCCATCAACTACTCAACCAGAGAGGCCGACAGGAGAGATCATTGAGAAAAATCGGGAACACAGGTAAAGTTTTACTGACATCATTCTCACATACAAATCAGCAAAGCTTCTGTGTGTGAAACAGTATCTGCTTTAGTATGAAACGTACCTTCAGCTCATGAAATCAGAAGGAAGTAGACAATGAAAATAAATAAAATAGTTTACAAACCATTCCACATTGTCAAGCGTTGTAGATCGAGAGGTATCTCGCGATCGTCGGGGGGTTGTCGCCTCCACTGTCCGACTCGGAGTTAATTTCATCCGATTCAGAGGCATATGGTCAATATCGTCTACGAGGCTATCACTATCAGATGCTTCATCCTCATATGAGCTCTCAGACACATTCAAAATCAAACTACAATCGCTGTCGGAGCTTGCTGCTGTGTGCGCCATCGTTTGTTTGCATACAGATACTGGACTCCGGAAGCGTTCGTCTTCCCTCTGTGACGCGGCACACCTTTTCGCGGGAGTTTAAGAATCCCAGAGCAGACCCAGAGAAGATCCAGAATATGGTCACATTGAAGGGCAGATTAACGGTTATCAAAGTACACATTTTCAAAAATCACTTCAGTAACGGTTTCAAGGGGACATTATTTACTGAAATTAATGGTTTGGATGATGGGGGAAAACCGTGTCACAGGCACTTTAAGCAGTTATTTTTCTGCAGCATAATTTGAATTGTATTGGTGCAAGTATTATTTTGAGATTTTAAACATGCATATATATATATATATTTAAAAAAACATATATATATATAATTATATTTATGGGGCGCTGAGACGAACTAGAGCAGATGCTCACATAATGCTCACTTGTTGAAGCCTTAAAGAGCCTGTGACAGCATCCCAACAACTGTTGTGCAATGAAATATTGGGCTACTAGTAATCTCGAACCGTCAGCTTAAAAAAGAAGGTGCGATACCGTTCCGATAAATATTAATAATTTCGAACATCGCGGGGAAATTACTTCGACTCATTCTGAAGTTTTGGCGTAAGCCGGAAGTGACGTCAATGCGGGAACGCTTCACTGTGCTGCGAGCGAGCGAAACACGGACAAAGTGTGTTGTCATCCGTAGAAATGGTTCAACAACCTTTAAACGTGATGTATTTTTTAGGTGTGTGTGCGTGTGTGCGTGTGTGCGTGTGACCAAGCCAGTTCAGTGTTTACTGCTACTCCGCCATTATTTAAAACAGAATCGTTATTTAGTCAAACTCCGTTTATAAAATAGTTTACAAACCATTCCACATTGTTCAAACGTTGTAGATCGAGAGGTATTGTAAGAAATTAAAATCAATATTGAATGACATAATTTAGTTTAAACACACAGTAAGCTTAAAACTGTTTTATTCTGAAAACAGATCCGTTTAAAGTTTATTTTGAAAAGCTGTATTGAAAGACGATGCCGTTGACAACAATGACCACTTCCGGTTTTACGTTAACAACGATTACAGCCGTTAAAATGCATTAAATAAAAAGTCATGAAAGAGAGTATGAGGAGAAAAGGCGTGTGGACGTTAAACAATGAAGACACTACGTCTAAATCCTCTGTTTTACGCGATATCGGACACAAGAAGAAAGCGGTGGGAGGACCCCGACGCCACGGGAGCCATGCGAGGAGGAGTCACGGGAGATATAGCTAACGGGAGAGGGTTTTTGTCGCTCTCTTTCCATCGCTGCAACTTCGAGACAACATCAGCTGCTGTTGTCCCACTACGCCTCGTTTGTTTCATTACCACGCTACTTAATTAAAGTAACCAATTTGACCCTTTTCAGAGACGCCATTGTCTCTTATTTTTAAACTTCTTCCTGGACGCGAGAGAACCAACACGGATCTACAGTATCTCACGATCGTCGGGCGGGTTGCCGTCTCCACTGTCCGACTCGGAGTTAGTTTCATCCGATTCAGAGGCATATGGTTCGAATCTATAGGGCATATAGCCAATATCGTCTACTACGATGTCATGATTATCACTTTCCGATCCTTCAGCCTCATATGAGCTCTCAGACACGTTCAATATTAAGCTGTCATCGCTGCTGCTGTGTGCACATCGTGCGTTTGCATGCAGATGCTGGGATCTGGGACGGTGCAGCTGGAGCTCTCTGCCCGCAATGACGTCACACATCATTTGGCGGGATTTAAAGAATCGCCGAGAAGATCCAGAATATGGTCAACATTGAAGGGCAGATTAATGGTTATCAAAGTACAAATTTCCCAAATCACTTCAGTAACGGTTTCAAGGGGACAATATTTACACAAATTAATGGGTTTGGATGATGGGGGAAATCCGTGTCACAGGCTCTTTAATTCCCCTCCCCCTTCTCCCTCCATGCCAGAACGAGTTCTTCCCTCAACTCACTTTCACGGGTGTGCGGTGCCCCTCCCCCTCCCTCCTTCACGGAGATGCCCGAACCAATAACACAAGCTTAGCTTACTTCACCGTCAGGTCACTTCACCGAATAAAAGTGATTAAAAACCACGCCGTATTTAACACTGAATAACACGTAGAATCTACAGATAATGTCATGCAAAATTAAGTTTCGTTTTCGAGGCGAGACAAATCCTTCCATTCACAGGAGTTGCCGAAATAAAACCTCTCCTGCCCACCGCAGCGTAACGTCACAGCCTCACCAACCAAAAATGAACTTGCGCTGCCTCGTTTTCACTCACGGTAAAACGAGGCACCGCAATATTTCCGTTTCTCCCTTAGTTAACTCCGTGAATACTGATGCTATCTAACTAGGCTACTTGTATGCTAAAAAACCATGTGTTTAAACCCAGATTGATGCGGCAGCATTACAGCCTCTGATTGGACGAACATCAGTGACGCAGTGGCTGGGTGCTCGCAGGTGGAGGGGCAATGGTTAGTCCAAATATTTCCATTGCAACGACTAATGGGTTTGATAGCAGCTGTGGATCTGTTTGGGGGTTGCTGGATGTTGAAGCTTGGCTGCTGTTGTTCCTTTTCACCTTTTTGGATTGGCTCTTGCTTCCAAGATGCCCATCTTTTAAGGTTTTTTTTTCCCTGTCATTTCGGATTTGTTTTGCCTCGATTCTCAGCCTCAGCCATATGAATCTTCTAATGATTTTGTCTTGTACTCCACAGCATGACGGAAGCCTGCTGGAGAGTGCCTGAGCTTCTTTCTCCAAGACACCCACTGCGTTGGGGAGCTGCATGAGGGAGGAACCAGTCTTGGTCCTAAATAGTTCCTCAATTTGGTGAATGAAATCAAAGGCTTCTTGGGAGGGACGACAGACTCAGTCTCCTCATCCCTTCTTCCCTCATTCTTTGAGACTAATGTAAGTAGAAGACATGGCACTGTTCATTTTTGAAGATTCAAAATATTATACCACTTAAAAATAAGAAATATTACTTTTATTATTAAGATTCAGACTTATTATATGTGTCACCTTTCACACTATAGCTGTGATCATTAGGTATGGGCTCTGTATTTACAGGTCTTACTGGACATGTTATACTCATTACATACTGTACGTAAAATACGACCAAGAATGTGAGACAACTTTATACAAATTCATATCACATCCATTACTGATGCCATTTGTCATACTTTGTTAAACTCACAAATAATAAAGTTCCATAACTTCAGTTGGGAACAAAGACCACACCTTATCTCCCCAAGGCAATTTCCCATCCAATAGGTGTGCTATATAGGTGTGTATAACCCTTTCTCCTGTCTGTTTCGCCCTCTTTCAGCACAAGAACCAGAGGGGGATTCAATGGAGCCTGAATACCTGCACTGAGACCCTCCCCCTGCACCTGAGTCTCAACTCTCAGAGTTTTTCAAGCCTTTCCCTGTTATTTGTATTAAACCAAACATTAAGCTTCCCAATGGTGTGGTCTTGTTTTGTGAAAAAGTGCAAATGCAGTGTTTGAATATGATTACCTCACATATTTTTTTGCTGTTGTCTGTTTTGATTGTTAAGTTGCTCCTGCTGACTTGAGCTAGCCATTTTTTCCTCCTCTCTGTGTCAGTGGGGAAGCGTACATTCTTACTCCTTTTTCGGAGCGATTGGAGCATCCCCAGGCAGCACAGCAAACCATGGTGGAGACGATATGCCAGGACAACACGGAGGAAAAGGCGCAGACAAACTGCATGACATGCTATTCAATGTTTATTGAATTCCATGTATTTACAATGGATGTTCCTAAAACAACACATTTAACGTCATAATCATGCTGCTGCTGCTAGTCCTTAGATAGGCACCTGTCGGTCATCATCATGCTGCTGCTGCTGCTAGTCCTTTGATAGTCACCTGTCGGTCTCCTGTCCTTTCTGAAAGTCATAAAGATGACATTAGTCATTTAGATTACTTGTGTCCTCAATTACCATGGGATTACTGAAACCACCATGAATTAAAGAAATGGTAGAAATTAATCTAATCTGAATTTTGAAACCTTCCTTCCCATCCCCTCCCTCTAAATATATCAATAAACATTAGGATGTGATGCCTGACTACCATACAAGTTTAAGAAGATAATATTTGTTAAAGCAATAAACAACAGCAACAGGCTCTTTAACCAAGGCAACGTTAGCCTAACATGTATATGTTAACAAGTAAACTAGCGTTCACACTATTCCTAATATTATCCATAAATATTAGCAAATTCTATTTTATTTTTAAAACATATTGATGTAAATACATACACATATCGGTATGTTGTATAAATATTGCAAATCAAAACCTTTATTCACTACTAATTACCAAAAATCGTAGTTCTATCTCCGGTAATCATACATTCAAATGTCCCGCCACGAACTTCCGGGGAACTATTGAGTCTCCCTGAACCACGTGACGATCAAGCATTTTGGACTTCCGTTGTCGTAACTCTCTCTCTATATGGCGCTGGCAAAACCCAGCATCTGATTGGACGAAACCCTGCAACACAGCATTTGATTTGTCAACAGACTCTGTGAGACGGCTAATGCAGCCATCTTGTTCTTCGTCTTCTTCTATCGATTTTTGGCGGATTGCAAATGTTACCGGTCTCAGGATTGGGATCTGAGACGGCTGAGAACAATGACAAGAAGTCACACACGTTAGCGTATGGAATGTTCTGGTTTATTCGAAATCTTAAAATATATTTATATCTCTCAAAATAACATATTTCTTTATGTTTCTCAAGCACATAAGCTCAAACATATTACGTAAGTGCCAAAAAGCACAAATAGAATTAATTAAAACAATAAAATCTGAATTGAAATAAATCAACTTAAATACATGTGTAATATTCCCTTTTCTTTACACAATAAGTGAACTATCTGTATATTGTGCATATATTACCTTACATGTTACTACACATACTCTGAGTGTGTCATTCACATGTTAACTATTACAAACTCATTCCTTATAAAGCTACACATATTAACAAGAACACAACAAGTGTTCTTCATAACTTATCAAACATTTACAATGAGCCTTAGCAAGATGCTTAGTTAACCACAATAGCATTTTACATGAATACAACACACTACTAGCATGGCTAGGCCACTTCTGTAATGAATTCATGTGGTAATAAACTTCTCTATTAACATTGGATAACTCTTCTATTCATCTACCAACATTTCTCTGAAGCACACATTAAATTACAACGAAAGGCATTATATCATTGCGTCACGACCGTGTATCGCTAACCAGCTACAATATGAAAGAATACCAAGCTAACGGCTAACTCGCGCTAGCATCGCGAGTTAAGCTACATGCTAACCGGAGTTGACAATTCTTATCATAAATACCTCAAATTGCATTTAATTGCTCATTAACCGTTGGTGCAACTGTTACTGAGTTGATCTGTTAACATTTACTGATTATTTATGCATTTCTAGACAGTTTACCCACCTGAGAACAATGACAAGAAGTCACACACGTTAGCGTATGGAATGTTCTGGCAATCCCTTGACTTCTTCGCTCTTATCCCAAACCAGAACGTCAGACCTCTAGCCAATGTAAGTGTAGAGCACCATCTACAGGTTAAACTGTATAACAGCACACAAACTAAATATCAGTAGATACTTGTAACGAAGCTTGGTGAACAGTGTTTCCGCCAGACCAGGGCTGAGAGGTCGTACACCCCGAGAGCGGCGGTGGGGGGTGCTTGAATTTTGACTTGAGCCGTCCCTTATAGATACTGTCTTTTTACGTTAGTGAGCCGGATCATTTGGCTCGGCTCTCTTAAAGCGCCGGCTGTTTCGACTCCCAAACGGCTCTTCATGTTACCACAGTTTACCACGGAGCCTCAGTTTCGCCGCTGTGAGGCTCTGGTGCTCGCAGCTCACGCGCGTGCTCCACTAGCACCGCTCATCGCGTCCAAATCGCGCACGTTCCGTGTTGTCCTGTAGCAGGCACCGCCGATGTCGGGGAAACGATCTTTAATACTCCGAAAAGAATCCCACCAGACTCCTTTGCCCCTCCAACAGAGGGATGTCCTTGTCCTTTTCGTTATTTCAAGCGATAAAAATCTCGATCTTCTCTCGAATTATTAATATTTTGGACACCCTCGGCTCGAGTTCAGGGCGTCCCGAGCTGAATAAGGGCGTCAAATGACGGCAAGACGCCCCCCCCTGGCGGAAACGCTGTTGGTGAACATGAAATTGTAAATAAATGTAAATAACAAGATTAAATAGTAGGGCGTCTGCTTTTATGTAACTTAAGCATTACATGCCTCATAGTTTACAGTCCGGTACACAAACAACTTTAAAGGTGCATACCGCCACCTACTGTACATGAGTATGAGTCAGAGGTGGGACCAAGTAATTGTTTTGCAACTCCGAGTCAAGTCTCAAGTCTTTGCGCTCAAGTCCGAGTCAAGTCTCAAGTCTTTGCGCTCAAGTCCAAGTCAAGTCTCAAGTCAGGATGTACAAGTCAAGTCCAAGTCCTAAACTTTGACAAAACGAGTCTTAAACAAGTCATTATGTGCTTTTCACCAAATGTAATGACATCCAGTGATGCAAATTAGTCGCTTTTCGGTGCCTCCCGCTTTTTTACCGCTGATTTGGGTGACTTGTGTAATTCGTGTAGAACCGAAGAGTTTTCGTTTTGGGGGGGGGATCCGACTCACGGACTGACGGACAACTTCTCACTTCAAAACATATACTTTACTTGGGCGGGCCGCCCTCGTAAAGCCTATTAACGGCCGCCAAAGTATATTTTTGTATCCATCCGCGAGCACGACTAGTGGACAATGATCCCTCGCACTACGCCTCCTGTACCTGTTTGCTCTGCTATCGCGTGAAGGGTCTGCTAACAAGCGACCAACAGAAGACAAACAGAGACCTGAGAGATGTATCCATAAATTAATTTTGTGCTGAAAGTGCACCAGATTGATGCATTTAACTTCAATTTAAAGAAAAAAATCTTCCCGGGGGAGCATGCCCCGGACCCCCCTAGAGGAGGTGAGGTCCCCCTACAAATAAACAGGTTCATATGGATAGGATACTAGATAAGATTGCACACTCATTATATATAATGATAATATATATGTTTCATTGCGGAGGACCCCCTGTTTCGTGTGTCCCCCACTTCTTAAACCAAAGTTACACCCTTGATAATATCTACCTGTAAATAATAATAAAAACCCTTGATTTATAACTTAACATCTCTGTCTCCTATTGATCTGAGTATATTATAAAGAATAGCCAGTTAATTGAAGCATTATAGCACAGGCCTTCTAATAGTTCTCTCTTTTTTCACCATACCTGTGTTTGCATCAGTGGCAGCGCCAGAGATTTTCTCTAGGTGTTGCTGTGGGGTAGCTTGACGTTTCAAAGAGGGTGCTCAAACATTTAGGGTTTCCCATTAATGCACCGGCGCTACAGTGGAATTTTCTACTGCAACACTCCCCTCACGCACATACGCAGTACACCCGCGACGGTTACAATGAAGGCTCGATAATCAGCTCACGGCATATAGGTGTAAGCAGGGGTAAAGTGCTATTTTGGGGAGTGGACCTAATCTCCTATAGGAGGGTCCTCCCCTCCTCTAGGAGGGTCCGGGGCCATGCTCCCCCGTGAAGATTTGTTTTTAAATATTGAAGTTAAATGCATCAATTGGTGCACTTTGAGAGCAACATTAAGCGGTCTCTGCGTTGTGTTTTGCGTTGTTCATGGATGGATGAGACCCGAGCCAGCATACAGTTTAGACGATTTCCTTTTAATCACTGACAAGCTGACAACAGATATAACAAATCAGTATAACATTTTGTATCCCTCACAGTGGAAAGAGGAAACGTGAGGGACACAATATAAAGGGGGTGTGCCCACAAAAAGAATCTTCTGAGTACAGTGACTACATTTCAGAAGTTCCGCCCACTGATCTCCGACCTTGTCAGGTATTGAACATAAATAAACGAAGAACACATAATTAGTGTGATTATACTAATTTAAATGATGTACAAAGAAACACCACTGCATATTTACAACTGTTACAGCGGGTAAGGTCCACAAGCCTAACACACCTCTGGCTCTGAACATAAAATTAAACACAAGTAGGCCACATAGAAATAACTATAAACAGTCAGAATGTTTGCCTCAACCATCAATGCATTACATTTATAATAGGCAACAGAGGGGGTGCATCATCATGCACTTACCATTAGACGTCTTCATAACAAAACAATGCGTCTGTTGTTGTGGTTGAGGGCAAACGCATCAATGATTTTGTCGCTGTCCAGGGTCCTTGTTCTCACGGTGTTTATAGCCAACAGTGCCAGGTTACTGGTTCGAGAGTCCCCACTGGTGTTCCTCAGGTAGTTTTTCAAACGACGCAGACAAGAAAAACTGCGCTCACAGCTCACTGAGGTCACGGGAAGTGTCAGAGATATGCATATCAGTTTGTACAAGTCTATAAATGCATCTCTGTATGGCCTCATGAGGGATAGAAACTCCTTGGTGCTGGTGATAGTATGTCCCTGTTCTTCTTTTCTTTGCAACAGCCGGCGAACTTGGTAAAGCTCTGCAGACAGGTTTTCCTCACTGATTCGATGTGGCGGGCCATGGGCAGTATCATTTTTGTCCAGAAATGATGTGTGTTTGGGGCTCAGGGCGGACACACCTCTCAGTACTTCATTGGTTTCTGTTGAAAAGCGACGTTTCATCTCCATTAACAACCTGTCTATAACAGGATAGAACGAGTGTGTTCTCAGGTCATCTGTGTCCAAGCGTGCTCTTTCTAACGGGGCTTCCACTACAAACCCCTCCAGATGTCGAGATGTTTGAGCCCGCCTTCTCTCACGTTGCGTCTGTGGTGCAATTCCTGCGTTCACGCACAGACTTTCTGCTTCATTTCGGATTTCCCTCCACTTGTCCTCTGTCCGCTTTTCAGATATGGCAGTGGTAACAGACTGGGCCAGATCATCTGCCGCTTCAAGATCAAAAGTGGCGGACTGAAGCTGATCCGACATGAACTTGGTTGTTCTGAATACATCCTCGAAAATAATGAGATGTACAACAAATGTCTCGTCCATTATTGCACTGAGAGCTCTCGCCTCTGTCCTCCGGTGTGGATTTGACAGGCCGATGATGTCACGCAGGGTAGCCAGGATTGCTGGGAGAGTTTTCTTGACTGCCCAGATTGCATTATATTGGCATGCCCAGCGAGTATCACTCAGCTTCTTGAGTTCTACGCACTGTGCTGTTGGCTCGAGTTCCTTTTGTTTTTTCATGAACAGATCGTGCACCACTGACCCAGAGAAAAACTTGTAGAGCATTTGTAGTGTCTCAAAAAACTCTGCTGCAGCATTGACATTATGCACACAGTCCACCAGCACCAAGTTGAGCCTATGAGCATGGCAATGTATATAAATTGCCTGTGGCACTTCTTTCCTGAACTTTTCCTGCACTCCATTGTTACATCCTGACATTACAGATGCTCCGTCATAGCACTGGCCAACACAACCATTAATGTCTATATTACACTGACTGAGTGTAAGCTTTATGCTGTTAGTAGTGAGTCTGCGTCTAACCCATCTGCTGGGGTGAAATGCAAGAATTCCTCATGCAACGTCTCTGTCAGTGGCTGTAAATACCGCACGATCACTGAAATCTGTTCCTTCTTACTAATGTCTTTACTTTCATCCACCAAAACAGCAAAGTACTCTGCCTCCCCCACCTCATCACTTCTTTTCGTATCATATCAGCCATTATATCAAATAATTCGTTCTGTATGTCATGGTGAGTGTATTTGGCATTTGATGGATTGCTTGCCAATTTTTTATCCACTGTAACATCAAACATTTTGATGAGGTGCAAAAGCTCGAGAAAATTACCCCTATTAGAGGAGTCCCCACCCTCGCTGTGACCTCGCTGTGCGATTCCCTGACAAGCGGTATAGCGAAGGCTTTCAACCACGGCCTGCATGTACTTTCGGTTCTCCATAACCAAAGCTGAATGTCCCTTGTCAATCATGTTTGCTATTTTTGAGCCACTTGTCTGTTTTTGTTTAAACTCACTCCATGTTTCCATAGCAAACTTGTGCGCCGCACTTTCATGATGAGTGTTGGTTGTACTCCGTTCACTCGTTTTGAAAAGTGCCGACAAGCAAAGCAAAATGCTGCGTCTTTGGACACGCTGTATTCTAACCATACATGTTGATCCATCCAGCCTTTATAGAAACATCTCTGCTGATTTCCAAATGGCCGTGTGGGGTATTTTTGAAGAATTGGCCGTCTTGGGCCCTCTTGGGGATTGTTACTTATGTCCTTGTCCTCCCTCCTCCTCCTCCTCCGCAGCAGCAGCAGCAGCAGGTGCAGCCGAGGGGCCGGGCATTTCCGCGCCTTCCTCCTCATCTCAATCCTCCCACGGCTTTTCTTGGTCCTCCTCCTGGTCGGTGACCGTGACACCTTCAGCCTCTGCCTCACGAGGCCTATTATGTGCAGAATCCCTCTCGCTTTCAGGTGGTTGTGATTGAGTGTCCACACGTGGACGTTTAAGGACAAAAAAACGATCCATTTTTCACTTTGCTCAACATCCACGTTAGCAAATAATTTGGCGCTCTAGCTAACAGGAAGTCACTCAAGTGTCACAAAGTAATTTAACCTATGGGTAGGTCATACATCTAATGGGTGCTGGCCATTGGCCTAATCATATCACCTGTGTTGGCTTTATGTTTTTGGTCAAAAATTAGTTTGTTTCACATTTGCATTGATGTAATCAATAATTGTTCTAATTTAATTAATAAAAATAATAATAATAATTAAAAAAAACACATATTTCTTGGGGGTGCTTTGGCAATCCTGGGGGTTCTTCAGCACCCCCTAGCTCCCTCTTTGGTTTGCATCACTGATTATAGTAATGTTTTTTATTAGTCTATGTACCCACTGTGACACAGGGATGTCTGAACTCGTGAATGAGACTCACAGTACATTTACTGAATGTGCATCAGTTTCCTACTTTTTAAATAAAGAGGGGTTTGTGTTCTAAGTGTTAATTATTGAAGCCATATAAGTCATGCTTATAAGGCTATTCTGCTTAAATAGTAATTATAATTTCCATTTAAGCAATACAATGTTATTATAGAGCTTTCCAGTAAATACAAGGAGATTGTCGTTATTAGACTTTTAATTTTCAAAAGAAGAACTGTATTCAGTGTACACAAAAAGGTATCGCCATTTAAGAACGGCATTATTATATAACAAAGGTCCCAAAAAGGACTTAAAAAACAACTTGTTTTTAAATGAGGGTCTAAGGTCACTGAAAGAATTTAACCTTCAAAACTTTTATGTTAGACATAAAGGGAGATTACTTAAGTAACGATATGCGATTCATGACAATAAAATGGTAGATACAGACGAGAACACCAGATGTGATATTTGGGACATTGAAAGAAATAAGGAAATTGAAAGTGTTAAGAAAAAAACAAGATAAGGTAGTTGAGAAAAAAAGAAGGTTACAAAAAAGAGATGAGATTTAAAAAGCATTGAGGTAAGAGAAGATAAGATTAATAAGAATTCAGATAAAAGAAAAGGAGGTATTAAGAGGACATCAATGAGGGGTGAAATAAAGTATGATCTATATATTTGTATAGTGGCTTGCATCAAACATTTAACTTTTGCAAGCATTACACTTGACAACAAAAACTAATGGTGTCAACAGACATCAATGATCACTTTACATTTTGCTCTTGAGAGCTGTGATCCGATTCTTTATGTAAAACTTTATGGCCAACCAATTTCTTTGTTTGAGTGCTTCTCCTTCCATTTCAAGACACTTATCGCAGTCGCTTTTCCGCGGAACGCGACATGTGTTAATGAAGGTCATCATGTGCTTCTCAACAGCTTGGATCTCCGTCTTTTCCCACAGCTTTTTCTTGAAAGGCTGCCGACCTGTATAAAAATGAAACTAATCAATTATTTTGTGTTTTTCTGGAACTGCTATGGAAAAGTTATTTGAGAGAAAAAGTTGATAGACATATATGAATAATAACACAAGTAGCATAATATGTAAATAAATTCTGTCTCCATTTTAGATTCTATAATAAATCAATATTCATTGGTACAAAAAATAATAATAAACAATAATACACATTAAGTAGTTTTACGACATTCTTCCAGAATGTCAGCAATAATTCTGATTCCATTGACCTTAGATATAAAGGGCATGGTGGCAGAAGTTTCAGAGGAGAATATCTCAAAACCTCACACTAGGGGTTTCACCAACTACTCGACTAGTCGACTACCTCTACCACTAGTCGGCGCTGTAGGCCCTAGTCATCTAGTCGTGAACAAAATGGAGGCAAATGTGGGAGATGAGGATGCCGACATTGGCGCTGAGGTGCTGCAAAATGCTCCAGCAAAACACGCCCGACATTCAGGGGTCCTCATCTTATGCGCCGCACCTATGCACTCTACAGTTTCAGTTTTAGCTCCAGCGCTAAAAGTTCACGAGCGTGCTCCACTAGCACCCCTCTTTGAACAGCTGTTTGGACCTCATTTCGAGAGCAACAAGAAAACACGGGTCAACAGTGGCGCGGATGAGCTACGGGATTACTGCCAGCAGACACCCCATATCCCCACAATGGATAACCCTCTGAAGTGGTGGGCACAAAACACGAACCGCTTCCCCCGTTTAGCCAAGCTTTCCAGGAGCTACCTGGCTACCACCAGCACCCCAAGTGAACGGATGTTTTCCCTGGCAGGCACCACTGTCACCCGACAGCGGTCAAGCCTCCTTCCCTCACATGTTGATGCTTTGGTCTTCCTTAACGCAAACCAAAAAACCTGGAAGGGTGGACATCCTTATCGAGGAGGACAGTGACAGCGAGTAAAGTGTTGCGCAATGCGCACTGGATTCACGTTGCATTTATGTTCTTAACAGAGTTTTTGCAGTAGATTTGGTGAGTCCAGTTACTGGTTTTTATTTAATCAGCCATGTAACCCAAATTAAAATGCTGCTTTGTTACAGTGTTTAACGTAACTGTATGCATTGCAATACAAAATACAGTTTTACACCTCTCTTTGTGTGTCTTTATGACGACGTAACAACTAGTCGACTACTATTTTGAAAAACTTGTCGACTAGTAAATATTGGTAGTTGTGAAACCCCTACCTCACACATGAACGTACCAAAACTAACTGCATAATCCTGGTGGTAAACTAGGTATACATTTTCTAATGCGTTTGTAATATCAAAGTAATGTTTCATTCATATCACATCAGTAATTTAAGTCTTACAATTTTGTATTTATGATGCAATATTTAATGTATTTTTATGAAGTACTCATGATACAAATCTAATCAAAATGATGGTAATTACAACAATCTGACTTGCCGATACAGCTGATACAAAATGGTACAGTACTAAAGATCAGGATCATATCCACAAACTTGAATGGGACATAGCATGGTCCCACTAAAAATAATATTTACCTTGTGAGTCTGACTCACACACTGTCTCATTGTCGTGTCCATGCACACATTCTCTGAGTTTGGGGTTAGAGGAAGGAGAATGAAGAATGAATTAGTAGAAGCACAATGCACTTAAATTAAGTCTGACATGCTCCAATAATGCCCTAGAAAAATATGTTTTTATATACAAGTACAATTACTTTGGAAACAGAATGGTATTTCATGTATGAACATGTAAAAAAGATTTTACCCTCAGGATCAATGCTGATGTCATCCAGGGTCTTGCCCTGGAATTCTGCCAGGCGTCCTTGCTCCAAGGCCATGAGAAGTTTGCTGATCTTAGCAAGCTGAAGGGTGCCCTCAGGAAGTCTGTAGAATTGCCGATGCACTCTTATGTCATGGCCGAGAAAATCCGCCAACAGATCCAGCTCTGTATTGGTGAGGTTAAGAACCTGAGACAGAGTTCCAGTTTGCTTGCGTAGTTTTGTAGAGGTGAGACTTTCAGGATTCTTTGCGCCACAGGCCTTGGCAAAGTATCGAAGGCAATCAGAACCGCGGTAGCAGGTGAAAGCAGATGGTCTCGCAAACAAGTAAATGTTCTCCTTAGGAACCCCACATTCCTGCCGTGTGCCGACGAGCAGATCCAGTGCTTGCTGCATTGCTGGGGTCAAAAGCACAGGGACCTTTCTTCCCCTCTTTCCTCTTATCTCTATCCTCCTGAAGTTTTACATAGTTTCTTTTCTAGTTCTGACAGGGCAATATTCACATCTTCCTGAGGATCTGATGGATTTTGAGACAAATATGCAGATAGGGGCATTTTTGAAACTTCCCCTGCTCTACGTCGGTTAAACAAAATGACTTGTGTCAAAGTGACCTTTGCTAACTGTGACCATGTCTGGGGAGATTTATCTGCAGACAATTTACTGTGAACTTCTTGTTGTTGCACATCTAAATAAGAATGGAGAGTCTGGACATCTTTTGTAAATGGAAGCAACTGAGGAGCATTCCACTTGGATTCCTGAAGGGTTCTCAGTGATGCGGCAGAAATCAGTTCATTCCATCGGGTTTCATATACTCTGCGGAACGTACGAGCATCTTTAGCTGCTGAGTAGTTGCTCTGTACGTTTGCACGGCTTTCAACAAGCATTGAAATCTTTTTCAAGCTATGTCCAATTTTAAGGGCAAGACTTGGGCACTTGTATGTATTGGTTTCACTGTCGAAGCCTGCCACATGTTTGACTGCTTGCACAACATGCAAGAAATTGATGGGTTTGACATGGTCTTGAATGGTCTTTAAGGGAGTAGTTTTCCTCGAACATACCAGAAGCCTTCCAAGCTCCCTCAGTTTCTGCCGTATGTATTCATGCTTGCCAACATCATATCCAAGCCTGTGATACAGGTGCACCATACTCCATGATACATACATCAGATTTGACAGCAATATAAACATCATCTTGAACCATGTTGTTTAACAGCTTCCAAAACTCTATCTTGATGCCAGGTGGTGGAGGTACAGCAAATGCAGAGAGGGCCTGGACACGGGTTTTGCCAGGTTTTTGTGGAACATCGGGTTTGAACTTGCAGATCTTCATGTGCCGCCAAAGGAGTTTCTTGTTGAACAATCCTTGACAATAAACACAATGGAGGAAATTCTGTGCTTGAGAGTCCTGTTTGGGTTGCTTGCGAGAAACAAGATTTCCAACGCCAGCATTTAATACCTCAACATTGTGGGCGAAGTTGCCTCTGTTTCTTAAATGTTCCAAATGCATTCTTCTTTCTTTAGAACCTTTTGGGAAGGACAAAGCCTGTGCAACGTCAGGCTTATTGTGATGCGCACACTCAAAATGCCTTGCTATTTTTCCAACTCCTATCTTACAGTACAAACAATATTGCTTTTTGTTGTACATTCTTGACCCATCCTCCTTTTTACAAACGGCAGGTATGCAAGGTGAACGTGAACCTTCAGCTACTTCGTTTTCTGTAAGAAGGGAAGAGGCCCCATCAGGAAGATTTGGTTCAACTTCATGTGTCGAGTTTTCAGATACGGATCCAGTGTCGCCAACTATACCCTGTTTTAACGATTTACCCCCTATGGTTCGTGTTGTGGGACAGGATCCACTGCCTAAACGTTGTCTTTTGCGTTTAATACTATAATTGCTATCTCTTCTTGAGGGGGAGCGTCCTCTCTTGGGCACTTGCTGTGAAGAACTACTGTTCACTTGGGTTGGTGAGAGACATTCATATCTGATGTGAGACAGCTTTTGAAAGTATTGGCGTCCAAGCATGCTGTCTTTCTTGTGGACTAGGTCAATAACTTCGCTTGTGTCTGTACCAGAAGAGTCTTCACTCGTTTTAGGAATAGATTCCTCTCCACTGTCCGCTGAGCTGGGGTCAAAGAGCTCATCTGAATCAAACTCAATCTGGCTGGTCATTTAAGAAAAGAAATTATAAATGACTTCACATATTAAACAATTGCTATTCAGACTTTAAATTACAATGTATTGAAACCACCAGTAACAAAATATAAGGATTAGTACATTGATCATCTCTACATAAATGTTGCTTACCTGTATGCTTTTAGTCCTCCTCAGCCTTGGGAAAATATCTTTGTCTTCTTTGAGTTCAATGTCAGTACCTGGACTCCATGCCTGGAGTGTCCAAAATAAATGTATGTAGTTGGCATTTGTACCAATAAATCATAGATAGATATATATATATATATAAATTAATACACAAAACTGAATGTATGACAATACCTGAGAGCTATCGTCATGGATGGCAATTCGGGACGGACTCTGAGATTCGTCTGAATCTGTGTAGTTTACAAGGGAAACCATCATCCCATCTTTTTTCTTTAAAAGATAGGACTCTGTTTCACCTAAATGCTAAAGAAAATAAAACATAGTAAAGAATATGCTAACATAACACGCAAACATTGATGTATGGATATGCCGATGAACTAGCATTAAGAGAACTGAAAATGTTTGATATTTCTTTTATAACATGTTTCACCATTTCATTGAGCAACGTGACATTAGATTTGTGTCAATATAGAGCAAAGCCATTACTTTAGCTTCTGGCTGAATCTATAACAGGGAATGAAATATAAAAGAAAAATTATTCAAATGTTGAAGTGCTATTTCAAATTAATTAACTTCTAATTATATGGAAAGAGTAACGGCTTACATTGTTAATATAAGTATCATTTAAAAAAACAAACATTTAAATGTCTTGATGATTTAAAACGTATGAAAAACGTTTCAATGATTTATTAGGACTAAAACATGAATTCAAAATAAATATTAAATGATCTTTCTTTTAAATGTTTACTTTATCATCCAGTGGCCATGGACCCCACAACAACAGGACCCCTGACATGTGTGTGTGAAACTACTCTGCTTAAGGCACCCTGACTGGACCCCATTTAATCACAAAAACCTGACTGTGTTCAGCAGCACAAATTCAGAGATACACTGATCTACAGAAAAGCCAATTGAACCATCAAATGCCAATACCAAATATCAATAAAGCAGGAAATGGTTCTATACTGAATTATTAGGGATTAAGTCAAGGGGAAAATCCATTGAAGACGAACCTGTGTGTCGGAGATTGAAGATCTCTGAGGAGCTGGCTCACTCGTACTGGGGATCTCAGCCTCAGAAGACTCGATGGCAGTAGCTTGCTCTCCAACCTGAAGAATAATTCAACATTATTAATATATATATATATACACACACACACACACGATTCATCTCGTGTCAGTGCATAACATAATACCAAAAACATATCCATACCTCATTGTTTGTTCCGCGTTCAACAAATATATATAATACAAAAATCCTTTTGCATAAATATACAGGGTATGGAGGCAATATATTCCATGATATTCTAATTATTTTGTGAGCTGCACCTGTAATCTGATTTCTACAATATGTTTTATGTCTAACAAATACAGTGGTGGCGCCAGGGTATGGCTGGGGTAGGCTACGCTACAGCCATACCAAGAAATGGCTTAGCCCCACCATGAAAAATGATGTTAAAGTAAGCAAATTTAGATAAAATAATAAGCAAAATGTTGAGAACACGGCTTGCGAAAATATACGGGTCGTGTCCAGGGGTTAAATTGGGATTTGATACGTGGGGGGTGTCTCATTATTTGACCTTAAGGGCTATAGAGAACCGCAGTGACACGTCCTAAAACCCGGAAGTAAACTTCTTCCGGTTCCTTCGAGAAAAATGCAATGCAATTTCTCCATAGGATTTTGGATAGCTCGAAATAAGGTCTTTGGTTGACACACATTTAAGAGACGGATCACGTTTTGTTCGGCCGGATAATATCCACATGTCTACCCTACTTTTATAATTTTCGAATCATAAATCTAATCGATAGATTTATGATTCGAAAATTATAAAAGTAGGGTATATGAGGCCTTAAAGTATCTGCTCTTTTTACAAATATCCAACCTTCAAATTTATATTTTAAATCTACATTGCTCTGCACACTTGCTAAAGAACATTTGTGTGGTAACCTCAGATCATTTAATCATATAATGTTTATGTAGCAATAATACATATGACTTATATGTTTTAAATGTCTCTTGTACCGATAAAAAGACCGATACGTTGGAGCTTAACTGCCTGTGAAACACACGTGATGACGTCACCAACGAATCGACGACTGAATTAGTTGGCAACTATTTTGGGCCAAATTATTTTTCTGCTGTAACAACAAGTGCACGTTACTGACGTAGTGGCGGAGTTGTCTACACTAAGGTGTGGACATTCTCTGGCGTTATATCGGCGCGGTCAGATCAAAATGCCTCCGAATGCAATTTGAATAGACCTACAGCCAATCAGAGCAACGAAACGTTCGGTCTGCGTCATGCATTACTGATTGAGATGATTCGGAAGTCGGAACTGCCATTCAGTATCCCCGTTGGATCTTCAACGTGAACTATCATACGCCACGTTCACAGTGATCCCTTTTTATTTAATACAGTTCCATTTTGATTGAGACAGGGAAATCATCTAAACCTCACGCGTGGCGTTTTACTGTCAAGGGGGCGATATAGAGTGTATGTAATTACATTGCAAACTGACCTGGCACACAGGCATGTTTATAAGCCCCATAGACCCGTTGGCGGGGTGCTAACGCACTCGCCGTATAAATATTGTATACTTCATGCAATCTGTACAAACTAGTTATCATATGAAAGCTGAGATTCCACAGATTCTGTATAACCAAACTGGCGCGAAAGCTAGCAAAGACAACACTCAACTACACTTAACAGGCTAGCTCGCTGGTTCTATGGACGGAAACTGTACCTCCTAGGACGTCCGGACCCACGGGAACCGGTGGCGTGTGACATCGTGAAGTTGGATAAAATGGATAGTTAGAAAAGTTCGTTGTTGTTCAATAAAGCCAGGAATCAACCATACACTATAGGAATCAACACAATGAAGATTCAAGCGTCAAGGGTCAAGCTTAAAGCGTGTCGTCGTCTTCTTCTCTCTTTTAATCATTAATCATTAATTTAAATCATTAATTTAAACAGCTTTTAGTTGCATACTGCCACCTACTGTACATGAGTGTGTATCATCATGTCATTCCATCTCTTAACTCATGGACGTATACATATCTATGATCTAATAAAAATAAAGACAAATAAAAAACTTAAAACAAAATCTATGATATATTCTAACCTAATGTTAAATTATTTGTCATACCCCAGTTTCCCTCAGAAAGGTAAACAATGCCTTTCTGGTAGCTCTTACAGACCCGGCGCCAGAACAAATCTACAGAGAGGGCATATGATTTTCATGGGAGGTGTAACGGAGGTGATCTCTGGGGCCATAGATCTCGGCCTCCGTTACGGATAATATAGCTTCATTATTGGCGAAGTATATTACTTTGTTCCACACTAAAACATTGCACAGGAAGCATGTGATTATATGTAATTTATGCATCTGTTTGTCGCGATTTCTCAATTTTTAGACGTCTCCTTAAATCAACTTTTAAATGTACTTCTTATAACATGGCATTGTGTTACATGTCAAAATGTTCAGTACAGTTGCTAGAAATGCAAAGTCACTCACCTTAGAGCACTGTCTTATGAGATACTTAGCTTAGAAATCCGATTTTTGGAAAACTTCAAAACTCTTGTGAAAACACAGATTTACTCATGTCATCCATTGTTGTTGTTGTTTCAGATTTGGTTTACCAAAGTATTTGGTTCACACAAGTAGTGAAATATATGAATTACACTATAGGCCTATACAAATGTGTTGTTCATGTCTAAAATGAAAATGTGTAAATTATAATTTGGAGTAAAATTGTTCTATCACTCTACTTTCACCAGAGAAAAGTTACATCAGGACTGATTCATGACTTCATATTCCATACAAAGGTTCATGTGATGTGTACAAATACAAATTGAGCATTACAACTTTTTTTTCAACCAACTTTTTATGTTAACATAAGAAACTGTAAAATCTCAATATTTCCAATATCAGAATTTTTTCAACCAACTATTCATTATAAATGTAAAGACAGGGGGAGCAGTGTGATCGTCTTTGTCTGTCTTCCAAGACAGTTGGTCTGGCTGCTTTGTAGGTGGGGGTGATGGTGCATGGGCTGCTGGTGGCTGTGTCGGAGGGAGGTAGGTGTGATTGTCCCGGGTTGATGCTGGTGGCTGTGTGGGAGGTACGTGTGCTAGGCGAGACTTCTTTGCTGGCTGGGTTGATCGTGGCGGCTATGGTGGAGGCCTTTGTACCGAGGTGTATCTTAATCTTGTGGCAGGCACAGATGGAGGCGGCTGTAGTGATGCTGGTCCTCTGGTCCTTGGTGGTGATGGCTGTGGTGGAGGTCTTTGAGCCACGGTAGATCTTGACCTGGGGGCCGGTGTTGTTTAACTGGTGTCACTGGGAACTGTTGATATTCTATAACGGTAGGAATGTGTCAGGGCGTGTACTTTGAGGAGCCATTGTCGAATAACCAGGAAATACACATTTCGATCGCTTCTTCTGTCGTTTACATTCATCTTTTGGTATATTTGGCTGGATAGGAACACTTTGATGCACATTCAGTACCAGTGTGAGGTTGTGGTTGCGATGCCGATATCCGGACGCATACAGCGAGGACTACAAAATGACAATGAGGTGACTGGGGATGTCTTTTCAAAACATTGCACGCTTGAATAAATAATTTAAACCAGTTATTATCTTTCCATAATGAGTGTTTCCCCTCCCGTCTTGTCTGTGGCTGGTGATTGTGTTCACCTGGTGCCCTGTGTTGTCTCCTCCCCCCTCACCTGTGTCTTGTTGGCTTGATTATTCTGTGTGTATTTAGGCTCTGTTTTTCCTGTTAGTGTGTGTGTGAGAGATCCTTGTTGCTGGTGACGGTGTTCACGTGGACAGTAATATCGAGGCTGTGTCATGTACCACCAAGAGGAATAAATGCCCACACCGGGTTGTATTTGGGACGTTCTGCCTCTGCCTCCTTGCTTGGTCGGGCCGCTCAACGGTCAGCTTCACAGGAGGGCACACAAAACCGTCATGTGGCCAGTGGCGGCGCCAGAGATTTTTTTTGGGGGTGCTGTGGGGTAGCTTGACGTTTCATAGAGGGAAATTAAAGGAACCTGTATAACCTGTTAAATACAATTATAACCTTGGCCCAACATATCTTAGGCGCCAATAGTCTGTGTAAAATGTATGCTTATGAAACTAGGGCAAAAAGGTCTCCTGATGGTATTATTTTGTTTGCCGTGCTCAATTGTGTGTGCGTGACCTAGGAATGTAGAGGATCCAGTCACCCCCCCGGGTTTTTAATGGGCCGGAGAGGAGCATGGGGGGGTTGCAGGAGAAAGGTAATAAAACTGACAACATTGAGTCTAGGCAGAGAGGAGGATTGGGATACGGAGTGGTACGGCCAGGTGCCGAGGATAAACGAAGATAAGGATTGGCACCTCACCCCCGTTCACCCCAGAATTGTTTATTTCATGGCTGCCATAAAAGATGACCTGGGACTGATCGGCGGCGCAGGAGATCCAAACTTCCCACGGCTATGGCTGACTCACTCTGATTCGCCCAGGAGTGAGTCCACCAATGGATGAACACCTAGGGAGGAGCAACCGACACAACTCCTCCCACAGAACTCCTCTCCATTTGTGTGCATAAATATTGTGAATTCGGTACCCTCGGGCCCTCTGTTCTGTCTGACTGTCTGATACGTACATCGCACGGTGGAAGAACCAAGGCCCGAAGTACTTCGTTATATTGTACTGTTGTTTTTACCATTAAATCAGCTTATTGTTAAACCTCATATCTCTGTGTCTGAGCCCTTCCTTTCATAGCAGACCACTCATCAAACGAACGGCGCGGAGCGGGCTCGAACCTTCAACCACTCAGAAGGGTGGTGCCCCAAAATCCAACAAAATTCATGTATTACTCTTATATTAATATCTGACATCACATACATCGTAGCATTAAAGTTTACAGTTTATTTATAATTTAAAAAATAAACATAATTTTTCTTTTAATTTTTATAAATAAAAAAAACGTGTTTATTGGGGGAGGGCAGAAATGTCAAATGGGAGGGCCTGGCCCTGGCCCTCCCACGGCGCCGGGTCTGAGCTCTTACTACCTCTCCTTCTGTTCCCAGAATACCAACCACATTCCACTCCCTCTCTGCCTCCATAACTTTATCCTTTAGTTTTTCCACCACCCCTGCTGTGGAGGAGGTTCTCGTGCCCCTGGTAATAATAAAAGGGGGTGGATTTTGTGTGTGCAGTTGTTGGTGGGTTTTTAAAAAAGAGGACCAAGTACTTAAGTATAACTTAATATAAAAATATTTACATAGATATGAGTATGTTCACTCAGGTAACATTATTCACTCGCTAGAGTCCTCATTCGGCACAAGGGGACTCATTTGTACGACACATTGCATTTTTAAATGTCCGTCACTGGCATGTGCCCCGTGAACAACGTCCGTATCGGTCGACGTGTGTGCCGACATGTCTGTCTCTGGCACCCTCTCTTCACCCGAGTCTGAGGGACTGTGTTCGGCCAATGCTGAGTCCTTCTGAGCTTCAGCTATCCTCGACTGTCTCCGCTTGTTAAACTTCTCGTAGAAGTCTTCTTCTAACGTGACTGACGAGGCATCGGGGGAGTCTCTATATGAAATGGGGCTATGCGCCTCTTCAGAGCTGCTGTCGCAGTCCCCCAAATAATCTTCGCTCGCATCTTCTTCAGCTGCTGGTGCTGGTAATTCCGCTCCTTCTGATTTTGCCGCCGCAATCAATGACTCTGTAATGAGTATGTCCACGTATGAGTATGTCCGCGTATGTCCACGGCCTCCTTTAGTGAAGGATTTTTGGTATAGAACTTGTCAGCCGTTGCAGTGTCGTGACACATGAAGTCACTCACTCTTTTACGGTTAGCCGGATCCTGAAACTTCTTGGCATTGTCAGCGTGGACTGTGCGGAGGTCAGTGAAGTTTATGGTACCTCTAGCCCCACATCAGTCCATGCCATCCTCAAGAAGCTACTTAGGTTCCCCGACGGGTTCTTCCCCGTTGTGAATAGGAAGAAGCGGTTCTGACTGCAGGTCAGCGACTACTTTATCTCCAGCCACCTCTTCATCCAGCCAAACTCTGCAGCACCTCACTTTCTAAGCCAGGAAAAGTGTTTAAAATGCGGGGAAAAGGGTTCCAAATGTCGGGAAAAGTGTTTGAAATAGGGACAGAGTGGTGGGTACTAGCAGGCTGCATCACCTAACTTATAAGACTAGCAGGCTGCATCAGCTAACTTTCTAACTCAGGAAAAGTGGTTTAATTGTCGGGAGGAGAGTGTACCCAGAGAACAGGATGCAGCACCTGGCTTTTTAAGGCAGGAAAAGTGTTTAAAATGCGGGGAAAGTGTCTTAAATAGGAGGAGAGTGCACTGAAAAAAAAGTTATTTGGATTTACTCGATTTGTGTACATTGGTCCCACACCATGAGAATGTGTAAAACTGACACATTTTTGCTTGTCAAACCATCATATACTATTCACATCAGACCGCTAGAAATAATCATGTTGATTCAACATGATATTTTTCAGTTACTGCAATCCCATTTTATTGAGAAATGTTAAAGCAATTTCATCACGTTCTGTTTATTACATTTTTACCTGTAATTCTAACATGATTTTTTTCATGCTATTATTCAAATGTATTGTCTATGTTTTAAGCTATTTCATCATGTTCTGGTTGCTAGATTTTGACCAGTAAATTTAATTTGAATTTTTCATGCTAATATTATTAAAACGTATTATGCGTGTTTAAAGCATGATTTGCTAAGTCTATCTCATTCAAATACATTGCACACATAGCTTCCAATGGAGGCAAATACAAAATCAAGCAGTTCTGTATCAAAACACTTTGTTGAGCTTTAAATAAGCAACAAGAATACCACTATACACACACTTAGGTACATTCAAACTAGTTCTCCATTATGTGGTTTGATTCGGGGTTTTACCCTTTTCACAGTAACAATAGAATTTATCAAATATATATATTTTTAAACCTTTACGAGAGGTGCTACAGCACAGGCAATATAGAAAAATACTGCAGCATGGAACATTGAATAATTAAAGCATGGAACTATGCTTTAACCTGAACATTTGTGACATCAAATTACCTGTGGTGGCTAGACCAACATCAGTCTAGAAGAAATATATGAAGGAACAATAAGAGGGAACAGGCTGAACAGTTGCACAGTTCCTTAAATTCTCAGCAGGGGGGATGCTAGATAAAAGATTTCAGACACATGCAGGATTGACGGGTTTCTTATAGAGTCTCAAACACAAATACTAAAGACAGCAATGGTCTTTAAAATGGTCTCAGGTTAAAAACACAAGTTGTAAAGAAGCATACAAACAACAATCCTAAATGGTATTTCAATACCAAACATAACAGAGAAAAAAGAACAGATTCAATTGTTTGGGGTTCCTTGCATGCAGCAGTCTCTGAACCGTTTTACTGAAGGAGCCTGTTTTTCAGAGCAGTTGCTTTGTTTGAGAGCTTACCGCAGTCCAGTTCCATAATAATGCTTTGGACTACTTCAAAGGTGTAGCGGAGGTCAGCAGGGTAGCTGAAATTCAGCGCGTACATTAGTCTGAACAGCATTGCAAAAGCTAATGCTACATTATCTAGATTTGTCAAGACTTTGACGCCTTCTAGAACGATCCCGATGTCCTCCGGTTCATAAGTGGAAGCATCTTTAAGAACATAAATCCCCACAGTCGTGTCCTTGATGGCGCCTTCATCTGTGTCCTGTAAAAAAAAAAAGGCAAAATGTAAGCAAATAAGACTTAAAACCAAGCCCCATCAAGAAAAGCCAATCTGCACAATGACTACTTTTACTGTCGCTACTTTAACTAGATTTTGGTGAGAATACTTTTCTACTTTTACTTGAGGAACATTTTGAATGCAGGACTTTTACAGTATTCCTACACTCTGGTACTTCTCTCTCTCTAGGTCGACCTCAGACGAGCCCTCCATCGTCGCTTCCAGTCATCCCGGTTCTCCATACATCTAGCCAGTTCATTGGTACTTTGTGCTCCTGCGTCATTCTTGAGTACGTCCACGTATGTTGGTGTGGGACGTCCTCGTGACCGATGCCAGTGTGTTGGTTCCCACAGCACCAATTTGCTGGCTGGCAGCTCTTGATGCCTTTGGCAATGTCCTGCTAGTCTCATTCTCCTGGCTGCAATTTTCTCGCTCACCCTTGGTATTCCCTCGTACAGGATCTTGTTGGTTACATGTACACTCTTGCTGATGTTAAGTACTGCTCGCAACATTCTGGTGTAGCATCCGTCTAGAGACTTTTGCAGGGTTGGCTTCAGGGTCCAGCATTCACTGCCATAGAGGAGAACAGACTCTACCGTTGCGTAGAAGAAGCTGAGTTTGATTTGACGGGGGAGGCTGGAGTTCCATACACTGGTCATGCCGTTCAGGGCCCTCCATGCAAGTGCCTTCCTCACAGTGGCGGCTGGTGATAAAAATGTTGGGGGGGCGCAAAAAAAAAACATTGAAACGTGATTCATGGACAATAGCACTACTTGAATATGAATTTTGCCCTCCTTTCATTCTGGCCTGCAAATGTCTCAATGACTTTCTGATTAAAGTCAGTCATCTCTGTCACCAGACTCTTTTCCATTGACAGCATGGCCAATGCATTCAACCTCTCCTGGGTCATCATACACATCTTGTATCTTCCTCTGAACACCTGCAGTGGCACCCCTCATCACGCTGGCTCCATCATACGCCTGGCAGATGAGCTTGCTTTTCTGATCCTCAGGAAGGATGGCAGAAAGACGCTCTTTTAATGCTGTAGCAATGGACTCAGCTGTAGCTGACTGCAAAGGGATGAACTCAAAAATCTTTCCTGCACGTTGTGTTTATCATCAATGTAGCGCAGCACAAGAATAAGTTGGCACTGTGTGGCAATATCCATTGTCTCATCTGCCTGGATTGATAAAAAATCACTGCTCTGGGCTTCTTTGATGATGTGTTCCCTAACAACAGACAATGCCTTCTGTTGTTGTCAGAGGTGGATGTTCCGGTAAGATGTTATAGGTGATAACCTCAGTTTTCTTGGCATTTAGCCTAAGGCCAACCTTGGCACACTCTAACTCCACTCTGTTCAGGAGTTCCTGTGCTTGTTCCACGCTGTCGGAGAGCAGGCTGATGTCGTCCGCATAGTCCAGGTCTGTCAGGACTACTGTGGGGTATCGTCTCGACCTCCTTGGTGTTAGAGTGAAGCCAAGATCCTGCTCTCGTCCACTGATGGCCTTCCTTTTTGTTTTTTCAATATTTTTTTTTTTCCAGTTATAAAATAAACAGACATTGCTCCAGATAACCGAAAAACAACAAAACACGTAACAACAACTAAACAAAACATGACGGGGGGGGGATGCAAGGACGACTTCCTAAGACAGCTGATTGTGACATACACAGGACATTACATACACAATACATTACACAGGAGATGCCATATTGACAGGGTCAATAGGAGAGCTGCGGACAGTGAACCGTATCCTGTCTCCCCTCAAAATCCCCCAGCAGAGAAGCTGCACGCTCCATATTCAGTAGGTCCAGATACTCCCTCAGCCATGAGTCCCTAGTAAAGCAGGCTGGTTTGCGTTCCTTCCAGTTTAGTAGGACGAGTCTTTTTGTGGCTAAACAGCCCAATGTCCAGAGCCGATCGGCAGTCCTTGCAACATTGCCATCTGGCTTGAGACCCAGTAGGCATGCAATGGGACATGTAGGGAAATTAACTTTTAAAGATTCAGACATTAATGATATTACTTCTGACCAAAGTTTTTTTACCGCTGGGCATTCCCAGAGTAGGTGCAACAATGTACCTCGCTTGCCACATTCATGCCAGCATAGGTCTCTGTGTTTGTTGTCCATCTTGGATTTTGTAACAGGGGTGATGTATGCTCTATTGAGAATTTTGAACTGTATGATCCTGAATCTTACACATTTAGAGGAGAACATAGCTGACCTCCAAATGGAGTTCCATTGCAAAGCAGACAGAGAGATATTCAAGTCGTGCTCCCAGGACAGTTGGACAGGAGAATAGGTATTCGGGGCAGCCCTAGATAATAATTTATAAATATTAGAGACCACACCTGATGATATGATTGCTTTCTTGAGGCGCTGGTCCTCTTCCATACATGAAGCAGGCATGGCTCCCTCCTTACATTTTGTACTAATAATAGATGCTATTTGTGCATATGATAGAAAAGATGAGTCTGAAAGACCATACTGATTTTTGAGTTGTTGAAATGGAAGGGTTTGGTCTCTATATATCTGTCCAATTGTAGTAATACCAGCCTTCTGCCAGATATTATTACTTAAGGTGCCTCCTCCTGCAGAAAGACAGGGGTTACTCCAAATAGGGCAAGATGGTAAAGAGAGCCCCTCTATATTGAGTCTCCTGTGCAGTTGCTTTACAATAGAGCATGAAAAACGGATGATGGTATTATCCATTGAGGGTGGTGGTTTTGGGCAGTACCACATTGATGCCAGAGATATGTTTTGGTTTACAGACATGATGGATTGCTCCAGCCATTGCCAACTGCCTACCGGAGAGGCACTTTTGTACGCCCACGATAATGGATACTTTGCATTGAAGGACAGATAATACTGGAATACATCCGGGACTCCCAAACCTCCCATTGATCTTGGAATGATCAATTTATTATGTGCGATTCTGGGTTTTTTATTATTCCAAAGGAACTGAGTGAAGAGGGATTTGATATCCTTAAACCATTTTAGTGGGAATTCAAGAGGGATAGAGGAGATAATATGAGAAAGCCTTGGGAGAACATTCATTTTCAAGGTTTCTGCTCTGCCCCATAGAGAAAGTGGTATGGCCATCCATCTGTTAATGTCCTCCTTAATGGACTGGAAAATAGCAGGGCCGTTAAGGCTAAAGATTTTAGAGATAGGCGAGACGATGTTGATTCCCAAATACCTCATTCCATTTGTTTTCCAAATAAAGGGGGTGTTCATTAGGTTGTGCTATATGTATATGAGTTAAGTGGGATTGCTTCACTCTTGTTCCAATTTATCTTATATCCAGAGAAGCTGCCAAATAAATGTATCATATCAAGAACTGCGGGTATAGAGAGTGCTGGCTTGCTCAAAGTAAGAAGTATATCGTCAGCGTACATATTTAATTTGAAATCGTGTCCATGAATGTTCACACCATGTATGTCACCATTAGAGCGAATTGCACAGGCTAATGGTTCTAGAGCCATAATAAAAAGTAGGGGACTAACTGGACACCCTTGCCTCACGCCACGGTGTAAGGGAAAGGTTTTGAGATTAATCCATTAGTTCTAACAGAAGAGAAGGGAGCGCTATACAAAGCCTTTACCCAGCTAATCAATTTGGGCCCAAAGCCATATTTTTTGAGCGTGTAAAATAGATATGCCCATTCTATTTGGTCAAAAGCTTTCTCAGCATCTAGTGATGCTGCAATCATTGGCAAATTGCTGGAGCTTGCTTCTAGGATAATCTGAAAAACCCTCCTCATGTTATTTGAGGACTGGCGGCCTGGAATGAAACCTACTTGGTCTAGATGCACTATAGATGGAACCACCTTCTCCAAACGGAGTGCTAGTATCTTGGCTAGAATCTTGTAGTCACAGTTTAAAAGGCTTAAAGGGCGGTGGTTACCCATCAAAGAAGGATCTTTGCCCGGTTTAGGCAACAATGAAATAATGGCCCTGCTCATGGCATGGCTTCAGATTCTAATATTTCATTGAATAACAACAGTAAGTATGGTGAAAGCTGTTCTTTAAAACATTTATAGAACTCTGTTCCAAAACCATCGTCCCCTGGAGTTTTTCCTGATGCCATCTTCATGATTGCGTTTTCTATTTCATTTTGGGAAACAGGTGCATCCATAGCAGATCTGTCAGCCAGGCTGACGCTAGGGAGGTTAAAACCTCCGAAAAAGCTATCTAAGGCTTCTTCTTTCAAGTTATTTTTTGTGCTATATAATTTAGAATAATAATTCTTGAAGGATTCATTGATTTTGGCTGCATCACACTGTAGCCTGTCATGCTCATCTCTGATAGCTGGAATAATCTGTCTGTTTTCTATTTGTTTCAATCTATGAGCTAACATTTTCCCTGCTTTGTCTCCGGATTCAAAGTATGTTCTTCGTAAACGAAAAAGAGCAAAAGCTGTCTCCTCATGTACAAGTTTCTGCAAATTAGTCCTAGCGGTGAGAAGTGAGTTCCTTAGGTCTAAATTGGATGGGTCTAGCATATGCTGCTCTTCTAGAGTCTTGAGTTTAAAGTTTAATTGGGATTTCACTGATGGCCTTCCTGAGCGCATAGTCCAGGACTATGATGAAGAGGAAGGGGGCTAGGGTGTCCCCTTGCATTACCCCAGCCAGGATGTCAAACTCCTCGCTGTTGCCATCTGGGGTCACCACCCTGGCCCTTGTTCCTGCGTACATGGTCTCTATTGCCCGGAGTAGGTCGGGAGGGACACCGTATGCCTCTAGGATCTTCACCATTGTGCTTCTGTGGATCGAGTCAAATGCCTTTTTGAAGTCGATAAAGCACAGTACAGCAGTCAGGTTATCCTTTTTCACCTCCTCGATCATTCTCCTTAGTGCCAAGATCTGGGCGACGGTGGTTCTCCCCTCTCGAAAGCCATTCTGGTTCTCCCTCAGGTGAGGGTCGATGGCGTGCCGTATCCTGTTCAGTATCATCCGGTTATAAACCTTTGCGTGATACATGTCAGGCTGATGCCTCGGTAGTTGTCTGGCTTTGAGAGGTCTCCAGCTTTAGGCACCGGGATGATGTTGGAGAGAGACCATATATCAGGCTGCATGTTGTGCAGTAGAGCGAGGTTGCAAAAGTCTAGGATGAGGTCATCGAGATCACAGTTCTTTAAGACCTCCGGGGGTATGCCATCCGGCCCAGCACTTTTGCCCTCTCTCACTGTGGACTTCGCCCTGGCAAGCTCACTGGCTGTGAAGGGACCATCGTCGATGGGCAGGTTCTGGAGGAATACTGGTATACTTTCCTCAGCTCCATCCGCTGTTGTGCCCAGCAGGCTTTGGAAGTGGTTGAACTTCTACTTTGACTCAAGTACAAGATCTGAGTACTTCTACTTTGACTCAAGTACAAGATCTGAGTACTTCTATCACCTCTGTTTGTGACGGATGTTTTGTGTGTCCGCAGTGCGACAGTACGCAGATATCTGCCTCTTCAACACGGCGCAGTACAAATGTCCGGTGGCCACCGAGGAGTCAGTTTCATTTATTTGTCTTTTCTTTATCATTATCTGGAGCCTTCTGCTGTCTATGTATGAAAAAACGTAATATGAGGAATTTATTTAAATCATCTGCAAACAAACAAACCTATTCATTTAAGATATGTTTTATCTGTGACTTTGTAAGGTAATACGTGACTTTAATGTTTGTTGAACATTATAAATGAAAGTAAATTAAAGATATTAAATTAAATTTAGATAAAATAATCAAGTAATTTCAGCAGAACATGAATCAATCTGGTGTTCTTTAAGCTGGCTATGCCTTACTGAGTATAACAAGTGGGACACGTCCTTGTGTGGCACTAGTTGCCGTGTTCACTTACTGTTTGTTAAAATGCTCCAAGGTAAATATGCAACTACTCCACAAGTATCAAAGGAAAAATTGCAATTGAATGAAAGAAAAAGAGACATGAAAGATTTAATTGAAAAATGACCTTGACCAAATGAATGTTTACACAAGTGGTAGATGTACAGGTGCATCTTAATAAATTAGAATATTGTGGAAAAGTTGATTGATTTCTGTCACTCTTTAAAAAGTGAAACGCATATTACGTGGATTCATTACACACAAAGTTCATTATTCCAAGTGTTTATTTGTTTTAATCTGGATGATTACAATTTATAGCTAATAAAAACCAAACATTCAGTCGGTGTTTGTGTTCCGTCTGAGTTGGATCACTAGAACTATAGAAAATAGATTTTTTCCCTGAGATCCTGGGAGTCTCTTAACACATGTAAAAGACATGAAAATTGAAATTTATGAAAAAAATGTTTGCATAATAGGGGACCTATTTTAAACAATTACTGAAATTAATCAACTTTTCCACGATATTCTAATTTATTGAATTGTACCTGTAATTGCAACAGTGGCTATGACAGAGACAAATGGACTGATAACATACAGTACATGTTAGACGCTTTATCCAAAGCGACTTACATACTCAATACTGTGGGCAATCCCCACAGGAGCAGATTGGGGTGACGTGTCTCAGGGACACAACGACATGCTGACTGCAGTGGGGTTTGAACCTGAGACCCCCTGATCCCAACACCAACGCACTATCCACTGCGCCACACGCCTCCCAGAACAGAACAGTTATTGAGTTTGTGAAGATGTACATAGAGCTAAAACACTGATTGTTTTGTTATTATTCAAACAATCAATGATTTAGTTAAGTCACGTTCAAAGTGTATTAGTTAATTCAAGCAGCAACGATGAAATATTGATTTGAATATTTCATAATATGAAACAAAGGAAACAAACCACCCACTATATTTTCAATGAACAATTTCAGCCCAAGAGATCATGTATGAAAACAAAAGTGAAGAGAAGTATAAAAGAAGCAGGCAGATTCATGTACATACCACATATTCTCGCACAAGGTCTTTTGGATCTTCCCCCATGTAGATGCATAGTCCCTTGATGATAGACTCGCGTCCAGCATCTATCATCATCATACTGAAAGTAAATGTACTTGATTAGTGTCTTATTACAGGTCTTGTGCTTTAATTCAAGTCAACTACTGGTGTGAACTGTCATTTGGATACATATTACTTTGAGAATACAACATCACAGTTCCTAAGAAAGTGCAAGCCCTGCTGTGAGCTCCACATCCCCTGACATCTTTCTCAAATTGTGGTCAGTGGATATACGAGTTGAATTATTATATATCACATTTAAAATTGAGATGGATAGATGGCTCAAGACAGGGTCAGTTAAAGCTACAATGTGTAGAATTAGGGTGTTTTAGCTAAACGTGTGGTTAGAGGGAATGGCAACGCTCTACTCAATCAGAGAATCTACGGTGGCCCTGAAGGACCAAAAAGTAGCAGTGTGTGTTAGAGCTGCTGTCAGCCAGCACTCTGGTCACTTTCACTGCGGAGCTACTACACTACTGAAAGGAGAAAGATAAAAAAAAGCACTAATGGTCTCCTTGGCGATGAGCACTTTTTGTGTGCCATTCTTGCAAATAAATTATGTAATAACTAGGGCTGTCAGTCAATTAAAATATTTAATCGCGATTAATCGCATGATTGTCCATAGTTAATCGCGATTAATCGCAAATGAATCTCACATTTTTTATCTGTTCTAAATGTACCTTAGAGGGATATTTTTCAAGTTTTTAATACTCTTATCAACATATGAGTGGACAAATATGCTTTATGCAAATTAAACACAACAACCTCTGAACATTACAAATATTCAACCTGGAACCTCTCATACAATACAATAATACAATACTGTGTGTGTGTGTGTGTGTGTGTGTGTGTGTGTGTGTGTGGTGTGTGTGGGTTGTGTGTGTGTGTGGGTGTGTGTGTGTGTGTGTGGTGTGTGTGTGTGTGTGTGTGTGTGTGTGTGTGGTGTGTGTGTGTGTGTGTGTGTGTGTGTGTGTGTGTGTGTGTGTGTGGTGTGTGTGTGTGTGTTGTGTGTGTGTGTGTGGTGTGTGTGTGTGGTGTGTGTGTGTGTTGTGTGTGTGTGTGTGTGTGTCGGCACAGTTGTCTCCTCTGTTTTCATAACTGTCAAAGCATGAGACTGAAGTTCCCACTGTGGGTCAGAATAATGCGCTGTGACCCCGAGGTGACTCATTACTGAGCGAAGTCCAATAGTCTCCGGTGAGCCCAACGGTGGAAGTCTTTCTAAACCGTTGAACCCCATCGACCCGCCCCCGGGCGGAAAAACGCATCATCTGCAGGAAACAGCGTCTGAGGGCTTCTTAAGATTGAATAAACTATGAATGTTTCATATCCATGTAACGGGAAGAAACTCAGCTAACTGATGATTTTTTTTTAGCAAAAAAAACCACAAGGCTAACGCTGAGCCTCTGAATTAGCCCTGAGCGAAAAAATCTTAAGGCCGTTAGCACAGAACTCTAGCTATACCGATCGATATACTTATTGGATCTGCACAACAAGCTTAGCTAACATCCTGAGATTCCACAGATTATAGAAATATAAGGATCATCACTGAGCGATCAGAACTCGTGACAGGGGAAGCAAATACAGACAACACACCACGTAGCTTTAGGTAGCAAAACACGGAGATATGCTGTTATTCTGATCAAAAGTCGTGTTCATGGCATTAAAACGAGAAAAAACGCAGCTGAAGGTTAATCCATAGGTTCATCCATAGGTTCATCCAATGTGTCTGTCACTTTGAAAACATTATTGATAATCCATAATTCAATTTTTATGCAAAAATCAGAGAATAAAAATGTGCTGCTAATGGTAGCCACCAGAGTGTGTCGCAGCTCCGGTTTTTGCTACGCGTCACTCTCACTCCTTATTTGGTAACCTGTGTGTGTATGTGGAACTTTCCCTCGATTCCATTGGCTCTGACGGTTAGAAAGAGGTGTCAATCATCAAAATCGACCAAGGGGGGCCAGAGATATGGAAAATCCACCCAAATGACCCAGAAGTGTTTTTTTTTGCTAAACCTCTCTAGAAAGGTAAAAAGTCACTTGTTTTGCATCAATCTTGATACAGGGTACTTATTATATGTTGTACTTTGGATTCCTAAAGCTTTTAGTCTACCATCCCATCATTCAAGGGTGGTTTTCACTATAAGTAAAAAATATTTTTGGACGGACACTATAATTTACAGTTTTTTTTACTATGTTCATCTGAATTGTCTTTAAAATAAAAACATCTATATTGATTCTGACTCTTCTACATCCAACTCAAAGGTTATCATTACTTTGAGAAAAAAGATGATTAATGTTCCCCTTTTAGAAGGAAGATATGGTCATTTGTTCTGGAAATGTCATTTTCGAGCCTGAGACCTGAAAAACAGGGATGGGGTTCAACAGGTTCCTCCTCTACTTTCGCTTTTTGGACTTCATACAAGTTGTGTATTTTCGACACAGTGTGGCTCTGGAAGGCAATTCATAAGTGCAGTCGTTGGATGCGAATTATATCACGCAGCCCCTCGTCCTCCCCAATGTTAATTGGCCTGCAAGCTGTAGCCACCCATTTAGCGATCTTTGTTGAAAGTTGCTGCTCGTAGACGTGTCCAGGCGTCTCCCCCGCACACTTTCAAGTGTAGTGTGCCGCAAGCGGGCGGCAGGAGCGGGGCTGTCGGCATCCGCAGTGTGCTTGGATTGTATAGATGGTATTCTAAACTCGATGCGCTCTGAAACTACGGGGTGGCCGAGGACAAAAATGCACATGCGTTAATCGCGTTAAAATAATTAGTGGCGTTAATTTTTATGCGTTATTAACGCGTTAACTTGACAGCCCTAGTATATATATAACTTATTTCCAAACTTGCACTACTGCCTCATTATCTCAACTCAATGATTGATTTTGATGGAAAATCGTTGAAAATGAGAAAATGTCTCAGTGTTAAATGAGGGTTTGAAAGGCTTAATATGCACATATACATCTAAATGTTAATATTGTATAGTTAGACCTCTACTTAATGAAAACCAACACCCATATGAAGACTAGAATTTATATATTTCTTAAAATGTGATCTCCCTTACTTCCATAAAGTGAGTTTGCTGCATTTCCTCCATTTTATACCATACGATTAAACTTCATTGTCAATCTAGACTGTAATCCTTCATGCATCACAGTTCAATAAAGACAGAAGTTGTGTAATGTTGTTACATCTGCATGAAAGCCTCCAGCAGGGACGCACAATGAAATCTGGAAGTGTAGCGCCCCCTGCTGGCAGCAAACACATTACATATAATACCTGGAGCATGCTGTACCACCACACTCCACCAGAGGGCACTATATGTCAACATTGACCTGTCCTCATCTCACAGAACTGAGTGTAACCTGTGATTAAGACATAACGCCTCTCCATGTGCTGATGATTGAAATGAGAAGAGGTTCATTTATTGATGATTAATGTGCTTTTAAATGAGTTAAATAAAAACAAATGTCATGAGTGTGCTGCAGAATAAATTGATTCCCCACCTGTTGAGAAGTGAATCCTTAAATCCCCTCACAGGACTCTCAGGCTGTTCAAATGAAATGTGCTTTTAGTGCAGAACAGCTGACTGACTCCTAAGAAAACTGAGAATCTGTCACTTCTTTCCAGGCTTCATTCCCTCGAGTTCAAGGTGTTACAACACTGAGAAAGGCTATTGTATGAATTAGTAGGATTTAAATAAATAGAGTTCTCGCCCAAAATAAACGAGTTCAAACCCCTTATTCACAAACTCCCAAGGACTTCAAGGATATGGGGAAACATGTTTGATTCAATAAATAAATGATATTATAAAACAAATGATGTGTGTCTGAGTGTGTCTGTCTCTGTGTATGTGTGTGTGTGTGTGTGTGTGTGTGTGTCTGTCTCTGTGTATGTGCGTCTGAGTGTGTCTGTCTCTGTGTATGTGTGTGTGTGTGTGTGCTGTCTCTGTGTATGTGCGTCTGAGTGTGTCTGTCTCTGTGTATGTGTGTGTGTGTGTGTGTGTGTGTGTGTGTGTGTCTGTCTCTGTGTATGTGCGTCTGAGTGTGTCTGTCTCTGTGTATGTGTGTGTGTGTGTGTGTCTGTCTCTGTGTATGTGTGTGTGTCTGTCTCTGTGTATGTGTGTCTGAGTGTGTGTCTGTGTATGTGTGTGTGTGTGTGTGTGTCTGAGTGTGTGTCTGTCTCTGTGTATGTGTGTGTGTGTCTGTCTCTGTGTATGTGTGTGTGTCTGTCTCTGTGTGTGTGTGTGTATTTTATCTATGGAAACACTCTCCTGTGGATGTCCTTTTAGATTATATATATATTGCAAATTGAATCGCAATCGCAATATCTGTCAGAAAAATCGCAATTAGATTATTTCCACAAATCGTGCAGCCCTACACACACACACACACACACACACACACCACACACACACACACACACACACACACACACACACACACACACACACACACACACACACACACACACACACACACACAAACTTTCATCTGAAGAACTGATGGCTTTGCAGAGTGTGTAAAACATTGTGTTATTTTAAAGCTTAGTGATCCAATCAGAGCTTTCTGACTGCTCTTCGTTAACCGCCTGCTGTGTGCTTTATAATGGAGACAGAAAGCGATTATAGTGAAGCAGCATTACTCCATTCATGGTTTACTTTGGTAGTGACACTGCATCTTGGTCAATGTGGAGAAATGTAACTCAATTAAACCACCTAAATACTCTAAGTGTAGCTTACAGGGTCAAGGTGGCGTTTTGAATTAATTTCTACAATATATACTGCTCTGGAGCTCCTCAGGTAAACCAAATGCTCAATAACATCTAATTTAGAAGTTGTTTATATTTTGTATTTAGGACATTTCAGGAGTTGTTCCTTCAAAATAAAAGTAATATATCAATTAAAAGTAATATAAAGCATCAGTTGAGCAGGTTAATCATTAATGTGGTTTTAAATCAAATTAAACTCTATTATTAATCATTTGATAGTAAAAAAAAGTTAGTTTAAAAGCGTGAATTAGTGTTTAAGTTTTCAAACCTGTTGCTGCTCTTTTATTTTGAAAACCACAGCCGGAAGTCCCTTTGTTTACACTTTTTATAACATGTACATTTAGCAAATTTTTTAAATCCTATCTTTATCCAATTTTATTAAAACCTTTTTTTTAATTAAATGTATTATTTATTATAATTTTTTACATATTTTAAATAAAATAAATGGAGTTTGTGAACATTTCAGGAAAGAAAGACAAAAATCCAAGAAATTGTTCCTTCAAAATAAGATAATCAATAAAAACAAGTCATATGGACTATTCTTTCCGGCAGTTTATCACTCTCTCACTGCCTGTTGTTTCCACCAGCAATGCTACTACATTATAAATACTCTTTTTGATCATATAAACACTAAGTTGGAGGTTTTAGTTGTCAAACCTGTTGCTGCTCTTTTATTCTGAAAACTGCAGCCGGAAGTTGTCTTGTTTACACTTTTGTAGCACGTAATTTAACAAAATGATCAATAAAATCGTATTTTTGTCCAATCGAATACATCCTCATTAGTATTTGTTAAATATTTTGTATAAATTAAATAAAGTTTGTGAACTTTTCGGGAAAGAAAGACAAAAATCCCAGAAGTCTATTAGCTGTTCCTTCAAAATAAAAGAATACATAACATAAAACTATGAATTTAGGCACTTTAGCACTCTCTTACTGCCTGTTGTTTCCACCAGTAATGATACTACATTATAAACACTATTTTTGATCATGAAAACACGTAGTTTGAATGTGTAAATTGGTGTTTTAGTTATCAAACCTGTTGCTGCTCTTTTATTCTGAAATCCACACCCGGAAGTCGCTTTGTTTACACACTAGCAGCTTGACATCTCTCCTCTGCAGTGCATCTGTGGAGGCAGGATCGAGGATGCAGACTTTAGTCACATGGAAATAACTTTCTGTGCACTTGTTGCCCACTCCTCTCTCTTCTGTGGACTTTTATTTATTTAAATTCCACTTCCTGCAGACACCGGACCATGCTGCACATCTCCCTCCTCTGAAGGCTGAGGGGAACTTTCTTCTGCAGGATTTAATACATATTACAGGATTATTATTTGTTGCATGAACCTCCTCACCATGACGGAGGAAAGCCCGGAGAAGCAGCTCCGGCTCCGGGTGTGCGTCCTCAGCGAGCTGCTGCACACGGAGCGGGACTATGTGCAAACCCTGGAGTTCCTCTCGGTGAGTTAAAAGCACCTTTCTGGGGTTAAAAGAAGCCCAAAAAGCTCCTGGACAAACAATCCCAGGCTGCTGTTTAGTATGCAAACTGCGTGAGGCTGCAGCAACAAGTGGGAGCACTTTATTCTCATACTGGGAGATGTTCTGGTCTCTCTGGGATGGAGGGATTGATCTATCAGACTGCAGGGATGAAATTGTGAAAGCAGGCATGTCTGAGCTTTAGTTCAGAACAGCCAGAGGAGTTTAATCCTCACAGTCTGGGGTCTGAGAGGAAGACACTGAGACAATAATGCACATAAACCTCTAAATCCAATGTTGTTAGACCTTGTTTTCTGTTAAAATGAGCATTCTCTCACGTGGTGTTCTCTCTATGCACTGTTGGCTCCAAAGTTACAGTCCAGTTGTTGTACTTCACCTTAAAACTCCTAAAACAACTGAAATTCATCAGAGAAGCTAATGCAAGGACATCTGTATTTCATACTCAGGCTTCTGCTGGACACTGAAGCTGAGACACAATCTCACTTTGTATATAATGCATTCATTGTTTAAGTAGTTTTTATGCAAACATGTCGGAAAATGCTGCTTTTATTTGTTTTAAATGATAGTAAAGTGAATATCTTTGGACATCTTTGGAGTTTCAGGAACTTTGACGGACTTTTCAAACTATTTCCTGACTTTTCTTTCACCAAACTATTGACTTATTCATCTGGAAATGAGCTGTAAGTTATAGTTGTCCCTTCATATGATTTCCCACACAGTATATAAAACCCAGTGAGTTAATTTTAGCTGCTTCCTTTGCCAACTTCTGATCAGATCCAGACTCAGTGCAGGGGGAGTCAGATCCAGACTCAGTGCAGGGGGAGTCAGATCCAGACTCGGTGCAGGGGAGTCAGATCCAGACTCGGTGCAGGGGAGTCAGATCCAGACTCAGTGCAGGGGAGTCAGATCCAGACTCAGTGCGGGGAGTCAGATCCAGACTCGGTGCAGGGGAGTCAGATCCAGACTCGGTGCAGGGGGAGTCAGATCCAGACTCTGCAGGGGGAGTCAGATCCAGACTCGGTGCAGGGGGAGTCAGATCCAGACTCGGTGCAGGGGGAGTCAGATCCAGACTCGGTGCAGGGGAGTCAGATCCAGACTCGGTGCAGGTGGAGTCAGATCCAGACTCGGTGCAGGGGGAGTCAGATCCAGACTCGGTGCAGGGGAGTCAGATCAAAACCACACACTGTTTTTAGAGAGAGAAACCTTGGAAATGCTTATTTTAAACTTCAGAGTACTGCTGCCTCCTCTTTGGACGTTTTGGTCAAAGTCAACTAAGATTTGTTGGTCAAATAGTTTTATTGAACACATCTTTGATACAAGCCAGATTTCTGTGTGGAGAAACTACATTGAATAAGATTCCTCAAGTCCAATAATTAGTCTGGAGGTGCTTCTCTGATAAAAACAAGATTCTCTTTGGAGGAACTCCCATTAGTCGATTTCATTAACCGATCTAACAACATATTAGTATTTGTCGAGACGTCAACTCAGCGGTTGTTTGGTTTTTGTCCACTAAGATTTGTGAACTCCCAGATTTAAAGAGATGCTTTCTGCAAGACTCGGTGTGGAGAAGCTCAGCCTCACAGTGACGTAACTGATCATAACGTTGTGGACTAACTATCTTTTTACTTCTGTACATTCGAAGCCTCTTTACTTTCACTTGAGTAAAGAAGTTTAGTCAGTACTTCTACTTTACCAGAGTATTTTGAAACACGAGTATGTGTACTTCTACTCGAGGAAAGGATGTGTGGACTTTAACATCTCTGCTACTTTCTGACCTTTAGCAGAGCATCAGTGGATGTGGAGGAGGAGATGTGTCCTCTGCCCTGATTTGGGGGGGTTTGGGGAATGCAGTGCCCCCCCCCCCTTTCTCCCCCCTGTGGTGCTGGGAGTGGGATTCATTTCAGAAGTGACTGATCTGTACAAGGAAACTCTGTGGGAGGCATCAGACTGAGATCTGACAGAAACTCAGCAGCTGATGAAGAAGAAGTGATAAGAAAAGGACATAAAAGTCACTTTTATCTACAGCTGGAAATAGGAATGGTTTAAATAATCTAGGGGATCATTTGCAATCAAATCTTCTGCTAAATGTCTTGTTCTGTCAGTGAAAAACCCAAAGATATTCATGTGATATGATATAAAACAGATAATGGGCTGAAAACACATGTTTTACACAAAGACATCTGCAGACTTGGAGAAACTGAGATCTACATCTTTCACTATTTTCTCACCAACAGGTCACTCAAGGATGAAATTAAAGGGTAGTTGCATCCCTTTTGTCCGTCAGAAACCAACAGATATCAACCTTATTAGAAATAAACAGAGAAATTAGGAAATAGGAATTATTTTAAATAATCTAGGGGTAATTTGCTACCAATCAATTCATAGTTTGGTGTAAAATAAACCCTGAAAACGGGACTGCAGCTGATAAAGACGCTTTAAAAGTGATTAAGAAAAGTCACTTTTATCTACAGCTGGAAATAGGAATGATTTTAAATAATCTAGCGGTTCATCAAGGGGATCATTGACTACCAATAAATTAATTGTTTGGTGTAATTCCTTTTTAAATAAACTGGAAAAAAACCCCATTTAAAGACATTTTAAACAAAACATCTCTCAATTCAAAGACTCAAAGGTGTTCTCATCAGATGCTCAGCAGCTTCAGAGGAGACATGGCAATGACCTCCTGACCTGAGCTCCTCCAACAATGCAACACATATCATCAAATACTAAATTAAAAGTAGTGCAAGAAGTCTGTGTACATGTCAACAGAATACGATATGTACAAAATGTAATGTAACTACTTATATAAATCTCTGGTCTGTTAGTCGTCTAATGGTTGCAGCTCTATGATCAACTGTTATATAATCTGGGGGGCAGGGAGACCCCTTAAATCACGGGTGTCCAAACTCTCTTCACCGACGGCCACACACAGAAAGATATACGAAGCTCTGGGCCGCTCACTGGAGGTTTATCGCCTCATAAGTTCTGTTTAAGTTGGAAAAGTCAATCAAATGAAGGTGAATGATTCTTGATACTTGAACATGCTTTTAAAAACAATCAGCTCTCCAGAGGGTTTCATTCATTGTGTTAGCAGCTCATTCCTTAAAACAGAAGCTTCAGATTTCTTATGAGAGGAAATATGAAGGGTTGATTTCAAGGTTGTATGGAATAAGTTATTGGGCGTTTTTCTCATCAACTTAGATTTGTTAGAAGATGTTTTCAACTTTAATTGACTGAATTTATTTGAAAAGTGGGCTCATTAACACATGAATGCTACTGTGTAATATCTGTGAACATGTATATTTCAGAGGTACAATATAAGACAAGCAGAAGTTATTATACTTAAAGGGGACCTATCATGCTCTATTTAAATAATATATAAGGTATATATATATATATAAGTTATATTAATACGTTTTAATTTTCAAAATACGAAACAGATCATGCATTTTAGCCATGCCTCATTTTGCCTCACTCCAGCTCTGTCTTTGCAAGGTCTGATTCAGCTGACCACGCCCCCATGCGGAAGAGGGGGGCGTGACACGGCCCCGGCACGACCGTCATGTTATCATGCTTGCTGTGATTACGAGTGGAGTCAACATGGCCCAACCTCTCATTCCCCTGATTGGTGGAGAGTTGACCAATCAGGCGGAGTGCACCTACATTACGTCAAAAAGGTGCAAATAAAAAATCCACCCGTATCAAATCCGTTGCAGCCCCGTTTTAGAGATTTGGGTATGGAGGAAAAGAGAGAGGGTTGTGTTTTCTGACACTTTGTGAGTTCCCTGGAACACCGGGGACACATATGTATGTATAAAGACATCACAAAGTGCATTTTGCATGATAGGTCCCCTTTAAGTCATTATACTTTTTTTAATTTGCTGAGGGCCGATTCAAAATGGCCATAGTTTGGACACCCCTGCATTAGGATGATAAAGGCCCCCCACTGTGAGGCGGGGGGGTCATAACTTCATCTTAACTTCAGGGGGGTAAAGGGTATCAAAGGGTGAGGGTGGAGGGGGGGACGTCTGTTCCTGAAAACCATATTTCCTGCAGGACGAATTCCTCCGAGGCCCCCCCCCCCCCCCCCCCCCCCCCCCCCCCCCCCCCCCCCCCCCCCCCCCCCCCCCGCCCGCAATATTTACTGCAAGGTAGTGGAAAACTACAGGGAGGATCAGAGGAGACGGTGTGAGTGTGTGTTATCTGGGGGATATGCACGTTGTATCTTATTTTGGGAAAAGGGGACGCAGCTAACGAGTGTTTTTAGTTATAGATTAAAGGTTTCATGTCAGACAAAGAGCAAACGTGTCAATCCAAGTTCTCAAAATCAACGTTTCTGTCTTCAAATGTCTTGTTGTGTGTGTGTGCAGAACCCACACATATTCACTTAGTATGATATTAAACAGATGATGGAGGAAATGTCTATATTTCGGGGCTGAAAACGGCTTTTTCTGAGATTTCTACATGAAGAAACGTACTGCTATGTTTGCATGAACAACTTTGAAAGACTTTTACAGACTCTGAGAAACTGGGATGGAGACTTTTCACTCCTGACTAATCGGTTACTAAATGATGAAATGAAAGGGTAGTTGCATCCCCTTTGTCAGTCAGAAACCACAGATATCCACTTTAAACAGAGAAAGGAGGACATCTGAAAACAGCATTTAAAAACATTTTGCCTAAGTCGACCAAATGTGACTTTCTTTGTATTAAAACATCACTTTTTACTCGACAAGCGTCCACAGTAGTAGTTCAGAGAGTTGTCTCAGCCTGTCTTACATAATGAACAATTATAATCTTCAGATAGGGGCGGTGTGTTTAGTTGGACGACGACGAGCCGATAAACTGGCATCCATTCTTAGAACCGTCTGAATGAGGGGAACAGATAAAGAGTCAAGTAAAACATTTAATGAGTGTGTGTTTCTGCAGAGCATCAGCCGCTGAGAGACGTGGTTCAAACATCGTAATGTGCATTAATGACATGAAAACACAGGTGATTTGAGGACGTTGTAAACGCCAGGAAATCTCTCATACCTCTCTTTTACTTCGCCTATAAAAGCTGCTGATCATCAAGGGAGCCTTCTAAGAAATATTGAATGTCTATTATCACAAACATGTAGGTTGAGCTGCATATGAATGCCCATAGAAATCTTCAAACGGCCCTAAAAAAAGTGAACGAGGAGCAGAAAATACCCCAATAAAAGACGCACGAAACAGTGTTTGAATGCTCATATTTGAGACAGTGAGTTAAAGAGTTGTCCTCCAACTTATTTGATATTTTCTCCACTGGCTGTTGTTTGTTGACATGTTTACGAGGCTTTATGAGTCGTTGTTGTTGGTCAACATGTCGGTGGTCCCCTGCCTGAAGTCAGTGTGTTTTCAGAGTCTGAAGGAAGTCAGGAAATAAAGACTAATGGAGAAAACAGAGGGTCATTAACCGGCTCCTAGAAACCTGTGTGTGTGTGTGTGTGTGTGTGTGTGTGTGTGTGTGTGTGTGTGTGTGTGTGTGTGTGTGTGTGTGTGTGTGTGTGGTGTGTGTGTGTGTGTGTGTGTGTGTGTGTGTGTGTGTGTGTGTGTGTGTGTGTGGTGTGTGTGTGTGTGTGTGTGTGTGTGTGTGTGTGTTGTGTGTGTGTGTGTGTGTGTGTGTGTGTGTGTGTGTGTGTGTGTGTGTGTGTGTGTGTGTGTGTGTGTGTACAGTGTTGAGGATGAAGGGGGTTTCTTTAGCACGTGTTCAGGGGTCGTTTTCTCCGGACAGACGACTGATGACCCTGAAGGTCACGACCTCTTGTTCCTTTCTCCACTTCCTGTGTGTTAATCTGCAGTTTAACACACAGTGTGTAAAGTGTGTGTGTGTGTCCAGTGGAGGCATGGGTTAGCCAACGTGTTTCTGGTTGATACCTGGATCACATGGAAGAGTCCCATTGCTATCTCGTTAGCAGGTGGATTCATTATGTCATGATTACCTGGAAAGAGACATTATTGTGGAGTTTATTTATGTATTTTCACCACAAGACTCTTCTGGACAGCAGCCTTTAAATCCTAAATTTAGGATCAGGGTCTCAGACTTTCTGCTGAGTCCCCCCCCCCCCCTTTAAGGGTCTTGCCCTACAGAGAATTCTCCTTCTTTTGTCTCGGGAGCCATTTTACAGGCAGGATTTCCTTCCTTCCTGGCCCCTCCCCGTCTTTACATTGTGCTGCATGTTTCCTGCCTCTACACACACACACACACACACACACACACACACACACCACACACACACACAAACCACACACACACACACACACACACACACACACACACACACACACACACACACACACACACTTCACATACACATACACATACACATACACTTCACACACACATACACACACACTTCACACACACTTTCCCCCCTGCTTGTCCACCACTTTTGCATCCAGGAGCTTCATTGCATCAATCCAGAGGAGAAGGAGGTCTCTGATTGGTCCACAGCCAGCTGCCAGGTCACATGGTGTGTTATGTGCAATCAGGAGTAGATTAGCGGGAGACGGTACACACACTTTTCAGGACGTTCATGCAGTGTGAAGAGGTCATCGTCACAAGGGGGGCTGTGTTTGAGCACACACACACACACAAACACACACACACACACACACACCACACACACACCCTAACCAAATTGTGGTTTGTAGGTTAAATGAATAAATAAGCAAAGCCGGGCAACTTGTGAATTTACGGGACTAAAAAAAGTGTTTTTTGGTCAAGAGTAGACAGCACATCAGATCTTCCTAAAAGTACCGTGTTTGTATCCCAAGTCTTTGTCTAAAAACTAGGACTTTCACTGTTCTAACCATAGAAATGAAGGTTGCTTGTAAGAGGATTTACCAACATGGCAGTCTGGTATCTGGAAATATCCCGTCTCTACATTTTCATCCAACCCCAGAAGTTGATTTCTCTTTCTGGTAAATCCCTCCTTTTCATCCAGTCCAGAGAGACATGAAGGGAAATTCCTCTCCTCTCCTAATTATGTAATGAAGCTCTTGAATGGGATGAGCTGTGTAAGAGCTCTGAGAGTTAGACAAGTGTCTCTCTGTCTCGTCCACAGACTTCCTTTTCATGTCTGTTTGTGTCTTTCCGTTTTATTTTCAGTCCTCAGAAACCTCTTGTCTCTCTAGACGCAAAGTGCGCCTCCACTCAGTCAATTCAGATTCACATGTAGAGGGAATACTTGATAACTGAAAGACATTTACAACAGAGATGTGAGCTTTTTAATGCCATATCTTTAGAAGGAAAGCTGCCACTAAATCATGATACACTTTGACGAGTAAGTAGGACCTTTGGGGTGTTACTCGTTATGTTTCGGACCAATGTGCATGTTAAAATCAGTTCCTCTGTGCGGGAAGTTATGGTAAAGACTCCATATCCTCCCCAAAGTGTAACGAAACACAAACGGGGATGTCTTTTTTCTACGGCTGCAACACGAAGTCCTGCAGATCTTTTAAAAACTCCTAAAAGGCGTAATAAATCAGGTCTAAATTGGTATCTAAACACGTTAAATCCATCTTTCAAAAGCCCTAAAACTAAGGCGTTTGGTCACATTTCATCAACATACTCGACCGACTGTCTCTTGGGTTAACGGCATGAATGATTGGTCTCAAATGTATGTCCTAAAAAGGTTTAAAGGTTGTTGCATCCGGACTGGAGAGCTTTTCTTAATTCGTTCCAGAAGAAAGAACGGCAGGTTTTTCTCGAGGAAATTACTTTCCGTTTATCTCTCAGCTTCTGCAGGAGTTTGATTCAGCAACATTGGAAGGATCTGATTGGTTAATGAACGGCTTAATGATGTTGTTGGGCAGATTTTAAATGCATGAATTCATTTTCAGTCAGTCTCGTGCAGCAGGGACTGAAAACACAATTGAACTATTCACACCTCACACTGCACTGTAACTTTTATTCATGTATATTTGTTATGTATATTTTTCTAGTTGTCTTTGCTTTCTAATGACTGTTTTTAAATGCCATTTTCTTAATGTCTTTAATTGTTGTAAAGCACTTTGAATTGCCTTGTGTTGAAAGGTGCTGTAAATAAACTTGCCTTGCCTTACCATGTGTTTTAAAAATGTTTAAATAATTAATAAATATTAACATTAATAATACAAATTAACGCCATTTATAGAAAACGTTTCATTCAAGAGATGTTTCTTATATTGCTTAAAACAAAAATGTAAACAAAGGTTAAAATACCGTAACATTTGACAATAAAAACCCTGACAAAAAGATAATTATTATAATAGTTAATATCTTAAAAGGTACTGTACACTGAAAAAGCATTGACTTTAATTAAATGTGATATGTCAACACATTTCACATCCCTGTATTGGGTTAGATGAAAGCAATAATATTAAGTTGAACCTATTTAAACTTAAGATTATTGCTTTCAGGGGTCTGCAACCTTTCTGACTAAAAGAGCCATTTTGCCCCCTTTTCCAACAATTAGTTTTGTCTGGAGCCGCAAAACATATTTGATAGTTTATAAAGTTGTATTTTTTTACATCAAAGACAAAAACTATACAGTTTTTTGCATGTATTATTTATTACATTATAGAAAACGGTTAACCTCTAATAAGAAACAAAGAACTCTTATAAGGAGAATCAAAAAAAATACACAGGCCTACTTTAAAATAAATCACACAGCACTTGGGAGTCCTCTGTGCATTTGAAGGAAATGAATATAATTAAAATGGGCCCACTTTGAAATAGTAAAACCTATAGCTGCACCCTAAAAAGAGTTAGCTGATTGAATGATGACTGGAGATCGTCAGCTGTCTTCCTCTCCCGTGTTTTCCCTCGATACGTAAAGGCTGCAGCTCCTTTGACAACTTCTCTCCACATATCAAACATCCCGGTGAGCCAGCATCGCTTGCTGTGAAAGCAGATAACTCTAACCACAGTAGTGTTTCCGCCAGACCAGGGCTGAGAGGGCGTCCACCCCGAGAGCGGGGGGGGGTGCTTGAATTTTGACTTGAGCCGTCCCTTATAGATACTGTATTTTTACGTTAGTGAGCCGGATCCTTTGGCTCGGCTCTCTTAAAGCGCCGGCTGTTTCGACTCCCAAACGGCTCTTCATGTTACCACAGTTTACCACGGAGCCTCAGTTTCGCCGCTGCGAGGCTCTGGTGCTCGCAGCTCACGCGCGCTCCACTAGCACCGCTCATCGCGTCCAAATCGCGCACGTTCCGTGTTGTCCTGTAGCAGGCACCGCCGATGTCGGGGAAACGATCTTTAATACTCCGAAAAGACCCACCAGACTCCTTTGCCCCTCCAACAGAGGGATGTCCTTGTCCTTTCGTTATTTCAAGCGATAAAAACTCTCGATCTTCTCTCGAATTATTAATATTTTTGGACGCCCTCGGCTCGAGTTCAGGGCGTCCCGAGCTGAATAAGGGCGTCAAATGACGGCAAGACGCCCCCCTGGCGGAAACGCTGCCACGCAGAATTAAACCCTCTGTTCCTCAGATACTTCTTTTCTTGATGTATCCATAGTTCGCTCATGGAGCCGGGGGTCAGGTATTCGCCTGCAAGAAAAGGCGCTGGCGCGGGACCGTAGCAGGATGTGACGCATATTTTAGTTGACCTAATTAAAACCGTTTTTAAAAAAAAATGATGTAATAATAATAATAACAGTAATAATAATAATAATAATAACAGTAATAATGCATTTATTTTATATAGGCGCCTTTCAAGGCTCTCAAGGTCGCCGTACAAACACATAAAAAACAAGATACACAATACATAACACCAGCATAAGAGACATAAACAAGACAACGCAGTATATAAATCAATAAAATAAATAAAACAGAGGATGTGATGGATAATGATCAGGGTGGATATGCGAGTGTGAAGAGATGTGTTTTGAGACGTGATTTGAAGATGGGGAGAGAGTCAGTGTTGCGGATGTCAGGTGGGAGAGAGTTCCGGAGGGGGGGTGCAGAGCAGCTGAAGGCTCTAGACCCCATGGGGTTCAACGGAAGGGGTGCAGTGAGGTGGAGGGAAGCAGAAGACCTGAGAGTGCGGATGGGTGTGTTGATGTGCAGGAGGTCGGAGAGGTACAGATGAGTGAGGTTATGGACGGGGAGCCAGTGAAGCTGCTGAAGGACAGGTGAGATGTGGTTAATGGAGGGGGCTTCTGTGAGATGATGCGGGCGGCAGAGCTCTGGACCAGTTGAAGTCTGTGTCACAGTCTCTCTCAAAATACAAGAAACAAAACATTTTCAGCCGTGACAATAAATAGTCCTACAAATATTTGTATTGTATTTCCTTCTTATTTTGTCTAAGCTCAAGGGAGCCAGAGCAGAGGGCTTAGAGAGCCGCGGGTTGCCGACCCCTGACCTAAAACAGTGATGTGACATAACACATTTAATTAAAGTCAATGCTTCAGTTTTTTCAGTGTATAGATAAACTTGCCTATAAACCACATTTAAGCTTAAAAAGCTCCATCAGAGAAGCAGGAGTTAATGCACCGTAATAAATGCTTTCCATTGATGCTCCTTAGAAAGAAAACGTCAAGCTGCCATGCTGGCGTTTTGCCTTCGATCCATTCAGACAGAAAGGAGGATGATCTGAATCCTGCAGAAAGAGGGGTTTGTTTCACTTTCAATGAACTGGCATGGCAGCGGTTCAGATCCCCGTTCTCTGAAAGGGTGACGCGGCGGTTTCCTTTTTCTTTTGCACCAAATGCACACGGAAAGAACGTTTCAACAAAACCCACTTTAAAGTTAATAAAACACATAAGAACAAAGAAAGATAATGGTAACTAAGTCAGGATTATTCCAGTGATATCTCTAAGACTACTAGTAAGACATATTCGATGCGTCTACATTTAATAGAAACACACAAAAAAGACCAAACTCCAGACCACAAATCCAATGTTGTGATGAAGTCCACTTCTTCTGTACCGTCTACTATTAAGAAGTACTTTTACTCTCCTGAAAAATATAAAGATGTCATGTTTCAGGGTCAGAAGAGAGAGTGTGTGTGAGGAGGGTCACATGTTTATGTTGTGAAGAGACGGAGGTCATGTGACATTAACTCTCCATAATGAGCTGCTGTTTCTGCTCTCATTTCTTTCCTTCTTTACTCAGAAAATACCTGATTTATTCTAAAAATACTTAGTTACTTGATTCCCACTTATACCTAATAGTCGTACACCCTTTCATATGCTTTAAATAAGTCTTTAAGGTGCGGGAACGAGTCCTAAAACCCCGAAATGAGACAGCTTTTCAGTCCAGAATTCCCATCGCTCACTCGTTAGGAGGTGTAGAAATACTCATGGCGTTTACATTCAATAGAAACACATAAAATACTAAACTCCAGACCACAAATCCAATGTTGTGATGAAGTCCACTTCTTCTGTACCGTCTACTATTAAGAAGTACTTTTACTCAAGTTTCAGAGTTCAGAAGCGGGAATGCACACGGAAAAGAACGTTGAGGAAACACTGGCTCTAACTTATGGTCATTTTCTCAATGAATGGATTAATGTTAAGGTCTATAAAGTGTCAACAACCAGCAACAAAATCCAACGTAAAGTCTCTAAATGTCTTGTCGTGTCGGTTCAATATGTTGTTCTTCAAATCTCCGTATTTGAGGGTCTTAAAAATACTATCAATTAGGATTTCAAATGATTTCTGCATTTAAAAGTCTTAAAGCAACTCACACTTTGCTATTCAGTTGAGTTGAGTAGCTCCAGAGAAATGTGTAGTGTGGATGAAGGACGCATCGTATCCCCTTTATTTTCATTTTGAAACCCTAAAGAACGAGAGCATTTGTACAAATTCAAAGTATAATATCCATTATTTCTGCATTTAAAAGTATTTCTTGTGTTAATAAGACGATATAAGAGTACACATTATTAGCAACCTGCTACTATAAATACAATACAATAAACATGAATACATGAGTTTCTTGTTACTTACGTCATTGTGCAAACTTTTATTCACTTCAGCTGTAATAAAAACCCATTATCTACAAGTGTTTTCTGTAAAGCTTTAAGTGATTGTAATAAGTTTTAAAACATAGGTGAAAAGGCCCTGATGAGAGAGCTGTTATTAGTATGTGTTAATAAGACTTTATAAGAAATCATAGCGGCCTCATAATCCATTATTTCTGCATTTAAAAGTCTGAAAGCAACTCACACTTTGCTATTCAGTTGAGTTGAGTAGCTCCAGAGAAATGTGTAGTGTGGATGAAGGAAGCGTTTCGTATCCCTTTGTTTTCATGTTCAAACCGTATTCAATTGTGGTTTGTAGGTAAAATGAATAAATGCATGAACAGACCTTCACAGAGCGGTGGATTTACGGAACAAAAACTCTCAAATGAATGATTAAAAAAGTCAGAAAAGTTGTGTTTTTTAACTTATTCTCGTAAAGGCACCGTGTTTGTATACAAGTTTTTTGTTGTTGCAAGTATATGACTCTAAAAGACAGGAACACCATCCAAGAACGACAACACCTATATATTTGAGTTGTGTAGTTTTGTCGTATCCCCTTTGTTTTCATTTTTAAACCTGTTAAGTTGCCAGTCGTGTGGCAGTCATTCTTTTTATGAATCTGCTGAGTCATCCTGCAGATCAATACGGGTCATTCAATACGGGTCTCTGATGGGAGAGAGAAAGGCTTTGCTTGGCTGCACAGAGATTATAATGCAGGTCTCTAAAGTCTCATTTCATACAGATCCATCTCACTGCTTCATGTCCAATTCCAGTCCTAAGATGCTCCTAAGAAGCTCCGAAGAAGCTCCGAAGGAGCTCCGAAGATGCTCCTAAGATGCTCCGAAGAAGCTCCGAAGAAGCTCCGAAGATGCTCCTAAGATGCTCCTAAGATGCTCCTAAGAAGCTCCGAAGATGCTCCGAAGATGCTCCGAAGAAGCTCCGAAGATGCTCCAAAGAAGCTCCTAAGATGCTCCTAAGAAGCTCCTAAGAAGCTCCGAAGATGCTCCGAAGAAGCTCCGAAGATGCTCCTAAGATGCTCCTAAGATGCTCCTAAGATGCTCCGAAGATGCTCCGAAGATGCTCCGAAGAAGCTCCGAAGATGCTCCGAAGATGCTCCGAAGATGCTCCGAAGATGCTCCGAAGATGCTCCGAAGAAGCTCTCCGAAGATGCTCTCCGAAGATGCTCTCCGAAGATGCTCTCCTAAGATGCTCTCCTAAGATGCTCCGAAGATGCTCCTAAGATGCTCCTAAGATGATCCGAAGATGCTCTCCTAAGATGCTCTCCTAAGATGCTCCGAAGATGCTCCGAAGATGCTCCGAAGATGCTCCTAAGATGCAGGAGTCATCGAGCTGTGAGGGGGGAAATTGAACGGGCAGATTTTCAGTTTAACGGACACGATACGGAGCGTTTTCTGTTCATTTACATCCTGCAGGAGTGAAGATATTCATCAGATAAATCACTTCCTTCACGCTGTTTGTGTTCAGCCTCAGATGTCGCTGAGAGGACAGGAAAAACATCTAAGAAGAAGATCATTGATCCTGTTGAAGGCAAATAGTGAGCTTTCGGAGATGCCTCGAATGCTGCACAGCTTCTTATGAGTTTAAATGCGGTATTTGTGAAGATAAACATGAGTTTTACGAGCGTTATAAATTCAAAAAGTCAACATTTATTTAAAAATAGCTCACAGCATGTTTTATTTAACCAGATATTCTGTTTTCGGAGATGCCTCAAAGCATTGCTTAGTTGGTCTTAATTCTTCTAGCATTTGGAGACGGACGATTAACTCCAAGTCGTTCTTTTCCATCTTTGGTTTGTTTATGAGCTTCATGTCTTATTGTGGAAACAGCATGGATGCTATAGAAGAAGTTGTGTTGTCCTATAATGCTCAGATTATTCCAAGTATTTACGTCACAACGAAGAGCAAAAGAAACGGATCAGCTGATCAACTTTTTCGCCGACTTTCCGAGTTGTTGTTCCGATTTGAGGGTGCGTTTTTCTCGGATTGAATGCAGAACAAATGCTCTTCTTGCTATTTTAAGAAAAGTGAAATGGAGTTGTGTATTTTCTCCGTGATTCGGATGCTTTCCAAATTGTTAAGACTTCTTCCTTGTGCAATGCTTCACTCTTCCACCAAGTTTTATGGAAATGAGGCAGGTAGTTTTTCTGTAATCCTGCTGAAAACAGAACTTCCTGTGCCGATAATCCTCCCTTTCTGTCTCAGAAGAAGCCTTTCATCTACAGTATTGTAAATAGTCTTGGGATTCATGTGGTTTTTAAATGAAAGTCTTCCCAAGACCACTTAGTGTGGTGGGAATTCCACACTTAATCACCTTCTGGTAAGACAAGAACAAATACACAAGCTTAAACTAAAGTGTGTTGTTTAATAAAGAGTTATAGCATTTAACAGAATCTATTTCCAGCTGGAAGGACAGATAACCCACTGATGAATCTGACCAAGTTACACAGAAAAGCAATGACTATGGGAAGAGAGCAACAGATGGGAAGGGGAACAGCCAATGAAATTCTACATTACAGCGTATTGAAGATTGGTGGCTACACAGGGGTTAAGTGACAACGGTCACAGTGGCACCTTCTGTCTGTTCTGCTAACAAGATGAAGCCAGTCTGTGTTGAAGGTGGGAAGAAGCTTGGGAGTGATGTAGCTTACATCGAACTGAAACTGTGGGAAAAACTCAGAGAAGGAAGTTTATATACTTAAATGAGACTTAATGATACATTTACTACAAACGATCTTTTGTCCACTTGAAGAACGCACCATGTTCTTCGTTGTTAATTAAAACCAGAGCCGTGCAGATAAAGTCCTGAAGTCCACTCCCAAGATAGAAACATTAACATTCCCCGCTGCAGAGGGTCTGTTTCCTGTGGACGTTCCCAGTAGAGAGAGGCTGGGATGAGTCCTGGAGGTGTCGTCAGGACCTGAAGACGGGTCACAAAGAGGCTTTTCTCCCCTCAGATGTTCCCCTGTGAGACTCACTCTGTTTGTCAGGACTTTTGGGCGGAAGTTCAGTTTCTGCTTGCCAGGATTTCTATTTGTCTGTGTGGTGTATAGGAGTGTGTGAGGCCGGCAGATTTATCCCTGTAAGGTTGACATCCGGTTTGAATCAGATCCTCTGTGCAGGAAGTTATGGTAAAGACTCCACATCCTCCCCAAAGTGTAAAGAAAGACAAACAGGGATGTATTTGTTCTGCGGCTGCAGCAAGGATCCTGCAGATCCTTTAAAAGCTCCTAAAAGGCGTAATAATCAGGCCTCAATTGGTATTTAAAAACACCTTAATCCTTGTGTATGCAGCAAGGCAATTACTATCAATTAAGATTTAAAAGGGTATTTAAACACCTTAATCCATCTTTCAAGAGCCCTAAAACTAAGCTATTTGGTCACTTGTCTCTTGGTTTAATGCCATGAATGATTGGTCTAGAATCTAGACCAATCATTCATGGCATACTAACTCTAGAATGTATGTCCTAAAAGGTTTAATTTAGTTAATATATAACTTGCTTTCAGCTGAAGAAACCCTGGCTGCAACTAATGATTATTATCTAGGTCTAGAAAATGTCCAAACTTTCAGAAAATGGTCCAAACTTTCAGAAAATGTCCAAAACTTTCAGAAAATGTCCAAACTTTCAGAAATGTCCAAAACTTTCAGAAAATGTCCATCCCAGTTTTCTCAAAATCCAACGTAAAGTCTCCAAATGTCTTGTTCTGTCAGTTCAATATGTGATTAAACAGAAAAGCAGCACATCTATGTATTTGAGAGGTTTAACATTGCTATCAATTAGGATTTAAATGACTTATCTGTCGACCAATTAATCAATTAGTCGTCTAATCGCTGCAGCTCTATTGTTCAATGTTCACTTCCTCCTCTACTTCCTTTCTCTTTGTTTTTTAATGCCTGCTTTAGTTTGCTTCCCTTCCTGCCACACACACACACACACACACACACACACACACACACACACCACACACACACACACACACACACACACACACACACACAACACACACACACACACACACACTGTTAATGAGCATACCTTCACAGTCTAGTGATCACACTGGGCTCTGTGTGTGGAAACCTTTGTGTCTCCGGCTTTGAAAGCTTTTTTAATTTGTCACCAACAGTGAATTAGCAAACACTGAAACACCTGTCCTCCTCGTCGTTGTTGTTGCTGTTGTTGTTGTTGTTGTTTCCCCCGACATGTAAATCTTGTTTCAACATCTCTACATTTAAGTCAGAGTGGAGAAACACACAGGATGTCTGTGCGGCTGTTTTCCAATCAGGACAACAGAGCCGTCGGTGAATCACTGCGGGACAAAAGAGGACAAAAAATGGACTCTGAGAAAAAGAGCCTTTCAGAATGAACTGGTTACCGTGCCAACAAACTCCCATTAGACCAATCCCATTGTCTGGTTTTAAAAGAGCTGCTTTAGGGCTTTTATTTTGAAGGAGAGAACGATCCAGCAGCTGTAGGGATGGGGTTAATATTCCTGATCAAAACTCAGCACTTAATCCAAGATTTAATTTGTACATTTCTAAGAAAAAACATGGAGAGGACATGTATCACGCATTTGCTTTGAAAAATATATATGTAAAACTAATGATCAAATCAAATCAAGTTTTATTTATATAGCACATTTTTAAACGATTTTTGGTCGAGCCAAAGCTGTACATATAATAAAAAGTACCCTACAGTAAAGACACTTTACAGCAAATACAACAGCACAGTTTGTGCAGAATATCAGTATGACAATACGACCCCTCTGTCCTTAGACCCTCACATCGTACAAGGAAAAACTTCCAGAGAAACCCCCACAGTTTAAAGGGGAAAATGGGAGAAACCTCAGGGAGAGCAACAGAGGAGGGATCCCTCTCCCAGGACGGGCAGACGTGCAATAGATGCCGTGTGTAAATCGAAGAGATAATACATTTACAACATAGGTAGACCGAATGTTTGGAAATGCATGTGTCGATAATAAGAAGATGAATCCACGAGGAAGTCAACAATCCTCTGGGAGCCATCAGGGAAGCAGTATGATGAGAGTCAGGCAGGACCGCAGAGACAGGTTCAGCCACGACCCGAAGTCCACGACTTAATCCAGAACTCAGGACAGAGGATCCAGGGCACACGACCACAGCAGACAGGATCAGCCTCGACTCGAAGTCCAGGACTCAGATCAGGACTCAGGAGAGAGGATCCAGGGCACACGACCACAGCAGATAGGATCAGCCTCGGCTCCGGATCCCGGCGTAGATATAGACACAAAACACGAACATTTGGGGGAAGCTGGGATTAATCGGAACATGAGAATACACAGACACAGACAGACAGAAGGAAGAACAAGCACTCCCTTAGGATAGGTTGAGGGAAAAGGGTAGCAAGTAAGAGAGTAAGAAACAGAGGTGGAGAGGCACACGCAGGGAGCAAGGTCCCCACTGGAGCCTTAGTTGGAATTGATGAGAGGTAAAGAGGTATGCTGTGAATACGGTCTGAACACTCCCCGGCCTGAATAAGCCACTCTGCAAACCTGTTTCCCTCTAATAAAACCTCGAGAGGTCAGAGAGGGAAAAGGTTTTTGGATAAAGAGAGAATAGAAAAATAGATTACAGAAGTAGAGAGTATGAGAAGTAGAGAGAGAAGAGATTTAGAAGAATGAGTAGTAGTAATAACCTTAGTTTTAAATATAAGATCCAAGTTTTTAGGATTTAAGTGAAAGAGCAAGAACCAAAATGTAGGTGAAGAGGCACAGCGTATCTACGTCAATGCACTCTTATTAGATAATTTTATCAACAATAAGCTTTATCAAAAGGAAGGTCTTAAGCGTACTCTTAAAACGGAAAGGCTGTCTGCCGCCCGAACACAAACTGGAAGCTGATTCCACAAAAGTGGAGCTTGATAAGAAAAGGCTAGAAGGCCAGAGAGAAGAAGTGAGTCTTTAGTGAGGATTTAAAAACTCCTAGGGTCTGGGCCGACCTCACATGGAGGGGCAGAGTGTTCCAGAGGATGGAAGGAGGAGTTCGGCTATATAGGCCGGAGCCAGCTCATTTAGGGCTTTGAAAACAATCAAAAGTAGTTTAAAATCAATTCTGAACCGAATTGGAAGCCAGTGCAGTGAGGCCAGAATTGGGGTGATGTGTTCACGCTTTTTGTGGCCAGTCAGAAGACGTGCAGCTGCGTTCTGGACTAGCTGCAGGCGTCTAATTGAGGCCTGGTCCATACCCACATACAGAGCGTTGCAGTAATCCAGTCTCGAGGTAACAAAGGCGTTAATCATCAATCAATGTTTTTTATATAGCCCAATATCACAAATGTTACATTTGTCTCAGTGGACTTCACAGTTTGTACAGAATATCAGTAGACAATACGACCCCCTCTGTCCTGAGACCCTCACATCGTACAAGGAAAAACTTCCAGAAAAAGGAAAAAACCCCACAGTTTAAGGGGGAAAAAAATGGGAGAAACCTCAGGGAGAGCAACAGAGGAGGGATCCCTCTCCCAGGACGGACAGACGTGCAATAGATGCCGTGTGTAAATTGAAAAGATAATACATTTACAACATAGGTAGTCCAAATGTTTGGAAATGCATGTGTCTATAATAAGAAGATGAATCCACGAGGATATCCATCCAGGACTTATGATCCAGGACCACAGCAACAGGCACAGCCACGACTCAAGATCCAGGGCTCGCGATCCAGGACTCAGGACCACAGCAACAGGATCAGCCACGACTCAGGGTCCCGGCGTAGATAGACACCAAAAAGAAATTTGGGGAAGCTGGGTTATTGGGAACATGAGAGTACACAGGTACAGACAGAGAGAAGGAAGAAGTAAAGTAAAGTGTCCCCGACAAACTAAGCCTATAGCAGCTAAACTAGGGGCTGAATCTAATCAGCCCTAACTATAAGCTTTATCAAAAGGAAGGTCTTAAGCGCACTCTTAAAAACGGATAGGGTGTCTGCCGCCCGAACACAAACTGGAAGCTGATTCCACAAATGTGGAGCTTGATAAGAAAAGGCTCTGGCTCCCATTGTACTTTTAGAGACTCTAGGAACAACCAACAACCCTTCATTCTTGGAACGCAATGCCCTAGTAGGACAGTAGGTATAATGAGTTCTTTAAGGTAAGATAGCGCCTGCCCATTAAGGGCTTTGTAGGCGAGAAGAAGAATTTTAAATTCTATCCTATGTTCTATAGGGAGCCAGTGTAAGGCAGCCAGAACAGGAGTAATGTGGTCCCTTTTCCTAACTCTGGTTAGTACACGTGCTGCAGCATTTTGAATCAGCTGAAGCGACTTAACTGACTTCTTGGTACACCCTGATAATAGAGAGTTACGTTAATAACCCTTTCTAGGTCTTTAAAAGATAAATACGACTTGGTTTTGGCCAATAGTCGTATTTTAAAAAAGCAGGTCTTGACTACGGTGCTGACCTGCTTATCAAATTTAAAAGTGCTACTGAAGGTCACTCCAAGGTTCATGACAGAGGGGAGGATGTTGTTATTGAGGGAGCCCAGAATATCAACCGGAGAGGCTGGAGGTTGGGTCCAAAAAAGATGACCTCAGTCTTGCTCTCGTTGAGGTTAAGGACATTTTGGCTCAGCCAGGATTTGATCTCTATCAAGCAGTCCATCAACTGCTGTAGCGAGTTGACATTTTGATTGAGAGGCAGATAGATCTGTACATCATGAGCGTAACAATGGAAGGGGATATTGTGTTTTGTGAGAATTGAACCTAGGGCAGTATGTACAGTAGAAAGAGGATGGGGCCCAGGATAGAGCCTTGGGGAACCCCACAGGTCAGAGGGGCTTTGGCAGAGGAGAAGGCACCTAGCTGCACTGAGAAGCTACGGTCTGTCAGGTAGGACCTGAACCATGCAAGGGCAGAGCCTGTGATGCCTGCGGACTGTTCAAGCCGCGACAACAGGATGCTATGGTCCACAGTGTCAAAGGCCGCTGTTAGGTCTAACAGCACCAGGACAGCTGGGCTACCTGAGTCGGCGGCTAGGAGCAGATCATTGAAAAACTCTTAAAAGGGCTGTTTCAGTGCTGTGCATAGGTTTTGAAGCCAGACTGAAACTGTTCATGGATGCCATGCGTGGTTAAGAACGACTGTAGCTGGACATAGACTACTCGCTCCAGGGCTTTAGATAAAAAAGGTAGCTGGGAGATGGGCCTAAAATTTGAGAGAATGGAGGGGTCGAGATTTTTCTTTTTAAGTAGTGGCTGGACCACGGCATGTTTGAAGGCAGCTGGGACACATCCTGAGCTAAGAGAGGTGTTTATAAGTAATAAAATACTTGCTCCAACTGATTCAAAAACCTCTCTGAGAAGGCGAGAGGGAATGCTGTCTGAGGTGCAGTTTGTCGGCCGCAGGTGCTTGACTATCCGAGAGAGAAGAGAGGGATACAGGCTCAAAGTGGTCGAGGACAGCAGGGCACAGAAAAGGAGCAGGATCTGGCGTAGCACTAGTGTAGGCTAGCCTAAGTGCAGATACTTTTTCATAAAAAATGTGAGAAATGAATCACAGAGAGTAGGTGATGGCACAATAGAAGAAACATCACAGGGATTAATGATCGAGTTGAGGACATTAAATGATAATACATTAAATAAAATATATGTCCATTCACAGTGGTGTAGTGGGGATTTTTTTACTGGGTGGACGCTATTTTAATTAGGTCATCCCAAACAATGCCACGAGTGCGCACGGGCGCAGTGCACTCACACAACGGGCAGACAGGTCTACAGAAAGCCAGTATGCTAAGTCCTACTTTAGTTACTGTACTGCAAAAAGCAGACGGCGCTGCGCTCCACACACACACACACACACACACACACACACACACACACACACACACACACACAACACACACACACACACCACACACACACACACACACACACACACACACACACACACAGACTCTAAACCATGGACACATCGGCACATAAACTATGTAAAGGCTTAAGTTGCATAACTGCTTGAGCTACAGTATTGCAACTAAGCAGACAGCGCTGCTTCTCTCTCTCGCTCTCTCTCTCTCTCTCTCTCTCTCTCTCTCTCTCTCTCTCTCTCTCTCTCTCTCTCTCTCTCCTCTCTCTCTCTCTCTATCTCCACTTTCAAAATCTATTTAAAACTCATAACAAACAACACAATTCCCAAAGTTGTCCTGAAATTAACTTATTAAATAAACAAAATGAAAAATATAGCCTACTTATGCAAACAACATTGAATCTGGACTTGAAATGATTCTGATTAGGCCTAGCCCACATGCATGGCGAATAAACGGATCTTGTATGCACAACGCTTCGGCATTATTCCTGCGCGCGCTCTCTCTCTCTCTCTCTTTCTCTCACTCTCTCACTCTCACACACACACGGTGCTGCCCCTCTCACACACACACACACACACACACACACACACACACCACACACACACACACACACACACACACACACACACACAACACACACACACACACACACACACACAGGTGCTGCCCCTCACACACACAGGCTTCAAATCAAGTTGCATAAATGCTTGAGCTACGTCATTGCAAATAAGCAGACAGCGCTGCTTCTCTCCCTCTCCCACACACACACACACACGGCGCTGCCCTTCACACACATTTATTAGACTATTAAAAAAAAATCATGCTTCAAAAAAGTGGGGGCTCCAAATAAGTGGGCGAACGGCGATCCCCGCGTCCAACGACCACTACACCACTGTCCATTCAGCAGCACACACACTTTATTAAACAGCCCTGCAGACTGTGTGTTGTGTGTGTGTGTGTGTGTGTGTGTGTGTGTGTGTGGTGTGTGTGTGTGTGTGTGTGTGTGTGTGTGTGTGTGTGTGTGTGTGTGTGTGTGTGTGTGTGTGTGTGTGTGTGTGTGTGTGTGTGTGTGTGTGTGTGTGTGTGTGTGTGTGTGTGTGTGTGTGTGAGTCTCACTTTATTACTCTGAGTCTGGAGGAGGTGCAATATAGAAACATGGAGCAGGTTATGGAACCAGCTGTCACTCAGCTTTCCTGAGTCACAGTGTGTGTCGGGTACACACACTGATTTTTTTTGGTGCTGTAGAAACCTGGACTTATGATCACGATGAGTCCTTTTCCTACCTCCATAATTCCAGTCAACTTCCTAAAAGGTCCATCCCATCCCCGTCTCTGAAGACGGAGACTTCCATAAATCTCACACACACACACCACACACACAACACACACACACACACACACACACACACACACACACACACACACACACCACACACACACACACACACACACACACACACACACACCACACCTTTTCAACGAGTCTGTTATCTCCAGAGTGATCATTATAATCTCCATCCAATCAGAGTGAGAGTTCCTCTCTGATATCCTCTATAATGATCAGGGTGCAGATGCAGTGATGATGAGCTGTTGAACACTCTGAGGGTCATTACATCTGGAGTGATGGACTCTAATGAACACCATGCAGATCAGAAGTTTAACCCCGTCATGCCTGTCCTGTTTGTTAGCATTAGACTAATCAGATGCTAATGTTGGTGGGCAGAACACAGACTGGTAATGAGCGAAAAGGATCATTAAAGACCCCGGATATAGAAATCACTTAGAGAGGATTTAGAAGAAGAAACACCGTGTGATTTAAGAGGATTTTGAGACATTTCTTCAGGTCAAAGTGAATATCCTCGTGTTTGGGCTGAGGCTTCATCTTGACTTTAAAACGCTAAAAACGATTTTCTGTGACTAATCTGCAGATTTATTGATAATGAATTAGTGTATGGTGCTGATGAAGTTGAAATGGTTGATCCAGAAATCACTTACGGAGAAAAACAATGTGATTTAAGAGGATTTTGAGACATTTCTTCAGGTTAATTTGGTGTTTTTTTAACAGTATATTGGATTTAATTTGCTAGAAATGCTGATTTTATTTTATTTATGTCGCCAGATATCCCAAAGATGTATTTTTTTCAGGAGGCAAGGTGAATTTAAACTACAAATACAATATAGTTATAGTCAAATAAAACTACAAACACGGATGTAACTTCCTGTGTCTTCATCCTTACATTTTATTATCTAAAATGCACGTTTTTTAGCCATGCAAAGATTTAAAAACTCTACCATGAAGCTACTATTATTCATTTTAGAGGGAAAAAAGAACCTGTAAAAAATAAATCAATAACAACAAAGACAAATAATCATGCAGAAAATAATAAAACATATAATCCATAAAGGGATGTAACTTAAGACACATATTTTGATATAAATTAATTAATTAAAAAGCGATTTGTTATTAAGTAATGTCATTAAATGTCGTCTTTAGCCTCTCAAGTATATCATATATCATATTAAAGTGAATACCCTCTAGTTTTTGAATGACAGACCTGCAGATGTATTGATAATAGCTCTGTCCCGGGTCAGTGTGACGTCAGTGTGACGTCTGCCGTGTTGAAACGGTTGTGTGTTTGGATACGGATCATTCATACAGTCAGAGAGCCTTCTGCTTATTTTAATCCACGTTCACACACTTTAAACTCTCAGATCTCATGCCTGCTCTCATCGTGCTTCAGTGGCTGCCGTTACGCCGTTTGCAGGACAAATAGAACAAGTTGTGTGACGTGGGAAATGAAAACCAATCAGTGTGTGTGTGTGTGTTTAGTGCCAGGAACATGGCGGCTGTACGAACATCAGTGACATTGTTGTTGTTGCGTGAGAACGAAAAGAAAGGAAGAATATTTCTCCTGTGTTTTTAAATATTTCACGAAAAGTTTTAGATGTGTACGCCTTGCTTTGGATTTCATCATGGCCTCCTGTCACACACACACACACACACACACACACCACACACTCATGTTGATGGATGTCTCTTATTTCCAGCTCTCTCTCCCTGAGGCTCGGAGAATAACGTCTTCCTCTTCAGTCTCATTTTAAGACTCACAGACCTCCTTTATTTTCTAAAACAGCCTGGGAACCTTCGTCCTCAGGGAGCGCAGGAAGTCAGAAGAAAGTAAAAGCACTTCCCCTCCGTTTGATTCACACACTTAACATGTCTTTGAAAATCAGCCGCCTTCTCTCCACCCAGCGATGGAGATCAGGTGTCCGTTGTGACGGCTGCAGAGAGTTGAAGCTGCACACACACCTCCTGTTTTTGGGTTAAGGTGTTCGTGTATTGGGGTTAAAGTCGAAACACTGAAAGGACCTTAAGTGGTGACTTTTTGACTGCAGATGGGGTCCAACACTAGCAAGCCACATGCACGCCTGGAGCAAATGAATTGTACAGTATATGCTACACAAATATGGCCAGGATGCGTTGAATTTCTGATATTGGGTTGCAGATTAGAATCTTCCAAAGGGCGGTTCCTTTAGCGTGAAACACTTGAAATAACTAACGGACAAGTCAAACAAGAAAGTAGAAAGAAAGGGAGGTGATAGAAAACTATTTCTGCTAAAAGTGAGCAATGACTGAGAGTCAGAGCTAAACATTTCAGATGTGTGCATCTCACACTGGACTGTAACTTACATCACATGTTACTTGTTAGACGCTTTTATCCAAAGCGACTTACATACTCAATACTGTGGACAATCCCCACAGGAGCACTTTGGGGTGAAGTGTCTCAGGGACACAACGACATGCTGACTGCAGTGGGTTTTGAACCTGTGCTCCCCTGATCCCAACACCAACGCTAATGTCTTTCATTGTTGTAAAGCACTTGGAATTGCCTTGTGTTGAAAGGTGCTGTATAAATAAATGTGCCTACGACACCAAGATGTAATGTGTGTTCTGAGTGTTAACTCTTTATCTCTCTGCAGGTTTTTTCGCATCGTCTGGAGCAATACGCCGCCACCAGAATCGACAAGAACATCACGGAGGAGACGGTGAAGGTGAGGTCAGAGTGAGAGGCGTGGGGCGAATAATGAGGATCTGGAAATGTGTTTTTATGCAGAAGGGTGTCCCGAATGTGTCAGAAGACACACCTAGTTTGGTGTTTGAGTCCAAGTTTCCTTTAGTCAATGACTAGTAGTGCTGAAGGCTGGATGTGTGTTATAATATCTAGGTTCAGGCCTACAAACCAACCTTGTTTCTTAATCCCCTCAATATTGGGAATGAATATCAGTCTGGTAAGTTTTCTCTCGTCTTTTAGTCCTTTTTTCCACTTACTAATTTCTGAGGACATCTAAGCTAAACACACGGTTACAAGTGGAGCCTCTGCAGGATTCTTAATTTTACAGATGAATCTCTTCCATGACCTAATGCACGAGTCGACTTATACTTTAATAAGCCCTGATATTAGAGGCTTTTGACTCTTACTCTGCACACAGACCTTATCTTCACACAGTTTTAGTCCAGAAACCTTTGGGTACATCTCTTAGATTTAAAGCAGGATCCTTTGTGGAGAAACTCTCAGTTTTACAGATCTGACGGTAAATCAACTGATTGGATATTATATTGAAATTGCAGTCGTGTTGAAGGCTGGATATGTGTTATAATATCTAGGTTCTGGCCTACAGACCAACCTTGTTTTTTAATCCCCTCAAATATTGGGAAACAAATCAGATTACAATATCAGTCTTTCCTTTCGTCTTTTAGTCCTTTTTCCCACTTCATTTGGAGACGCTTCTGAGCACATCTACGGAAACACACGGTTACAAGTGGAGCTTCTGCAGGATTCTTAATTTGACAGATCAATGACTTAACTAGCCCTGATATCAGATGCATTTGGCTCTTACTCTGCACACAGACCTTATCTTTGCAGTCATTTGATCCATAAAAGGTCCATAAATGACCCTGCAGTGGGTCTGTTGTTCTGGAGCTCTTCACCCTGAAACAGGGATGTATTTCTGGATGCAGCGCAGCAGGAAGCAGCTGTGAATATAATCTATTTAAAGTGCTGCAGGATAATAAAGGAGGTAAATACTCATTCAGAACGAGTTTACTGACGTCCGTGTTTAGAGATACTTCAGAGTGTTTGGGAACACGCTGTTCTCTGAGTTTAGAGAAAGAGGAGGGTCAACATCGAGCAGCTGAAGGACATCGAGAGGAGATGTGGTTCTGCACGATACCAGGAACATTTAATGAGGATGTTGAATATTAGGATTTACGATAGATAAACACGTACGGAAAGTTAGTCCTGCTTTCTTCTGCTTCACTCCGGTGATACAAACAACACTTTTCGTGTTGAATTTGAAGAAAGTGAAAGGAAAAATGTCCTAAAGTGCAAAAACCTCCAAGTTTTTATATATTTTAAAGGTTTTATTTTATTTGTTAGTGCAGTTTTCTACAGAGACTCTCTTCAAACTAACTCAAACACTGCAGTCCTACACAAAGTGGTTATTGTGCAAGGTGGCGGTACAAATCTATATAATATGCAGTCTTCCTGAAAAGCTTTGATGAAATTTCACCTGATTTTTTGCAGGTTTTCTGAGAAAGCATTGAACGCATTCATGTCTTAAATCTTAAGCAATGTGAAGCATGTGTTCGGCAGTTATTCAGACGTCTCTGGGCTGGATATCGTGCCTCATCTCACATGTTCTACCACAAAAACAATCAAAACGGGAGGAAAAAAGGAAAAACTGAGAGATACGACTCCATGCTGCACCAGATGCAACTCAATAATACTCTTTCATTAAAGCCTTCTCTGTTCTGATTGTGTTTCACCTTTAATATCTGACAAAAATAGGACGTAAAGGTCCTTTTTACCATTAAAATATCTCTATGTTTGAAAAAAGACCTCTTAAGCCCAGATGCCCGTCACAAAGGACCCTCATCCCTCAGTATTGATCTCTGTGATAGAGAACAGCTGCTGAATATTAAACACTGCTTTCCTCCCCCAGGTGTTGTTCTGTAACATCGAGGAGATCCTGGCGCTGCACAGAGACTTCCTGTCCATGGTGGAGGGTTTGATGCTGCCCGAACCCAACGCCATGCACGAGGTCGGACGCTGCTTCCTGCACTTTGTGAGTTACAATACAATATATTACATTATATTATAACGCATTACAATGATCGGATTTATCCAAAAGACGCCACAACCGTCACTGAATGCTTCATGCGAGTTTCATGCTTTTGTGGGTCACAGGTGCATTTGAGAGGACACCTTGATAGATTTAATACAATATATATTAAGATGATTCACAAATATTAAGCTGAGGTAGGGAGTGTATAGTATGGGACCTTTTGGGAGTGTTAAATCATCACAATACTGTTTTAAACTGGGCGAAATTGGGTTTTGTGCTAAATTTAGAATAAAAGAGGAATAAAAAAACGGAATATTTGTATTTATTGAGATGTGAAATAAAAGTAAACATTTACAATATACATAAAATAAAGAAGTTAAAGTAAAAAATTGAATTAAAAATAATACAAATACATATATGGACATAAGAAGTAAAATGTCTAGTAAAAAATGTAATTAAATATCATAGTAAGTCAGATTTAGCAGAAAAAGCTTACGATGTTTTACATAGACATCAGAGTTTTATACATCAAATAAGACTTGCATAACAATAACAGATATAAAAAGGCTATTAACTCGAGCTTTTTAAGTTAAAAACTAACTAAATATCCGACTACCTTTTTGATAATCATGTTTAAACTCAGTCTCATTGATGCTTGCTCTGTTTTGACCTATTTTAAGAGTTTTATTTCACTCATTTACTGTCAGAGCTCAGATGCAGTGCAGACATGATGATAATGCACATGTGATCAATGCATCTCTCCAATGATGAAGTGCACATGTGATCAATGCATCTCTCCAATGATGAAGTGCACATGTGATCAATGCATCTCTCCAATGATGAAGTGCACATGTGATCAATGCATCTCTCCAATGATGAAGTGCACATGTGAGGTTTGCTTCATACCTGATGTTCACCTCACTTCTCCTGAAGCACGCTGACATAAAACAGGTTTAGAAGTGGAATAAATCACATTCCATCTTTACAAGAGGAGTAAATCTAAACGTCATGAAGGCCAACAGGCACTGATGTCCTGCTGCTGATTCAGGTGAAAATAAAGGAGAGGGATGACCTCGTTGATAGAAAATGGGATATCAATCACATCCTAACTGACCATAAATCAGTCGTGAGGGACCGTGTGAGTCTCTGGAGATAAGACGTGTTTTATTCCTCCTTATTCTGCAGATTTTCTACTTCAAAATGTCCTTTCTTTAAGTGCTGTGTTGATACTCCTCATACAGAGTTACACCATGGAGCGACACAGAGGATTACGTAACGCTGGTTGAAAACTGAATCCTCCCTTTGGACCAAATCGGTTCCCAGGACAAAAAAAAAACTCCTTTTAGAGATTCATAACTTTTAGAAACACGATTTAAAACCAGAGCTGCGCAGCTGGAGCTGTGTGTGTGTGTGTGTGTGTGTGTGTGTGTGTGTGTGTGTGTGTGTGTGTGTGTGTGTGTGTGTGTGTGTGTGTGTGTGTGTGTGTGGTGTGTGTGTGTGGTGTGTGTGGTGTGTGTGTGTGTGTGTGTGTGTGTGTGTGTGTGTGTGTGTTGTGTGTGTGTGTGTGTGTGTGTGTTGTGTGTGTGTGTGTTGTGTGTGTGTGTGTGTGTGTGTGTGTGTGTGTGTGTGTGTGTGTGGTGTGTGTGTTGTTATGACATTAAAACATCTGCAGCTACAATAAGAAATGAGACTGTAATGCAAAATACTAACAGAAGAAGAACTGAGTTTCCCCTCAGGTTTAAGTACTTCTTTCTGTCTTCATCTCTTTCAAGCACAAATTAAAACACACATTGCAGAAAGGTGATTACATGTGTCAGGGTAACGTATAGAAATGATATCATGTAATCTACAGGAGTATTTACAGATGAATGTTTGTAAATGGTACTGTTTTGTAGTCCATGACTTAATATAGATAACTCTGAATTAGCTTTTTGGTTTTCATTTAGGCTGATTTTACTTTCTAAAAATCTTCTTTTTTGCATGCAGGAGTATGTAAAAACGCCGTGCACGCTTGGTATGCATCATATACTTGTCCTTATTTGCAGATTTGATGTTGAGGTAAATTCAAAAGTAACGGAAAGTAATCAAGATCGAAATGTATTGTTGTTATAAATACATTTTTAGAGTAATCCTCCTAACTCTGTCAGAAAGAGAGCTGCAGGAGAGAGGGGACTATTTTCTCTGTGGTGACGGCGTAGTGATTTAAAGGCTGTGAAAAACACGATGCAGGATGAATTTGGCTCATGGCTGCAGAGTAGATCTGATGTGAGGTCATCTCACGATGAAGAGGAGAGAGTGGGGAGGAATAATATGAATCCTTAGAAATACACTATTTATACAGTTTGTACATTTCAAGTTTTTAGACTGTAGTGTAAATATGCACATTGACATCGCTACGACCTCTGCTTTTACCACTCTTATTCATTTGTGTCTATTTCTTACTGCAGTGAGAGTTGCCAAATACATTTCGTTGTACTTTGTATGATGACAATAAAGATATATTATATTCTATAACTTCTGCTGATAATCATGGTGTGTTTTCGCCTCTTCCTGCCTTTTCCTCTTCCTGTCTTTTCCTCTTCCTGTCTTCTTCTCTTCCTGCCTTTACCTCTTTCTGTCTTTTCTCTTTCTGTCTTTTCCTCTTCCTGCCTTCTTCTCTTCCTGCCTTCTTCTCTTCCTGTCTTTTCTCTTCTATCTTTTCCTCTTCCTGCCTTCTTCTCTTCCTGTCTTTTCCTCTTTCTGTCTTTTCCTCTTCCTGTCTTTTCCTCTTCCTGTCTTCTCTCCTGTCTTTTCCTCTTCCTATCTTTTCCTCTTCCTGCCTTCTTCTCTCCTGTCTTTTCCTCTTCCTATCTTTTCCTCTTTCTGTCTTTTCCTCTTCCTGCCTTCTTCTCTTCCTGTCTTTTCCTCTTCCTGTCTTCTTCTCTTCCTGTCTTTTCCTCTTCCTATCTTTTCCTCTTCCTGCCTTCTTCTCTTCCTGTCTTTTCCTCTTCCTATCTTTTCCTTTCTGTCTTTTCCTCTTCCTGCCTTCTTCTCTTTCTGTCTTTTCCTCTTCCTGTCTTTTCCTCTTTCTGTCTTTTCCTCTTCCTGCCTTCTTCTCTTCCTGTCTTTTCCTCTCTATCTTTTCCTCTTCCTGCCTTTTCTCTTCCTGTCTTTTCCTCTTTCTGTCTTTTCCTCTTCCTGTCTTTTCCTCTTCCTGTCTTTTCTCTTCCTGCCTTTTCCTCTTTCTGTCCTTCCTCTTCCTATCTTTCCTCTTTCTGACTTTTCCTCTTCCTGTCTTTCCTCTTCCTGTCTTTTCCTCTTTCTGTCTTTTCCTCTTCTATCTTTTCCTCTTCCTGTCTTTTCCTCTTCCTGTCTTTTCCTCTTCCTGTCTTTTCCTCTTTCTGTCTTTTCCTCTTCCTGTCTTTTCCTCTTCCTGTCTTTTCCTCTTTCTGTCTTTTCCTCTTCCTATCTTTTCCTCTTCCTGTCTTTTCCTCTTTCTGTCTTTTCCTCTTCCTGTCTTTTCCTCTTCCTGTATTTTCCTCTTTCTGTCTTTTCCTCTTCCTGCCTTCTTCTCTTCCTGTCTTTTCCTCTTCCTATCTTTTCCTCTTTCTGTCTTTTCCTCTTCCTGTCTTTTCCTCTTCCTGTCTTTTCCTCTTTCTGTCTTTTCCTCTTCCTGCCTTCTTCTCTTCCTGTCTTTTCCTCTTTCTGTCTTTTCTCTTCCTGTCTTTTCCTCTTTCTGTCTTTTCCTCTTCCTGTCTTCTTCTCTTCCTGCCTTTTCCTCTTTCTGTCTTTTCCTCTTCCTATCTTTTCCTCTTTCTGACTTTTCCTCTTTCTGACTTTTCCTCTTCCTGTCTTTCCTCTTCCTGTCTTTTCCTCTTTCTGACTTTTCCTCTTCCTGTCTTTCCTCTTCCTGTCTTTTCCTCTTTCTGACTTTTCCTCTTCCTGTCTTTCCTCTTTCTGTCTTTTCCTCTTTCTGTCTTTTCCTCTTTCTGTCTTTTCCTCTTCCTGTCTTTTCCTCTTCCTGTCTTTTCCTCTTCCTGTCTTTCCTCTTCTGTCTTTTCCTCTTTCTGTCTTTTCCTCTTCCTGTCTTTTCCTCTTTCTGTCTTTTCCTCTTCCTGTCTTTTCCTCTTTCTGTCTTTTCCTCTTCCTGCCTTCTTCTCTCCTGTCTTTTCCTCTTTCTGTCTTTTCCTCTTCCTGTCTTTTCCTCTTTCTGTCTTTTCCTCTTCCTGTCTTCTTCTCTTCCTGCCTTTTCCTCTTTCTGTCTTTTCCTCTTCCTATCTTTTCCTCTTTCTGTCTTTTCCTCTTTCTGACTTTTCCTCTTCCTGTCTTTCCTCTTTCTGTCTTTTCCTCTTTCTGTCTTTTCCTCTTTCTGTCTTTTCCTCTTCCTATCTTTTCCTCTTTCTGACTTTTCCTCTTCCTGTCTTTTCCTCTTTCTGTCTTTTCCTCTTCCTATCTTTTCCTCTTCCTGTCTTTTCCTCTTCCTGTCTTTTCCTCTTCCTGTCTTTTCCTCTTTCTGTCTTTTCCTCTTCCTGTCTTTTCCTCTTCCTGTCTTCCTCTTTCTGTCTTTTCCTCTTCCTATCTTTTCCTCTTCCTGTCTTTTCCTTTTCTGTCTTTTCCTCTTCCTGTCTTTTCCTCTTCCTGTCTTTTCCTCTTTCTGTCTTTTCCTCTTCCTGCCTTCTTCTCTTCCTGTCTTTTCCTCTTCCTATCTTTTCCTCTTTCTGTCTTTTCCTCTTTCTGTCTTTTCCTCTTCCTGCCTTCTTCTCTTCCTGTCTTTTCCTCTTTCTGTCTTTTCCTCTTTCTGTCTTTTCCTCTTCCTGTCTTCTTCTCTTCCTGCCTTTTCCTCTTTCTGTCTTTTCCTTTCCTATCTTTTCCTCTTTCTGACTTTTCCTCTTTCTGACTTTTCCTCTTCCTGTCTTCTTCCTGTCTTTTCCTCTTTCTGACTTTTCCTCTTCCTGTCTTTCTCTTCCTGTCTTTCCTCTTCCTGTCTTTTCCTCTTTCTGACTTTTCCTCTTCCTGTCTTTCCTCTTTCTGTCTTTTCCTCTTTCTGTCTTTTCCTCTTTCTGTCTTTTCCTCTTTCTGTCTTTTCCTCTTCCTGTCTTTTCCTCTTCCTGTCTTTTCCTCTTCCTGTCTTTTCCTCTTCCTGTCTTTTCCTCTTATGAATCTATAACTTCTGCTCAGAACTCATGGTGGTTTCTTCTCTTCCTATCTTCTTCTCTTCCTGTCTTTTCCTCTTCTGTCTTTTCCTCTTTCTGTCTTTTCCTCTTCCTGTCTTCTTCTCTTCCTGTCTTCTTCTCTTCCTGTCTTCTTCTCTTCCTGTCTTCTTCTCTTATGAATCCTATAACTTCTGCTCAGAACTCATATTTGTCTCCTCGTGTTTCTCCCTCTCTCGCAGAGGAGTGTTTTCCAGATCTACGATGAGTACTGTGGGAACCATGAAAAGGCCCAGAGGTTCTGCTGGAACTCAATAAGATCCGGAGCGTCCGCACATGTTTACTGGTGAGACCTGGCTGTAAACCACAAAGTCTCAAATGAAACATACACACAGTCTTTAAATAACAGGAGTCTGTACCGGACTGAATCCAGACTCCACGATTCATTTTCTGCGTAGACTCTGCTGTATTGATTGGTCGCTCTTTGACCGATCACTTTGTATTCTTGAAGGAAACCGGTTGTGTTTCTTGCATGCTTCCACATGGACTGTTGCATTTAAAAACAGCAAAATATATCTAAGATAATCTACATTTTGAATACATTTTGGACTCATCTGGACAAGTAGGGTGCACAAGAACGAGGCCCTGATTTCCTTAAATTCCTTATGATATTTCTCAATTTCTTGATCTTTTTGAACCATGCAAAACGTTATCTACAGGATTTCAAAGTATCATGGGGTGAGTCATTGATATATAAGTCATTATTTTATGGGTGAAAGTATTCCTTTCAGTCCAGTTCCTGCAGTCATTAAGGCTAAAGAAGTGGTGCGATTGTCAATTCCTCGTACGTGTCGACCTACCTGGTAATAAACCTGATTCTGATTCTGATTCTGATTCTGATTTACAGCATGCCCGTTATCCATTCATAAACGCTGCAGCACCACAAAACGTCCATTTCTTTAGTCCATCAGTAATGAAGGCATTTTTTAATCTGATCACTTCTTAAACCCCCTCTCCTTCCTGCAGAACTGCATGCTGCTGGGGGGCAGGAAGAACACGGAGGTTCCTCTGGAGGGTTACCTGGTGGCGCCCCATCCAGAGGATCTGCAAATACCCCCTGCTGCTCAGAGTGAGGATACGCACGCACGCACGCACGCACGCACGCACGCACGCACGCACGCACGCACGCACGCACGCACGCACGCACGCACGCACGCACGCACGCACGCACGTGCATCAGAGTAAATCACCGTGAGGTGTTCAGATGTTCAGACTGAAGTTTAAAACCACGGACTGAAGAACCACAGGAAGGGAAGCACGTGTGCAGAGGATAAGAATGAAACATGTTTTCTTCATGCTTCTCACGTCGTGTGATCAGAAGACACACGTGCATTAATGGGAATGCTAAATCTCAGGAATGCTTGGAGATGAATTCTCCAACTTTTCAGATTTCTCTCACATCTTCGGTTTGCTATCTGTTGCATTGATGCGAGAGCCTGACACTGAAGACGTTAACTTTCAAATCCACGCTGCAGCTTTTATGCATAAGACAATAGAGCCTTTGCATTTATTGAATCTTGAACTAGAGCATGATTTGCAAAATGTGCAAAAACTAAATAAACCAAAGTACAATGATATGCTTGGCTGAGGTTTATAGATAAATACATATAAATGTTGACGTTCATGAAGCATCCAAAGTCTGTTTTGTTGCTGCACACAGATCTAGTATTACCTTTGTCACATTCATTTATTAAATTAACACAAATGTCATATTTCCATCCAGCTTTCTAAAAATGTTTAACCGTATAAGTTCTGCTTTTTAAATAACATCATCCTCTCATCTGGCCATAACTCAATATGTACTGCTCCATTTTGCAGAGGCTGTAATTGTACTTTTCGTGTGTGCAGGAGCTACTAGATGAGTACTCACTAGTGTGGCTTGAAACACATGATTCTATAAAACAGATTCTACACTTATATGAACGTTTGACATGACATTTGAATGTGCAGGAGCTTCTGAAACGGACCCCGAAGAAGCACAGCGACTTCCCTCCGGTGCAGGAGTCTCTGCAGGTGATGAAGGCCGTGTGCTCCAACATCAACGAGGCCAAGAGGCAGATGGAGAAGATGGAGATCCTGGAGGAGTGGCAGTCGCACATCGAGGGCTGGGAGGTGAGTGGAGGAACATTGATTCATGAAAGGAACACAAATGTCATATTTTCATCCAGTTTTCTACATATGTTGTAGCTGTACAAGGTCTGCTTTTTAAATAACATCATCCTTTTTTCAATATTTAAGACTTAACAAAAACAACTCAATTATGTCCACTCCCAATGATAAAGAGATGATATTTTCGCAGAGGCTGTAATTGTTGTTTTTGTGCGTTTGCTGTGGAGGAACTTCTTTTTTTTTATATATTTTTATTGACATTTTGGCAGCAAAGAATTACACATAGTTTTTTCAAGACATAATAATTGTACATTTTAAGTTTGTCCGAAATGCCTTTTTCTTTTTTTACATAAAGATAAAATAAAGACGGTAAAAAGTAGGAATAATACGAACATTAGGGAGCGATCAGGACTTCACAGTAAAATCATACGTTTGTAAAACTAAAATCTGGCCTATGAGGTTTTACGAAATCAGTCCACTTTCTCCATCGTGACACAAATAGTTCCAGTTTGTGATTGACAGATGATGTTATCCTCTCCATTTTGTAAATGTCCATTGTAATATCCATCCATGCGTTTAAAGTTGGGCTATCAGGTGATAGCCACTTCTTTGTAAGAGCTTTTTTACTCGCCACCAGCGACAGATTTAATAAATATTGTCTTTTTTAGTCCATTCTTGAGGTACGAGTCCAAAGAACAAAGTCTTACTCTCCATGGGCACATGACGTTTGAACATATCTTGTAAGGCTTATTGTATCTCTCTCCAAAAGACCTCAATAACAGGGCAGTCCCAGAAACGTGATAATGATTTGCATTTGAATTTCCCCATTTTCTCCAGCAGTCTGGGGAGTTACCGTGGAGGAACTTCTTAAGAGAAACTGATAAATGATTCATGGACAAAGTTTAACAAAGAAAGTCAATATTCAAGTGAAATCGATCTCAAATGCAGGAACAGAGCAACTTCATCCTCAGGGTCAGGGTTGGCTGAATACGCTCTGTGTTCACATTGGATTTGAGGACACATAAGATTCAATGATCAGTACAATACAGTGTTACATTCAAAATGACCCAACACCCCTATAATGGTGTTACTGCACCGATTAGATTCAGGATTTATTCCATTAAAGGGGACCTATCATGCAAAATGCACTTTCTGATGTCTTTTATACATAAAGGTGTGTCCCCGGTGTGTCCCCGTGTGTCGGGGAACTCACGCAGCGTCAGGAAATAAAACCCTCTCTCTTTTCCTCCGTACCCGAATCTCTAAAAACGGGGGAACAACGGAGCTGATCCAGATTTGCGTCCGATATGACGTAATATCTGAAATGTTCAGAAAGTCAGAAAGTTGCTATCAGAAACAATGCCCGACTGTTTTGGACGTAATATGATTTACATTAGCATCGCTAACACTCAGCTAACCTGTACTGGAGAGCATGTGTGTGAAGAAGCAGGAAATAAAAAGGAACTCACCTGTGGTATAACCGGCAAGAGAGAAAGCCTTTGAGCTCCATACTGTTTCAGAGATAATCCTTGATAATCCATGATATGGCGTTTCATCACGGCAGCATTTAGTTTAGACAGTAGCTGCCGGGTCCCCCATGAGCTCAGACCCCTCCTCTTTAAAGCTGTATACCCCAAATCAGCCCTTTGGAAACAGGAAGTGAAATAGAGGGATATGAGGCATGGCTAGAATGGGTGATCTGTGCAAAACACTTCATAGACATGTTTTTTTATATTTGTATACATCTGAGACCTATGCTACTGCCTAGAAATAGCATGATAGGAGACCTTTAAGACTTACATGTTTAAATACATTCAACGTGAACAGAAATGGTAATAATAACAAAAAACAATAAATAAACAATAATTGGTAAAACAGGCACAGAATAAGAAATGCATTAAAGTAATATAAAGATAAATAAAACATGTGGTTGGGGGTCCGAACTACTCTGTGTTTAAATGAAATCTCACACAGGACGTTACATGTCTGAGCAACTTTCAAAAAGCTCCAAGTCACAACGCATTAAAGCCACTTATCCTCCTGCGTGACTTCTGTCTAAAGCTTCTGGCTCTCTGGGAACAATGACCTGTATTCACTTCAGCAATCTCTGCACGGATGAGCGTGTAGTGAAAGCTTCAGGGTGGGGGGTCTTTAGATTGGACAACTGATGATAACAAAGCCTTAATAAGTAGACCTGGTGGGGGATGGAAGAGAAATAGTCATTAGGATGGATGATTATTGACCTCTGATGCTAAGAGGAGCCAAACACTTCCTGCATCTTGTCTTTAAGTGTTCAAGAAGTTCACTTTAATATGAAATGAAACAGAGAAACGCAGCAAGTCTCAATTTTGAGAGACTGAAG